>LR812536.1:47399566-47829643 GCA_903798195.1 Danio kyathit
CTTTTTAAGCTGCTTTGATTGTAAAAGAGCTACAGTATATAAATAAAGATGAATTGAATTGAAAACTTCCAGGCAGGTATGTTGAAGGAAGCTGAAGCTAAACTATGCAAGACACTAGCCCTCCAGGGCCGAGTTTAGGCACCCCTGGTTTTTAGTTTCGACTGTGTCTGAATGAGGATTTAGATGGATATGAAGGAGTACCTCTTTCTGCACTGTCCACAGATACTGGAGCTCTGGAGAGCAGCTGAGCCTGTAGATTCTCTATTTCAGAGTTCTTGCAGTTCAGTAGCTGCTGTAAAGTCATAATCTCTGCCTGAACGAGAGAGAAGAATAACATCTGTCATTATATACATGTAGATTGATTTATTATGTGATGTAGGCTATTGCACTGTACTACATTCTCAATGCAATGCAACCTGGAACTGCAATGTTGCTTAAAACAATTAGCACATTAAAGGCCCCCAATTGATGTTAAAAAACAGGTATTACATAATTTGGTCACACTTTATTTCGATGGTCCGTTTGTTGAATATAAGTTACATTGCATCTACATGTCAATTAATTCTCATTAGATTATAAGTAGACTGTTGGGTTGGGGTTAGGGTAAGTTGACATGTACTTGCAAAGTTTCTTATAGTCAGTTAAATGTCTGTTGAAGGACTGTTAATTGTCAGTATCAACAGATATTAAGCAGACAGTCTACTAATACTCAAATGGACCATCAAAATAAAGTGTTACCCATAATTTCATAGAAAACCATGCCTAAACATAGCTTCTTTTTGAATTTGCTTTAGAAGTGTGAAATAGTTCGCAAAAGCAAAGCTATTTTCAGATACTGCTAAACACTGGCAGTGTACTGACAGTGCTTTTCTTGGCTCCAACGTATTTATTTATTCTTTGTATATTATGCTACAGATGTTTTAAATGGTTGATTCTGATTACCTGATGAACATGTTAAGGCCCTGTTCAGACGAACACTGTTTTTCTGAGCTGTTTGGCTGTTTGTCTGAGAGGGGTCTGGATGCAGCCCGGGTGCAGTTGCAAGCATCTTTGAGACATCCAATGTTGGCTTGCATATGCAAGTCTGCATCCAGATACAGATACTAGGTGGTATCCACACCTTGTATACACCTACACAGGTATTTCCCTTTGTTTAGGAAAATAAAAATGACCAAATGAAAGCACAAAAATTCATCCATTCATTAATTTTCCTTCGGCTTAGTCCTTTATTTGTCAGGGGTCGGCACAGCGGAATGAACCACAAACTATTCCAGCATATGTTTTATGCAGAAGATGCCCTTCCAGCATTCACACACACAGTCATACACTACGGCCAATTTTGTTTATCCAATTCACTTACACTACATGTCTTTGGACTGTAGGGGAAACCCGAAGAACCTGACGGAAGCACCCACGTGGACATGGAGCGAACATGCAAACTCCACACAAAAATGCCAACTGGCCCAGCCGGGACTCGAACCAGCGACCTTCTTGCTGTGAGGCAACAGTGCTAACCACTGAGCCGCCGTGCCACCGAAAACTTGTATGCTGGGTTTACACTAAACATGAAATTAAGTATTTGAGTACATTGCAGAAAAGTCAATGTAAATGTGAGAACCGAGGGATTATGGTCCCTCGGTGTGAACAAAGTTCATTATCAATTATCGTGAAAGTCGCTTGGCATGGTTGAGTTTGCACATTCTCCCGGTGTTCACGTGGGGGTCCTTCAGTTTCCCACACAGTCCAAAGACATGCTCTATATGTGAATTGAATAAACTAAATTGGCCGTAGTGTATGAGTGTGTGTGAATGAGTGTGTATGAGTGTTTCCTAGTACTGGGTTGCAGCTGGAAGGGCATCCGCTGCGTAAAACATATGCTAGAATAGTTGGTGGTTCATTCCACTGTGGCAACCTCTAAAATAGAGACTACGCCGAAGGAAAATGAATGAATGAACAGTTTAATAACAGTGTTCAGATGGATAGGGCCTAAAATCTAAAGCAACAATGTAGTACTGTTGGCATTAAAACTTGAGGATTTCTCCTTGATGATTGACCAATATTACTTAATTCTAAGGCTTTTTATTGCAGTATATTGATTCGGCATGCCATTGACAGTGCATCACAGTGCTGTTTTTCTTTTTTTTTTTCTTTTTAAAGGAGTGTTTTGAGAACAAAAAACATGACACATGTGTTGAAATAAAACATCTGAACCAGGGATCACCAACGCAATTTAAGCACCATCCCCAATCAAACACACCCGAACCAGCTAATCAAGATGCTTCATAAAATTGCATGCGTGGTATGCTTAAACTGAAGTTTAGAGGATAGTTGCCCTCTAGGAGCAGGGTTGGTGATCCCTGATCTGAGCAATGCATTTAGGTGCGGTAACTGTAACATATGTAAAATAATAGGCTTTTGTCTATTAAATTATTAAAGAAAACTGCACACCCTAGGTGTAACGGCCTTGGGTGTGAATTATTTTCTTTTATTCCAACAGTTTGTCATTAATTATTTCTTAACTTTGTTATTGAGAGGAAAATGAGTAGTTGTATGTCTATATTTATCTTAACAGCAGTTTGGGTGATGTTAGGATGTTTGCTAACAACGTATTACAACACAGGTATTGCATCCTTTTTTCTTCACTGTGAATTTATTGGGCCTTAACAAAAGACTGTCAATTGTAGTTACACTTTATATTAAGATTACTTTATATATACAGTATTATGCAATAATAATGTTATAGTTGTTAAAATGGCTTAATCGCTCCAGATTATCAGATCCTGAGAACTGTTATGGAATAAAACAATAAACTTTCCGATCTGAGAAGAAGATCAGGAAACCAGCTGTTCAACTAATCTATTCGAATCAATCTGAGACAGTTGACAATAGGCTGGAAACACAGAGCTACCTCATCAGGGGGGGGAATGTGAGAAGGTTCCCTTCTCCTTTCACCTCAAACCCCCCTTCTTGACCTTTAAGTGACTTACTGATCAGAGGACATTTCACATAAAATGACCAAGGTTGTAATATGGTGTATCTTGTAGCTCTATATTCATGTTTGGGATCATTTTAAATGTCTCTGTGTGATTGGTAAAATAATCTTAATTTCATTGTAATATTTCACTTGTATATGTTGATTTGGTTTTTGAATTTGATCAAATCTTTGCCTGATGCTCCCCCTCCTTAGAGATGATTAACACCTCAAATTGACCAGGCAAGGGTCTAGGTAACACTTCTATTGTCTTGAATTTATGGCTGTTTGTTCTGAGTTGAGTATTTAAAGGAAATGTTGACAAATATCTTTGGAATCTTGTAGCCAAGACACCCCGTTGCAGCATCTCTGAGACTTGTGCTGCAACGTACTTCTCTGGTTAGGTATGCATCTCTAACTCTTTGATTTATCTGTGAGTAATGGATGTTGTATTTTTACAGTATCATTTCTGAATTGGCTTTCTGATTGTTTTATTATGTAATTGGCTTAATACAATTTTACCCGACAAATAAAATGTTAAGTTTTGACTCATTCTGAATTCTCCTGAAATCTTTTTATATCCAGTAGATTAAGTGGAGTCTGTGCTACCTTTATGATTCGACATGATTAGACTTCTGATTCTAAAGACACATTTGACTGTACGGAGCAATGTGGCACGACAGCATGGCGATCTTTAATCATCTAATCGCTGATTTTAGCAAGTTGCATGGGCTTGGCTAAATCGACTATTCTTTTAGGATGAGTGAGCCGTTTGCAACCAGTCTATTTGAATATTAGTTAATCCTGCACCCTCTGACTAACTTCAGAGTGTCGACATACAAGACACGCAAACCCCAGGCGTGAAACTCTGAGCGGCGTTTGGTCCCTAATGAACGTATAAACTGAAGAGTATGGAAGCAAATATAAATCAAAACTCTAAATTAAGTCATAAATGATGAATGTGATCTGTTATTACAATTTGAAATACAGTCTAAATTTTATGATCACTTAAAATTGGAGTCAGATTAAATTTGGAGCTAAAAAACGAATATAAATAAATTATAATAAATGACAAAATTATTTTCAGAAGCACTAGAAAAGGCTTACATGCAATTAACCTTCGACCATGCTGTTAGTTTCATCATTGGGCTAATAGATGGACTTCTACATAGTACATGTATTAATGGTATGTACATCTTTCAGATCTCATTTCAGATTTTTTCATTCACATATTTGCTTTGTGAAAATTAACCATTTTACATCAATGATGTTATTGGTTCTTCAATCATAATTATGGACATACAATGAAGTATTTTTTATTGACACATTGAAAATGTATTATAATGAGTTACGCTCTTGTAAAAGAGATTTTGGTCCCACTTTATATTAAGTGGCCTTAACTAATCTGTACTTACACTGAAATTACTAATTTGTTACTTATTGTTACTTATTGTGTAAATACATGCCTTTACATTGTACTTATGCTTGGTTAAATACATGCATGTATCTACATCTGTTATCAATTTCTGTAATGACATCTTTAGTTACATCCCTAACACCTTAACCCACCCTTAAACCTACCCATACCACCAAACCTGTCCCTAACCTGACCCGTATCCCACCTCAAGAGCACTAGAAGTGTTGTACAATACATTATGAGTACAGTAAGTACATTGTATTTATATTTTGACGCAGGTACATAGTAGTTAAGGGCACTTAACAAAGTGGGACCGAGATTTTTAATCTCAGTGTGTCTTTCCTGGTAAAAATAAAGGTTATAATAATGATCTTTATGACAGACAGAAAGCCTTCTGAGTAGAGCAATATAATAACAATAATATATTTCTAAGGCTCATTCAAAAGCAAATTCAATCAGAACCACGTGATTGATAAACACATTTACAATAGCCCCATCATATAATACATCTACGTAGAAAATATTACTTTACATATCTATGACATCTATATATACATATTTACATACGTAAATCGATTGGATGACAGGTGCAATAATCTGTTTTCTGTGGATTTCTATAGGATGTAGATTCCAGGTGGGTCTACTTTTGAGTCACATTAGTGTGGCAGTACCTGTGTCACCTTGAGCTTCTGTTCGTAATGAGTTTTCTCCTGCTCCAGCTCCTCAACTCGATGCTTGAGAATTTTGAGCTCTTGGAGCAAGTTCTGAGTAATAACACACACATCAACATAGTTTTTCCATTTAAAGAAAAGGAAACTGCAAAAAAGCACAAAGTTTCTAATGTGCATACATTGGTTATCATGGTCAATTTGGGAGGGATGGTCCAATCCTGCTCCTAGAGCTACACTTCCGTTCTGCATTGAGAATCAAGTCTGCTCCAACCCACTTGTCTTAATTAACTGGCTAAAGTAAGTTTAATTACATTACAACCAGAGCTGAAGGAATATCCAGAAACAAGATTAAGGAGTAGGAGTTTTGGTCACACTTTATTTTGACGGTTCATTTGTTGAATTTAAGTTACTTTGCAACTAATTATCATTAGATTATAAGTAGACTGTTAGGTTGGGGTTAGGGTTGGGGTTGGGGTTAGGGTTAGTGTAAGTTGACATGTAATTGCACAGTTTCTTATAGTCAGTTAAATGTCTGTTGAAGGACTGTTAAATGTCAGTGTCAACAGATATTAAGTAGTCTACTAATACTCAAATGGACCATCAAAATAAAGTGTTACCGGAGTTTTTTTTTTTTTCTTCTTCCCCCCCAAGCAATTTAAACAAAAACCATAGACCAAAACAACAAGTTATATGGTAACCAATCAAAGAAACATGGATCTGTAGAAAAAAAAATGACATTCATAATCATTAAAACAAGAAATGCGTGAAATAACTTCATGAGATATATAATATAATAAGAGAAATCCCGATTACAATGAAAAAAAGTTGTAGACTTGCTAGAAAAAGAAAAACTTGTTCAGTTACATCGTCTATACTTAAGGAATTCCAGTAAGACATCTGTAAAACCTCAGCATCTAAAAAGCATTCTAAATATTTTGCACAAAAAAAAAAAAAAGCTAAATACTTGCAGAACCAATGTCTAGCAGCAGATGTGGGTGGTCACTAATGTCCTTGATTAGAGCACAAACTAAAACAAACATCATTAATCAATAACAATGCATTCATATAAAAGTTGGAACCCTTTTGGCAGCAATTACAGACTGTGACTTTTAACCTTTAAGATCAAAGGGCTTCCTAGTATTTCTTTTCCACAATGACCACAATTTCAGAATGTTTATGTTTGTCTAAATGTCCAGATCTCAGACTCACCGTCGGCTTTGGTTCAGTCAGAGAAGCCTGTGCTGGCTCACTGCCACAGCCCTCCTCTGGGACCATCTCTGCTGGCTTCTCTGGGATTTTACTGGAGATCTCCTGACGAATCCTACACATCTGCTCCTGGAGCTCACTAATCAGATTCACTACACTCTGTCAAAGAGGGATATGGATGGGGAGGAGAGGAAGAACAGATAAAAGAAGGTAATGGAAAAGATGGATTATAGGAGGCAGACAAGCAGTGGCTTCCAACTGGGTTACTTACAGACTTACTACTCTATGTTTAATATCTGTTCTTATTTATATCTGTTTTTGTTTGTTAGATGTGAATCCCATTATTTCCTCTCCTGGATTACTGATTTTACCCCATGCCATTACTAATAATGCATTGCAATCAATATTAAATCATTATGCTTTAATAAAGGATTCATTTTGGCATCTGTTTTCAAATCTACTAAAAAGTTGAAATGCTCTTTTAGTTTTTAAATTTTTATAATTATTATTATTATTATTATTATTATTATTGCTTTCTGTATTTTAACCATTCTCTGAACATATTATTAATGAACCTAACCTTGACTGTGTGTACTTGATCATCCTTTCATTATCACATGGTATGTTTTTCACCTGCTGTCTTTTGCTTACAGTTATTTTGAGCTAAGAACTATTTATCTTTTTATGTATTTATTTTGGTGTAGCTAGAGAAAAATGTGGCAAATCCTTAATGTTGGGCCCTGAAAAGTCATGTGCAATAAAAACTAATTGCAATTCGACACTATGGAACCACAGCCCATTTGCTCACGCTCACTGAGCAAGGTCCTATACAACACACAAAAAGTGAAATGAAGGAAGTATGTGGACATAACACAAAATCTAAAGCAATTCATTTTAGCATTCCAGAATCAAATTTGATGCATATAAAAAACAAAATTGTTGCTAGTGAAAATGGAGAGTGGCTACTAATGTGGGAAAACTACTAGCCACAGTGGCTGGTGATCAAAAAAAGTTAATGTCAAGCCCTGATTATAACCTACAGCAGAGATGCATCTTATATTCAAATCCTATATACTAAACATGAGGGCCGAGCTACTGTGCCAACAGAACATCATCATCTTTTTTTTCTTATACTTACTGTTTACTAAAAATGTGACAGCGCCAAATACTAGCCAGGCACAGGTAATAGCATTAAGTAAGCAGTAGACCAATTGCAACAGATTAGGCCAATCAGAGCAGAACAGTCTCTCAGAAGTGAAGGGTTTGAGACTGAATCCTTAAATCAATAGTCTCAAACTCAATTCCTGGAGGGCCACAACTGGAATTTAACTCCAACCACCTCCAACTCACACATGCTTAATAGTCTCTAGTAGCCTTGAACACCTTTATTAGTTGGATCAGCTGTGTTTGATTAGGGTTGAAGCAAAACTGTACAGACCTGCGGCCCTCCAGGAATCAAGTTTGAGACCTATGGCTTAAATCAAACTAAGTTTCTGGAGGGCCACAGCCCTGCACAGTTTAGTTCCAACCCTGGTCCAACACACTAAAGCCACTGTCACACTGGACCTTTCGCCCCATAGACTTCCATTCATACACACAGATGCGTCAGACCAGAAATGCAAGCTCGTGCTACAAGTTTCGCAGTTCGCTGCGTTGCAAAGTTCAAGCTTGGTGAACTCTGACCTGCGAAATCGCATCACGTGACCGCATTAGACCAATCGAAGATCAAAACATGAACTCTCAGGAAAGAAATTGAAAATATAGACCAATCACTTTCTTTTTAAATGTCTAATCATCTTGTTTAATTCCACCCCTTTTCGCAATGCTGTACAACATAATTTTGCATGCTCAAACTCTAGTGTGACCATAACATTACCTGTACGTTTCAAACAAGCCTGAAGAACTTATTTAATTTGATCAGGTGTGTTCAATTAGGATTGGAACTAAACTGTGCAGAGCTGTGGCCCTCCAGGAACCGTGTTTGACACCTATGCCTTAAATCAAGGGTGTCAAACTCAGTTCCTGGAGGGCCGCAGCCCTGCACAGTTTAGTTCCAACCCTGGTCCAACACACTAAAGCCACGGTCACACTGGACATTTTCCCCCATAGACTTCCATTCAAACACACACGGATGCGTCAGACCGGAAACGCAAGCTCGTGGGACAAGTTTTGCAGTTCGCTGCATTGCAAAGTTCAAGCTTGGTGAACTCTGACCTGTGAAATCACATCACGTGACTGCATGAGACTAAATGAAAATCAAAACATGAACTCTATGGAAAGAAGCTGAAAATATAGACCAATCACTTGCTTTTTAAATGTCTAATCATCTTGTTTAATCCCACCCCTTTTCGCAATGCTGTACAACATAATTTTGCATGCTCAAACTCTAGTGCAGGGGTGCCCAAACTCGGTCCTGGAGGGCCGACGTCCTGCATATTTTAGTTCCAACCCCAATTAAACACACCTGAACCAGCTAATCAAGCTCTTTCTAGGTATACAAAAACTTCCAGGCAGGTGTGTTGAAGGAAGTTGGAGCTAAACTATGCAGAACACCGGCCCTCCAGAACCGAGTTTGGACACCACTGCTGTAGTGTGACCACGACATTGCCTGTGCATTTTAAACAAGCCTGAAGAACTTAATTAGTTTGATCAGGTGTTTTAATTAGGATTGGGACTAAACTGTGCAGAGCTGCGGAATCGAGTTTGAGACCTATGCTTTAACCCAGCCGGCATTTTCAACGGTGATTCAACGTTGAATCAACGTCAGGTCTATGGTTGGATCAACGTTGAATTACCTTTCGATTTTGCAAATTGGATCAACGTTTATATAGTGACGTTGTTTCACCGTCGGATCACCACCGGTGATTCACCGTTGAAATCACGACGTTGTTTCACTCTTACCTTCTTCATGGGTGAATTTTGGTCGTTTTGTAGACGTTGAATTAAGGTTGAATTACCTTTCGATTTTGCAAATTGGATCAACGTTGATACCTTGACGTTGTTTCACCGTCGTACATTTCAACGTAAGTTTAATAGAAATTACATATAACACAAAGTCCATAAATATAGCAAACAAATTTTTAAATTTAAAAAAAAAACAATACAAATACACAACTTAGCCTGTGTATTAATTTATTCAATACACCACATTATCATTTATTCTAAATATACAGCAACATTTACAGCATACAATCGTTCATTAAAACCATGCAGGTTACTGTACATGCAGTACACTCAAATACACAAACATTTAAATGGTCACTTTTTAATTAGGTTGCATGAGTTGAAGTTAGTTCATATTTACTAACATGAACAAAGAATAAATACTTACAGCATTTATTAATCATTTAATTAAAGTATGTCCCAATGCTATTAAAATTAAAATGTATGCTTGTTAACATTAATACACTGAGCTGACATGAACTGTATTTCCTTTATATGAAAGACGTTTTAAATGTATTGTTCTTTGTTCATGTTAGTAAATACATTAACTAACACAACCTTATTGTAAAGTGTTACCATCTTCAGAAAGACAGATAATAACTAACTAAATAACTAAACTGTCACCAACACAGTCTCCAAAATACAATTCTGTTTACAAAGTTTACAAAATACACATTTTTAAAGTGGCTGCAGTAAAAAAAAAAATCATAAAACATCACCCACAGCTAAGAATCACAAGTAAAATACATTACATCTGTTTAAGGTTTTATATCTTGAGAGAAATGCTTGAGGTAAAAGCTGGCACCGGGGACAAAGAATTAAATGTAAAACACTAAAAACATCTATATCAGTCTAGCAGTTAAATACATCTTTTATTCTCAAACACCAGGTGAGTATCCTACAAAATCAATAATGAGGTTTGCCACTCCAATTCATTGTGAATGAATGACTTGACTTTCACAATAGTGAAAACTCCTGCTATAATCTATAAATCTGACATTGCACCTTCACTTTGCAGGTCTGCATGCTAAATATTTAGTTGTTTTTGTCTTTTTGCATAAAGTACATCTATTGTGTTTAGCATTACTGCAGCAAAACTGAGCACCTGTGACAGTGGAACATCAAGAAAATGTGTAGAATATATGATTGGATTCTCTCTCACAAACACAACAGTTACACCTTGACATGTTCACATCTATTTGACTTATTATAGCCTATAACTTAAATAATACAACAGTAATTTGTTATTCCATTACTTTTAGTATCATTAAAATTGCATGTTCACATGGGTCCTACAATGATGGCTCACGTTTGTGAATGTAGGACTATTCACCTAGTAGATAAATTTCACTATTACATTGGTCTTTAAAAAAATGTCACATTAAGTATTCACATAAGTTATGTTATTAATTACTTGTGTCATCCCAGAGACCGGTTCATCTTCAGAACACAAACTAGAATATTTTAGATTAAATGCTCCTCATCCTCTACAGACAGCAATTGTCCAGAGATGGTCATAGTCCAGATAAGGCACAAAAAACATTGTCAAAACATTCCATGTGACTTCAGTAGTTCAACTGAGAACATGCCAAGCTACAACAACACTTTAGTGAGGCAAAACAAAACAGTAAATACAAAATTGTTTGCGTATATCTCTCCCACATTAGATCAGCGTGTGTGTTTACTATGAGCAGTAAGCGCACACCCTGACCTGTTGTGGCAGAGGCAAACAAGTTATTTTTACAGTACTTTTGATGCACAAATGTCTTTTTGAGTTTTGTATGATTACAGTTGAACCACTGAAGATAGAAGCAATGTTTTGACAAAGTTTTTAGTTCCTTTTCTGGACTTTAAACATCTTGGGACACTTGCTGTACATGGAGAAAAAGAAAACTATAGCTTCATGGCAAATGAGTCAAATATCACATCGAAATCACCAAAACAGGCACAAACCAATGTTTAGTTTGGAGAGAGAGAAGGGAGGAAGAAAAAACATTTGCAAATTCTAAAAATAACTTTTCTCTGTAATTATAACACAAATTTCACTGTAACAGGTGCTGTTATTTTGCTCCAGTGACACCTTCAGAGAACACCGTAGTCAGACATCCATAGAAAAGCAGAGAGTTTGGTGTGGTGTAGCAGAACTGCAATAGACGTCTGTCCAGGCTAACACTGGTTTAGGCCATCGGTATGTCCTTGATACCCTCAACTGGAGCTTCCAGAAAACCTGCAATAAATGAAATACTAGGTTACAACCAAGTTGGTATCTGCTAATATACAAAGTGAAAATCAAACTCAAATTTATTTTTAATTGAATCCAAATTTGTCCTATAAAATCGTCACATTCAATAATTTTGACTCATCCATCTGGATATTCCTACTTCACTGATCTTGTTTGGGTTTCATTTACATTTAATTTGATCAGATTAATGATGCAAAATTTCTATTTTTAAATTGAACGCACATACAAACCACACACAATTAGGTACTGCTACGAGTAAACCGCAGTATACAAGAGAGACAAACAGACACAAAGGAAAACAAAACACACACCAGAACATAGTATAACAATCAATAAAGAAACGAGGACAAAGCTGGTTTGTGAACACAGGCAATTATAAACAGAACATTATTTACCGACCAAAGAAAAAAGGAACTTGACATAAAATGAACTTAGCAAACTTACATACGGGCCTTTTCCATTCAATGCTGTGTAGTGCGCCTCTAGTTAGGAGAACATATCTAAAGTAAAACAAAACAAAAACAGTGAAACAACAGTAGTTCACTTTATAATAATTATTATATTGCATGTTTAATTTATTATTGATAACATTGCTCAGTAAAAACTTAAGGTTATTTGATAACTGTTTCTCAAAGTCACAATGTGTAGCCAGCTTTTTTGAGGATAATTCCTATAGTCATACATAAGATTTATCAAGAGGAATTTGCAACCAGCAAATTTGGAGAAGAAAAAATATTAACTATAAGAGACTCGAAGAACTAAGAGAAGTGAATAATTAGGTGTGATATCATCAGGAAGCCTTTAGTTATCACCGGTGCCAGCATTTTCCAGAATTCAGATTTCAGATTCTCGAAAAAATTACTTGGCTGCAGTAAAGAATCATGAAACATTCACCACATCTAATAATTACAAGTTGTTGTAAACCATTACATGTACTGTAAAAGCTGTTTAAAGCTTTTTAGACATACAGGTTGAGAGAAACTCTAGGAGCAGCACTTTTGCAAAAGCCTGCATGTAGGACAGAGAAAAGGGATAGTTCAAAATTTAAATTCTGTAATTATGTTACATGTTGAACAAAAGAAGATATTTTGAAGAAAGCTGGAAATCTATAACCATTGACTTCTACAGTATTTGTTTTTTTTCAACTATGGATGTCAATGTTTACAGGTTTTTAGCTTTCTTCAGAATAGCCTCTTTTGTGTTCAACAGACTAAACTCATAATGGTTTTAAACCACTTGGGGAGTAAAATGTAAGTAAATTTTCAATTTTGGGTGAACTATCCCTTTCAGTTTGAAAACACCAGAGATCTTATGTAGACCCTTTTCACAAGACAGTTGATGCGTTTCATTTGTCATCTTAATCCTCAAGTTTTTAATATTTAGATTTTTTTTTAAATAGCATGTTTATTTGCATGTTGACTTCTCAATGACATCACATGTACTGCTGCTACACATATATCACTATTTTTTTAAGAATACAAATTTCACTGTAACGGGTGCTGTTGTTTTGCTCCAGTAATACCTTGAGAGAACACTGTAGTAGTCAGACATCCATACAAATCATTGGCATGGTGTAGAACTGCAGTCTGTCCTGGCTGACAGATTTAGGCCATCTGCATGCTCTTCATGCCCTCAACTGGACCTTCTAGAAAACCTGGAGAGTTAAAACACATTACACCTCTTATCTGCTACTGTACAAAATGTAATTCAAGCATTCATTTCTGACTAAATACATATTTCTCCTATAATATTGTCACATAGCATGACCTCGCAACATAATATCACAATAATATCAATATAACAATATAATATCACACAACAAAGCCTAACAAACAGATTAGAAAGACAATATCACCAACCAAAGCACCAAGATTTTTAACAGATAACTTAGTAAACTTACATATGGACAAAGCCTTTTCCATTCAATGCTGTGCAAGTTAGAGCGTCTCTGGAGTAAGTTACATCTCTACAACTAAACAACAACACAACAGTGAAATGACAGCAGTTCACTTTGTAGTAACAATACAGCGTATAAAAAAGATATTGTCTTATAACGTTGCTCAGTAACTTTAAACCGCGTTTGGAGTTTATCGATTTGAATTTGCCAATTAAAACAGGTAAAAACACTAATATAGACTAAAGTTAAACATGTAGCATTAGCTCGAGATTAGCTGCTGCGTCACCGGAGCGCAAACAAGACTAAAAAACAAACTGGAAAGTTTTAAATGCTTCAAAATTCGAAACACTACAACTCAAAAGTCACCTTCAAGATTAACTGTGTGTAAAACAAGACTGGGGATAAATAAAACATGTAAAGCATCGAAAAACATGCTTACCTCTGAATTCTGTTGCACTGCAGGTGTCCGTAATTACGATTCAAACTTCCCATGAAGCGCTGCGCGTGGCCGCGTGCGCCGAGTACTCCGATGATACCATGGTAACCACCAAAAACGTTGTTGAAAATAGGGTGAAGCCACGACGTTAATTCAACATACAGATCACGATTAAAAAATGTCAACGTTGACTTGTTTAATGATTTCTGTAACTTTTTTCAACCATTTATCATTCAACATTGTTTCAACTTTGAAACAACAACTGACGTATTTTCAACCGCATTTCAACGTTGAAGCCTGGTCATATGCAGGAAGTTTTTCAACCGTTGAACATTAAACGTTGTATCAACATTATTTCAACGTTAAAAACACACCTGACCTTATTTCAACCATATTTCAACGTTGAAGGTCGGTCGTGTGCCGGCTGGGAAATTAACTGTTACAGGCACTGTGCTGCAATCAATAAAAAATTTAAATAAATAAATATATAATTTTTATATATTTATAGTTTTTGTTATTTTTTTATTCATTATTTTTTTTTACCTTGACTTAATATAAACCTATTGTAGGAGCCAATTGGCATACTTAAAAAATAGCAAAATAGGGGCATTTTAAAACAATCACGATAGCATGTCAGTTTTCTCATTAAAAAAAAAAATAATAATAAAAAATAAATAAATATATATATATATATATATATATATATATATATATATATATATATATATATATATATATATATATATATATATATATATATGAGCAATTCCAGCGTTATGGATGTGACATTTGCAGTAAAAACTGAAAACATAAATTAACATAAAAAGTTTACATTAACATTATATTGAACCATCTGTTTATATTTGACAAAATTACTGACCACAGAGTTATAAGATCAGAAAAATATCAGTCTGTAAACATGTTTTGTACTTTAAATGAGGAAAATAAACATGCGTTATGGATGTGATGAAAAAAGTCTGTGAGTTTACAGTATACAACATACTTAGTAGAAATTCTGTCAAATAAACTGCACAACCCCCCAAAAATTATGCTAATCAACAGGATAAGAGTTGGCTCTCTATAAAACAAACATCATTGATTTTATTTTATGTAATATTTTTGCATTTATGAGGAAAAAGCTTCGTTATGGATGTGACACCTCTGCGTTATGGATGTGACCGATGTGAAATTGCCATTCGTGTGACTTTGGTAAAGCAAATTAAATTGTTCAAAAACAATGACAGAGACATTTTTGAGTATGTCTAAAGTACTGTAAAATATTTCTTACACAAAAAAACATAGAAACTGTTTCGGTATTTTGTTGAAAACTTAATTTTTTTTCATGGCAAGGTTGACATTTGCATGGAATTGCCCATATATATATATATATATATATATATATATATATATATATATATAGTTATTTTCCAGGTCACTTGCTTGGTTTAATAGGATGAACTATTTCAAGATCAACCAAGAGCATCATTCAACATCCCAAATACTAGCCAAGCAAACTGCAATACGAAAACATGCTGTCTGTTCCCGTCAATTTGAAATCATCTTTTTTTGGGAAGCAAATTTTTCACTGACCAATTTCACACAAGCCATGGTCTCAAATACTGTATAAGAGGCTTTGTTAAAGAGCCAAGTGAATTTCATTTTCCAGGATACACAGTATTGGGCAATCATAACCTCAACACTAACCAGTGTCCAATGTTGCGTTTTAAATAACTTCATCGTCTGGGTACTAATCTTCAAAAACATATCGAGTGAACTCGTAATTTCTTGCATAAAGCTGTCATTAGCTGAGGAAGTTGACTTTCCTGCGTGCACAATAATGGCTCTGTTACTTAAAATAACAGCAAAACGTTCAATATGTCAGGCACCAGAAGCAAAAAACAAAAAATAGCAAACTTTTAAAATCAAAGAATGCAATGAAATTCATAATATTCAGAAGCTGAAACGTTCAAACTTTTTTTCTTTTTGCAGGAAAGGAAGTGTGTTCTAATAAAAGTTTTTTTATAGTCATGTACTGTGTCCAGCATGTGGATGACACAACTTTCAAAAGAGATGTCATGTGACACCAACAGCATGGTAAACTAGATGGTAAACTAGCCTATCTATAGAGGCCAAGACCTCGTGAGAGAGAGAGAGAGAGAGGAAAAAGGCATGCGGCTGGAATGCTCACGAGCGGATTGGTGCCATTCTTTCACCGTATGAAGCCCAGCAGTTGTCAGACGTCACGCTGAGGTCATTCTTAACACTCTCTCCATGCTGAAAACACTCTGGCTATTTGTCAGCTAGGCTCCACTTCTAAACCTCTCTAGACCATAAATTTGTTCTGTTTACGTTGAATGAGGCTTGTTGTGTTTAAATTAAAGGTACACAACCACATAAACATGTACTGCTTATGCCAGCACATCGTAATGTTAGAGAAAAGGTATATTTTAGATCAACCAGTCCCGTACCGCAGTAGTATAACTCTGAGCGTAGTAATTACATGAAAATATAGCACACAGTAAATTAAAAGACACAAATTTGTTGACATAAGCTTAAACACTTATATAAGCGTAAGCGTGCCCTCAGTTGACCACCAGTTTGGTTACACTATGGTCTCCTTTAGACATTGTGTTGAGTAGTGTTAATATAAAGTAGGACTAACTATTAAATATTATAAAAATTTTTTAGTAGATTATAAAGTTTAGAGTAGTAATTTGACCAACACAGGCTCATTCTGAAAACGTAGCCCTATATACTGTATACATTTCTGGAGATCATGAATTATGTAGCCAGAAGTACGTATGGCTGCATTTCGTCTTTAAAATGAACGCTACAGGGTGGTACGATGTCATTAATTTTCAAGCTTATCAGCTGACCGCTCACCTCTATTAATGTTTTATTAATTGTTTTAATTTGTTCTGGTATGGCTGTTGATGCTTGTTGTAAGGCTACATTGGGTGTCAAGAAAGGCACAATTTACAAATAAAATAAATAATAATTATTATTATTATTATTACCTCCGTGTGAACGGCTTTCCCGCTGTTACTAGTTTGTCCAGTTAGCTCGCCATGTACATCTGCGGACTTGAGATGCAGAAAGGAGTTGACTACGATGACGGGATTCGAGTCGGGCTAAGAACGGTTCCAGAAAGTGGGTAAGACCGATATAAGATAAGATACCAAATTTTAATGTTATACAGCAACACAATGTGCTTGAAGAAATTAACAGGTTTAATCCTATAAATCAAGGAGCTGTGTCATATTTCTAAAGCATCTAGTTAAGACAGGAAGTTGTGGATAAAACCAACGTTAAGCAAGCTTGGGAGAATGAATTAGGGTTAGAGATAGATTTGGAGAGTTGAGAAGAAAGCCTTGAAAATATACAGTTGAAGTCAGAATTATTAGCCCCTCTGTTTATTTTTTTCCCAATTTCTAAACATAATAGTTTTAATAACTCATTTCTGATAACTGATTTATTTTATCTTTGCCATGATGAAAGTAAATAACATTTTACTAGATAGTTTTTCAAGACACTTCTATACAGCTTAAAGTGATTTAAAGGCTTAACTAGGTTAATTAGGTTAACTAGGCAGGTTAGGGTAATTAGGCAAGTTATTGTATAACAATGGTTTGTTCTGTAGACTATTGAAAAAAAAAATAGCTTAAGGAGGCTAATCATTTTGACCTTAAAATGTTTTTAAAAAAAAATTTAAACTGCTTTTATACCTGCTGAAATAAAACAAATACGACTTTCTCCAGAAGAAAAAATATTATCGGACATATTGTGAAAATTTCCTTGCTCTGTTAAACATAATTTGAGAAATATTTAAAAAATAAAAAAAATAAAAGGGAGGCTAATAATTCTGACTTCAACTGCATGCTCAATTAACATAAGACATAAGTTAATTCAATTCAAAATCTTGCATAGGTTATAATTATCTAAGAAGAAACTGCATAAGTTTTTTTCCTTAGGTATCTCCACACTGTAATAGGTGTAAAGTAGCAGAAGGATCCCTAACCCACTTGATATGGTTGTGTCCTAAATTACAAGAATATTGGGAAAATATATTTGAATGTTTTTCTAAAGAACTCCAAAAGAATCTTGAACCATGTCCACTTATAGCTGTTCTTTGGATATTTAGTAACTTAGAAATGTTTAATAAATATGAAAGACAAGCCATGTTATTTGGTATGGTAATTGCCATAATGGTGATTTTGAGAATGTGGAAAACTGAATGTGTACCTAAATTTGGTGTGTGGGGTAGAGATATCCTAAACATGCTTGCTTTGGAGAGGTTGAGATATATCAATAATGACAAAGTTTGATAAAACATGGGGACATATATTAAAACACCTTAATGCATTGGAAGAGACGCAAGCATAACCAATGACCCCTGTCAATAACATAGTAATTAAAGATTGAGTGTAAATGATATTCACTATTCATAATCTATAATGTTTTTAATAATGTGCTCAAACTAGTATTTGACAATAAAACTATAGTCAGGATAATAGTCATTTTTTTCTGGTGATAAAAGAACAATGTTACTTTATAACTGCTTTTATTTCTGCATTACCTGGCCAGCTAAATTATATTTTGCTTTCACGTGCATTTGTCCTTCTATGTTCTGTTGTTCGATTGTTCTGTCATAGGTTAGTGTTTTTTTATGTATTCTATTTTATATGTATTATTATTGTAATATTTTTTTTTCTCTTCTGTATTTGTTGTAGTTTTGCTTAAAAAAAAAAATAGCCAAAAACCAAAAAGTAAAATAAACAAATACATAACAGGGTGAGAATGTGGTCAAATCTAAAAACGTGGTAAAAATCAGGCAAGGGATTTTCTTTTTCTGGATTGCTTTTTAAAACTTTCATTGAGTTGAAGTGGTAAATCGGGTGAATCAGTGCTTTTGAAAACACTATTGTTTGGGTTTAGGGAAGGAGGAGGATGGGTCAGTCGATCGGTCAGTCATTCAATCAGTCAGTCGACAGCGGCCTCTGGTGGATTTACGTGAGAACAGCAAGCGCAAATGGCGCTTACGAGAGAAATTTGAGATCTCAAAAAGTGTACACAGCAGCCTCTGACGGATTCACGAAAACAAAACCTGCAAACAAACATAGCTCCTGGGATGTATTTGGTGCTCTCCAGAAATGTATATAGCGGTACATTTTCAGATTGAGCTTGGGTGGAATTTGACACATTATTTAAAAAAATACATTGCTAAAGTGCATCGACAATTTTAATTTTACTTGAATATATTTTTGTTTACATTCCCATGCAGTTTAAATGGTTATTGCTTATGATATTAACATAGCCAATCAAAAACTGTAAAGTAGCTTCTTTAAAGAGCTATTGAGCAATTCAGAGTATGTCTTCATAATTATTACCACTATTAGTTTTGAGCAGGACTAAAGGCAATTAAAAACCCAATTTTGTTGGGGAAATATCTGCAGAATTCGAACCTGTACAAGTTCTGTTTATGTTATATTGTATACATAATTCGTTTTATCCAGCACACACTTATGTTTTTGGTCTGAATGAGTAAGATGACCCCCTGAAAATTACAAAAAATGGCAATATTCACAATTTAACTGTGTTCTTTAATTTGCATTACATTAATCAGCTGAATCTGACTTCATAAGTGTTGTACCTCAGCTTTATGTTGTCTCTCGGCACTGTTGATGTGTTTGTCCTCCATGTCCCCCAGCTTCAGTTTTAGACAGGACACTTCCTCCATCAACCCCAGCTTCTGTGTCTCTAGAGAACTCTTGCTGAAAAACTCCTACGAGAGTCCACACACAAGCTTACATGTGAACACGGGCAAACAAGAAACTGCACACTTAAGAGGGCACACATACTCTGTACTTTGCTGTCCCACAATGGCTAAATATACACAGGTTGTGAGGGCTATATTTACCAGCTCCTCTCACAGGGACTGACACATGAGAGAGAGTAAGACACATACTGTGTGCTCTGATAGTGATGGGAAAAGTATTACATTTGACAACAGTAAACAAAGGGTGTTACAATGCAGGGATTGAACAGAATGATTGATATCAAACACTTGACCAAAGTTTAAAATGATTGGATGAGAGACCATTTTGGTTACACTTTCTTTTAAAATTCCCTTTAATTTTTTCAATAAACATGTCAACTACCAGTAATTAGAGAATTAGTAGAGTTTTAAGTTATGAGTAGAATAGGTTTTAACTGCAAATTTACTTTTATCCAGGAAAATGTATGTCAACAGTTTGGGGAACCATTTAGCCAATGTACTGTTTAAGGGAGGTCAATGCAATTAACTTTTTCAATATTAAAATCTGCACTTAGCTTAAAAAATTTGACTCCGCAAACCTGTATATAACTGTATTATCTCTTATAGGTCCCGTTAAGCACTTTGAAATGTGTATTTATCATTGAGTATGACTCAACGTTTCTCTGCTTTAAAGTAATATTCAGCATTTAAATGGGTCATTTAATATGCCAACGAATCTCACAGCAATTCGTAACTTTTTGATTTAGTGGCTAAATCATATGATTTAATTTGTACAATTTAATACCATTTGCTTATCACCCAATGATGGTTGGGTTTAGGGGTGGGGTTGGGTGTCACACTTGCTTTTTAAAATCATTCATTTTCGTATGACTGAACACCTATGAATTTGTACAAATTAGCCACTGACAAAAACATAAAATACATTTCAGTTTTCTCCTGAGATCAGTCTTGTGCATATGATATGCTCTGTGCGTTGTCTATCTGGGATGAAGCAGACCATACCTGCATGCTGTGATGGTGCAGACTTCATTTACCCCAAATGAGAACATATTTATATTGTCTGTATCCCTGTATAATACTATTCACCAAATAAAAACTGACACTGTGAGTAGCAGATTTAATTTAGAATCTCCTAATTTTCTCTATACTGCCTGTGTATGCATGTCACCAATGTATTTTCACCATCATGACTTGCCATACAAAATGACTAATACGGAGTTCAGATAAAAGCGATAGGCGACTGTTTATGTTTTTCTTATATTTTTATAGCTGTTTAGGTGAACACTGGTGTCAAAAGCTCTTTGACGTGAATAAATTACCAATTTCAGCATAAGCAATAGTCTCTTGAAGGAGGTGGGACATAAGCAAACACTAAAGAGCATTTGATTGGTTAGGAGATTTAATGAGGAACTGAAGTATGAGATGAAGCCAAAAAAAAATATTGATTCAATTTTGCCGGAAGTGACAAACCCAAATCTTTGAATGTTTATATCTTCTAAATGGAAAATCTGTCACTGTTTAACAGCACACTAGATTTTAGATTGCCTTTAAACTAACAGATTGATTCGTCATTTATTCATTTTCCTGGTTTAGTCCCTTTAATCATCAGAGGTTGCCACAGCGGAATGAACCGCCAAATTATCCAGCATATGTTTTACGCAGCAGATGCCCTTCCAGCTGCAACCCAGTACTGGGAAACACCCATACACTCTCACATGCACACACATACACTGTGGTCAATTTAGTTTATTCAGTTCACCTATAGCGCATGTCTTTGGACTATGGGGGAAACGGAAGCACCTGAAGGAAACCCACGCGAACACAGAAATGCCAACTGACCCAGTAGGGACTTGAATTAGCGACCTTCTTGCTGTGAGGTGACAGTGCTAACCACTGAGCCATCGTGTCACCCAGATTGATTCTAACATTCATTCATTCATGTTCTTTTCAGCTTATTCCCTTTATTAATCTGGGGTCGCCACAGCGGAATGAACCAGATACTTATCCAGCACGTGTTTTAAGCAGTGGATGCCCTTCCAGCTGCAACCCATCTCTGGGAAACATCCATACACACTCATTCACACACATACACTACGGACAATTTTAGCTTACCCAATTCATCTGTACCGCATGACTTTGGACTGTGGGGGAAACTGGAGCACCCGGAGGAAACCCACGCAGACAGAACATGCAAACTCCACACAGAAACGCCAACTGACCCAGCCGAGGCTCGAACCAGCGACCTTCTTGCTGTGAGGCGACAGCACTACCTACTGCGCCACTGCGTTGCCCTTGATTCTAACATCTAAAAAAATATTATTTTTATTTCACAGGGACTTGAACATTGTCAAAATCAATACTAATTGATGATCACCTAAATGACTGCATGCCACCAGCACTTAGAGCCCCAGATAAAAGAGATTGGCTGAGTCGCTTTAGTGAAAAAAATGAACAAAAGCACGCACATCACTTTTAACTAGATGTTCAGCCAAAACGCAAAAAGTGCAAATTATATGTTCAAAAAGTCACCAACACCAAAGCTACAAAAATGCTAATTTATTAAAGCATGCAATGTTTCTATCACACGGCTCTTGATGGTTCATGATGTCGAATAGCGCATCGATGTTTAGAAATGCAAATTTTTAAAGGCCTACTCATCTTACGTACATAACATAAACCAAACGCGCACCGAAACATATAGATTATGTTAAAGGTCTTGCACAAAATAGTGCCTCAAATTTTTTACTTTTGGCTGTATGAGGATGTGTAAAAGTTGACATTTTGTATGTGAAGTTGCATTGTAAACAATTCCCACATTTAAAATTACCATGAGGTATAGTATTTAAAAAATGGGGAGCGGGTTTTAGATCAGCTCTTACCAACATATTCCGGATATTAGAGGTTCTTTTGTGTACTAAACGAGGTGAATTTTCAAAACACTCTTTGAGGGTAGGATCACTTGAAATAATATGCCAGTGTTTTAATAGCACTTTATTAATGTCTTTAGTCACAGGTGAATATTTCATATAACAATTATAAAAAAGAATTATAAGGTTCTATCTGACATTTTTTTATCAAAATTGAGTTATTGACATATTCTGAAAAAATGCAAATTTATTAAATTAAAAAGGCTGACACAAAGCTTGTAATGTTTCTATCACACGGCTCTTCATCAGACAGTGTTCATCATAGTAAGGTGCTCCTTTTTGAACACTTCTGAATCACATGATCTCTTATTATCTCACAACAAGAAAAAAAAAAATACACATTTATAAATTATACAACTTAGATATTAAAAGCGAAAATACAGAAACAAACCATAATATTGCATCACAAATTATAGAAAACAGAATGTAACAAGGAAATACAACAAAATAATACAACAAAATATAGCCAAAAAACCTTTACCCAAACACCTAATTAAACATTAAAGAATTATTAAAGAAAAGGATGAATGTCAAACTCCTCATTTAAACCATTTGGAGACAATGTATCTAGAGTGAAAATCTAAAAGGCTTCACGTTGTAACAGCAATTTGTTAAGATCTTCCCCCTGACGTGGACACTTCACAACTTTAATCCCTATGTATTGTATAGTGGAGAAAGAATGTCTCATAACAGAGAAATGGTGCGCAACAGAACTTCTAGGATCACGATGTCGAATAGCGCATCGATGTTCAGAAATGCTAATTTTTAAAGACCTACTCATCTTACGTACATAACATAAACCAAACGCGCACCGAAACATATAGATTATGTTAAAGGTCTTGCACAAAATAGTGCCTCAAATTTTTTACTTTTGGCTGTATGAGGATGTGTAAAAGTTGACATTTTGTATGTGAAGTTGCATTGTAAACAATTCCCACATTTAAAATTACCATGAGGTATAGTATTTAAAAAATGGGGAGCGGGTTTTAGATCAGCTCTTACCAACATATTCCGGATATTAGAGGTTCTTTTGTGTACTAAACGAGGTGAATTTTCAAAACACTCTTTGAGGGTAGGATCACTTGAAATAATATGCCAGTGTTTTAATAGCACTTTATTAATGTCTTTAGTCACAGGTGAATATTTCATATAACAATTATAAAAAAGAATTATAAGGTTCTATCTGACATTTTTTTATCAAAATTGAGTTATTGACATATTCTGAAAAAATGCAAATTTATTAAATTAAAAAGGCTGACACAAAGCTTGTAATGTTTCTATCACACGGCTCTTCATCAGACAGTGTTCATCATAGTAAGGTGCTCCTTTTTGAACACTTCTGAATCACATGATCTCTTATTATCTCACAACAAGAAAAAAAAAAAATACACATTTATAAATTATACAACTTAGATATTAAAAGCGAAAATACAGAAACAAACCATAATATTGCATCACAAATTATAGAAAACAGAATGTAACAAGGAAATACAACAAAATAATACAACAAAATATAGCCAAAAAACCTTTACCCAAACACCTAATTAAACATTAAAGAATTATTAAAGAAAAGGATGAATGTCAAACTCCTCATTTAAACCATTTGGAGACAATGTATCTAGAGTGAAAATCTAAAAGGCTTCACGTTGTAACAGCAATTTGTTAAGATCTTCCCCCTGACGTGGACACTTCACAACTTTAATCCCTATGTATTGTATAGTGGAGAAAGAATGTCTCATAACAGAGAAATGGTGCGCAACAGAACTTCTAGGATCACGATGTCGAATAGCGCATCGATGTTGAGAAATGCTAATTTTTAAAGACCTACTCATCTTACGTACATAACATAAACCAAACGCGCACCGAAACATATAGATTATGTTAAAGGTCTTGCACGAAATAGTGCCTCAATTGTTTTACTTTTTGGCTGTATTAGGATGTGTAAATGTTGACAATTTGTATGTGAAGTTGCATTGTAAACAATTCCCACATTTAAAATTACCATGAGGTATAGTATTAAAAAAATGGGGAGCGGGTTTTAGATCAGCTCTTACCAACATATTCCGAATATTAGAGGTTCTTTTGTGTACTAAAGGAGGTGAATTTTCAAAACACTCTTTGAGGGTAGGATCACTTGAAATAATATGCCAGTGTTTTAATAGCACTTTATTAATGTCTTTAGTCACAGGTGAATATTTCATATAACAATTATAAAAAAGAATTATAAGGTTCTATCTGACATTTTTTTTATCAAAATTGAGTTATTGACATATTCTGAAAAAATGCAAATTTATTAAATTAAAAAGGCTGACACAAAGCTTGTAATGTTTCTATCACACGGCTCTTCATCAGACAGTGTTCATCATAGTAAGGTGCTCCTTTTTGAACACTTCTGAATCACATGATCTCTTATTATCTCACAACAAGAAAAAAAAATACACATTTATAAATTATACAACTTAGATATTAAAAGCGAAAATACAGAAACAAACCATAATATTGCATCACAAATTATAGAAAACAGAATGTAACAAGGAAATACAACAAAATAATACAACAAAATATAGCCAAAAAACCTTTACCCAAACACCTAATTAAACATTAAAGAATTATTAAAGAAAAGGATGAATGTCAAACTCCTCATTTAAACCATTTGAAGACAATGTATCTAGAGTGAAAATCTAAAAGGCTTCACGTTGTAACAGCAGTTTGTTAAGATCTTCCCCCTGACGTGGACACTTCACAACTTTAATACCCATGTATTGTAGAGTGGAGAAAGAATGTCTCATAACAGAGAAATGCTGCGCAACAGAACTTCTAGGATCATGATGTCGAATAGCGCATCGATGTTCAGAAATGCACATTTTTAAAGGCCTACTCATCTTACCTACATAACATAAACCACACGCGCACTGCAACATGTAGATTATGTTAAAGGTCAAAATAGTGCCTCAAATTTTTTACTTTTGGCTGTATGAGGATGTGTAAAAGTTGACATTTTGTATGTGAAGTTACATTGTAAACAATTCCCACATTTAAAATTACCATGAGGTATAGTATTTAAAAAATGCGGAGCGGGTTTTAGATCAGCTCTTACCAACATATTCCGGATATTAGAGGTTCTTTTGTGTACTAAACGAGGTGAATTTTCAAAACACTCTTTGAGGGTAGGATCACTTGAAATAATATGCCAGTGTTTTAATAGCACTTTATTAATGTCTTTAGTCACAGGTGAATATTTCATATAACAATTATAAAAAAGAATTATAAGGTTCTATCTGACATTTTTGATCAAAATTGAGTTATTGACATATTCTTATTAAATGACAACTTATTTACATTATGTGATGTTTTTTTTATAAGTTGTTTACATTTTAAGACTTTTTTTATTTAAAAAAACAAAAATGGTTTCTTTACAAAGTTGAACTGGGCTCTATAAGGTTCTTTTTGTGAGCCAATCAGCATTTTTAATGCACGCACGAGGACCAATCAGGATCAGCTTTCTTTGTCATTTCCCCAGACTGCTCCATTGACAGCGGGAAAGACCAGAAAGACAAAATCACACAAATCAGAGTCGGCTAAATAATGCCACACCACACAAATTTGAGATGTGTGTAAATGTGGTGATTTAGAAGCATTTTTTGACATTGAGATGGAATGTTAAATTTTACATTGTTGAAAAAGAAACATTAAATTAAAAAATGTTTATAACTGTTTAAAAATGAATATATAGTTAGTGAAACATTTTTCAGTGTTTATAAAACTAATTTGCTCATTGTCTGTTTTCTTTGAAAGTCTTTAAATTTAATATCAAGCCTTGAAGGCCACATAATTTAATTCATGGGGCATATAATTCTGTAAATATAATTTAATAATTCATATAAAGCATAACATGTAATAAATATTAATAATGTTAGTTAGATAAAATTAACATCTGCAATGGACAAAATATTTAGCACAGCCTTGAATGTTCACCCTAAAACATGAAATACATTTTATAGAAAGCAAACATTTAACTTTCTCAAGCATCAACATATTGTTACAACACCAAATTATATATTTTTTTATTATATTTCTTGAAAAGAAATGCTTCAATGTATGATCTGCCAGATAGAACCTTATAGGTTCTATCTGCATGTACCGTGTTTTTTTTTTTTTACTCCAATTTGCAAATGTAAGAGATCTATGATAATTTACATTTAGAGTACATTTAGGGTCTCTGTCATGTTAATGTATGAACGAAAACTGTTACACACATATTGTTTGCTATATGCAATGCAAAAACTTTGAAGCTCAATATCTCAAAATCATTTAGAACGCAGATAGAACCTTACAACTCCAAGGTGACGAATTGATACGACAATCATGTTTTTTTATTGTTTTTTTTAACTAAGCTAGGCAACGCAGTGGCGCAGTAGGTAGTGCTGTTGCCTAACAGCAAGAACGTCGCTGGGTCGCAGGTTCGAACCTCGGCTGGGCTGGGTCAGTTGGCGTTTCTGTGTGGAGTTTGCATGTTCTCAATGCGTTCGCGTGGGTTTCCTCCGGGTGCTCCGGTTTCTCCCACAGTCCAAAGACATGCAGTACAGGTGAATTGGGTAAGCTAAATTGTCCGTAGTGTATGAGTGTGAATGTGTGTGTGTGTGGAAATTCCCAGAGATGGGTTGTGGCTGGAAGGGCATCCGCTGCGTAAAAATCGTGCTGGATAAGTTGGTGGTTCATTCCACTGTGGCAACCCCGCAAGGGACAAAAGCCGACAAGAAAATGAATGAATGAATGAACTAAGCTAACTAAGCTTGTGACATATTTTTGAAGCATATATATGCAGATTGTATCCACTGCTCTTTATAAGACCGTTCTCTAAATCTTTCTAATAACCTCTGTGATGTGTTGATTCAAATCTTCATCTCTACTGCAGATCCCACGGATGCGACTAAATTGAGACATACTGTAGGTAACGATTGTTTTAATGGTACTGGATGGTACGAATGTCCATGTAAAATAGTGTTACGATCAGTGGGCTTAGTGCCATTCAACTGGAAATATGGTTGATCTCTTACCATAAAACTTTGAGCACCTTTGCTGTAAGACATAAAAGCAGCCTTACCTTCTTTGATCTGAATAGTTAAACAGACACAGAACAGGTCTCTTTTTCACAACACAGAAGCTCGAAAAACAGTTTAAAATGTCAGTAGCTTGTCCTAAGGAGTTTTACGTGAGCTTTGAGACTTTCAAAAACGCCATATGGAAAATATTAGGCCCGTGTCACTGGAATTGGATTTGCCTTTGAAGGCCAAAACCTCAATGACCACAGGCACATGCCCTAAAAAGCTTCCCATATGAATACTGGAGATTTAATCAGCCTTAAGGCTTTCAAAGCGAAGGCGAGTTCAACAGAAATATGCAATTAGCTTATAAGGAAAATGAGATTTACAAGCAGAGGAATGCGAATTTAGCCCTTTAAAAGTGTGTGTGCACTGTGAAAGAGCAGCAGCCTTACCATTCATTAAGATTGAATATAATAATTGTTCTTATTTCTCAAGTAGGTCTACTATATGTCAAAGCCTCAAAACCACTCTTTGCTTTTCTCACCTTATTATGCATGTATTTATTTGTTTTCTGGACACATTTCAAAATGTATTTTCCCTTCCCCTCCACCTTCTCTGTCTGGATTATTAGAGAAGAAAAAGCAGGTTACTTGCTGTGAACTAATTCCCAAGCTAATTCCAATGCCCACATCAACCAGGGCTTGAAATACCACCACCACCACTTAATATTTGGGTTACTGGGGTGACGGGACGATCAGTCTCCTGGAATCCTACCAAAGAATGTCCTCATAGATGCCAATGTTCCTTTGCAGATGCATCAGGTGCAGATTATTCTACAGATGTTAGCTGGTGCCCTATTAAAACTACTAGTTTGGTTCCAAAGAATTTGAAAGAGACAATCTCAATACTAAATCATTATGATATGCTGAGCTCTAGATATTTTTCAGGTCTCTGGAAAATAAAATCAATATCACAAGGGTACAGTTGAAAAACATGCAAGTGCAGTCTGAAATTTTCATCTAAAGTTGAAATGAAACAATTCTCAGGCTGTTGTGTGTAGTAATTTTACTCCTAGTGCAAAGAATAGGTTATTTCCATTGGCCTTAAAGTGAAATAACTGAACGTAAACAAAGGAAGCTGAGTAAAAATGCTAATTGTATGGCACTTTGAGGTTTTCTGGATTTAAACTCTTCAGTTTCTTGTTAGACATTCTGTTGAGTATATGTACATTTCCAAATATACATGAACTAACTCTCATTAAAATATTAGTAGGCCATTCATAGACTGTTCATATATTAATGTAATAGTCATAGACTGACTTTGGTATACTATCAAGATAAAGTGTCCGCAGTCATAAGGCAGATGATGATCAAATATAAATGGTAGTTGACATGTAGCTGCAAAAATAGGTGTCACCAAATATGAAGTCAACTAAAAAATGTGCTGTAAACTGCCATTAGAAAGACAAAATTATTAAGATATGGCTTTTAATTTAGACATATACCAATCAAAATAAGAAACTTGTCTTTCCTGATCATGGTGATGCAATGTAAGCAGGACATTAGTCATGAACGACAGAACTAAAGATGTAGGAGAATGTGTAAAGCATAATATCTTATTATTTATTTAAATGTTAGCAATACCTGTTGAAGCATCTCCTCAGTGGAGTTGAGCTTGTGCTGATATTCCCCAAGAGAATTCTCCAGGTCTCTTATCTTCTCTCCCTGAGCCTCCACCTGATCCGTCAAAACACTCACCTAAGAAACAGGTTTAAATCAAGTTGGTTCAATTTAGATGCATCATCTAAGATAAAGCCGTCAATTACTTTAGAGTTTTATCAAACTAATTATAGTCACACTAAATAAATATATAATAGGCTGGATTAAATGCACTGTATTATACAGAGCCTCAGACAAATTAAAGCAATCTAGTATCTTCTTGTCAGCCCAGTTGATCAGGAATACACGATCCAAGCACCCACTCAGCACATTTACTTACTGTCAAAAACCCAACAAGCCAGAACAAGACTAATCCTTAAAGCCCTGTCTGTTCCCAGGAAACATCACAATTGCACTGGCTTTCTTCAGTTATTTGATATACTACAACTGAAACTTTTTCTTGTGTAATATCATTATGAAACTGACATTTAGCTGTTTGAGACGTTTGAACATATACAGTACTATAATCCATTTATGAATGTCCTTTTGTTTCCTAAACAAACATCTGACTGCAGATGTTGCAATATATTCATACAGTATAACGCAATAGTGAAATTTCCATTGGGAATTTTGAGTAATGTTAAATAAGTTTTATGCAATATAATGATTTGATGTATCACCAATAATGACATTAAAAAACAACAAAATGACATTAAAAAAATAAATGTAATAATTTTAAAACATATTAGGCAGAGAAAAAAAATAAAGACTGTTCCATTGTTGTGACCATACTGAAATCATACACTGTAAAACCCAACAGTCAACTTCATCAAATGAAATGAGTGCAGTTAACTCAAAATTTACTGAAAGTAATTCTACCCATTTGTTGATTTAAATACCTCATTACTTCAGCTTAAATGGAGTAAGTTCACAGTACTCCTATAGATGAGTTTTTTTTTTAACTCAAACGGTTTGTTGCAATCTGTTTTCTTTTGAGTTGCCTCAACTTATTTGCTTGTTAAGTGTGACGTCACGTGAAGCGGCTTCCGGGTCCAAGTGCTATATCAACCTGTAAGAGACTCATCAAATGGTAATAATAAATGTTTACAAAGCGCTGTTATACTTTCGAAAATCACGATCGCAATATATATATATATATATATATATATATATATATATATATATATATATATATATATATATATATTTAGTTGAAGTCAGAATTATTAGCCCCCCTTTGAATTTTTTTTTTTTTTTTTTAAATATTTCCTAAATGATGTTTAACGGAGCGAAGAGATTTTCACAGTATGTCTGATAATATTTTTTTCTTCTGGAGAAAGTCTTATTTGTTTTATTTCTGCTAGAATAAAAGCAGTTTTTAAATTTAAAATAAAAACATTTTAGGGTCAAAATTATTAGCCCCTTTAAGCTATTTTTTTGATAGCCCACAGATCAAACCATCGTTATACAATAACTTCCCTAATTACCCTAACCTGCCTAGTTACCTAATTAACCTAGTTAAGCCTTTAAATGTCACTTTAAGCTGTATAGAAGTGTCTGAAAAAATACCTTGTAAAATATTATTTACTGTCATTATGGCAAAGATAAAATAAATCAGTTATTAGAAATTAGTTATTAAAACTATTATGTTTAGAAATGTGTTGAAAAAAAATCTTCTCTTCGTTAAACAGAAATTGGGGAAAAAAATAAACAGGGGAGGCTAATAATTCTGACTTCAACTGTGTGTATATGTATATATATATATATATATATATATATATATATATATATATACATATATATATACATACATGTCCATGCCTAATATCTGATGGCCAGAAAACATTTGTTTATAAACTGTTAAAATGTTGGTATTTGAGATGCAGCAAGCCCAGAGACTGGCTAGACTGAGACATAAACAAATATTTTCTCAATTCAAATAAGTAGCTGCTTGGACCCGGAAAAGTATTCCATACGTCACCAATACGTCATGACTTAACAAGCGGATTGGGTTTTACAGTACTCAGTTGGTTTGATTTCTTTTCATTTATCGGGTTTTACTGTGGTAACATGGCTTCATTTACTCAATTGGATTAACTTCACTGTACTTATTAGGATTCATTTTTCAATTTAAATGGTTTGTTGCAATCGGTTTCCTCAAATAGTTTGAGTTACCTTAATCTTTTGGGTTTCACAGTGTACAATATTGATCTAAACTATTTTGGTAATACATTTTATTTTATATTACAGTATTTCATTGGGATATTAGTAGACTGTTGGCCATGATTTACAATACGGGTCCACTAGTAATGCATTTAATAACCTAAATTAATAATGAACAAGACTTGTAAAGCATTTATTAATGTAGTTCAACATTTACTAATGCAGTATACAATTACTATTATTTATTATTAATTATACTTATTCTACCAACACCAACACTAGTCAGAACCAGAAAGTCTACTTATATGCTACCAAAACTAATTCAGATCAGTATTGTGTATCTTTCCTTTTCTTTTTTTCACAGTCACATTGTTGATGCACATTTGAAAAATAAATAGTTGTAAGATTTGCCCGTTTTACCTGTAACACAAGTGACTCTTTATCTCCTTCTAGACGAGACAGTCGCTCCTGGTAGGTCTCACCGTTGCATGCGCCCTGCACGTTGACCTACGGATCACATGTGGTTAGAGTTATGTTTACAATCAACAGAGACGAAAGCAAAACCCTATAAACAATGAAGCGAGGCCCACAGCTACCTGAACAGATGGCAGTGTAACAGAAACTTGTTTAAAGATCCCAAAATCCAATTTGATTCCATTTCTTTTGAATATGTCACAGGGTGTTAGCAAAGCTTTACTTTACCCAACCCACATATGGTTTGGAAAGACATTTCTTAAGAGGTTTATTTCCTAATCAGGTTTTTGTGCACAGGCTTCATGCAGTAATGTTGAAAGACTAATGACTAGGAATGTTTAAATACGTCATAGGATTTTATTTTCATTGTATTTTTTTTACTTTTACTTTGTCTGTTCTTCTGAATCTGATTTCGACTGCTAACCCAAACATTCAAACATTGAAGTCTGCAGAGAAAGAGACAGCAACAGTCAGAATGATAAAGCATCCTGGCGGAAGATTAAATATCCAGAGGCTAGACACTTGAAAATCAGACACCTATGCCAGTCTTGCTACTAGGTGGTGAGAGACAGTGGCCAGAAAGAACCCTTCAAACAAACCATAACATACAGAAGACAAGACACATCACAGAGTAAGAAAAAAGGTGGGTGAAGAAAAAATTATTACTAAAGAAAAAAAAAAGCTAAAATTTTAAATCTAATTTAATAAATGAAATTGATGCAATGAAAACAAGTAAAAAAAATAGATACAATTCCAAAACATAAATCAGGTTTTTGTGCACAGGCTTCATGCAGTAATGTTGAGAGACTAATGACTAGAAATGTTTAAATACGTCATAGGATTTTATTTTATTTTATTTATTTAAATAAAAAAATGCTAGATTAATTGGCGGTTCATTCCACTGTAGCAACCCCTGATAAAGCAAATACTTAGCCAAGGCGATGTGAGTGAGTAAAAGTAAATGTAAAGTAAATAGTTTTTCGATAATAAATCAAACATTTGTATATGAGATGAACTTGTAGCAGTGGATAATTTAGTCAGTTTAACAGTCAATTAAACCACTCTGATTTAATTGATGACTGATCTAAATGCTTTTGATTGGCTACTGCATTGATAAGCTCAATAGAGATTGTTGTTGACATGTCAATGTTAGGGTTAGGGTTATATATACAATATATATACACACACAGTTTAGGTCAGAATTATTAGCCCTCCTGAATTATTAGCCCCCCTGTTTATTTATTTCCCCAACTTCTGCTTAATGAAGAGAAGATTTTTTTCAATAATAATAATAAAAATTCCTTACATTTATATAGCGCTTTTCTAGACACTCAAAGCGCTTTACACATTTTCGGGGGAATCTCCTCAAATGATGTTTAACAGAACAAGGTAATTTTCACAGTATGTCTGATAATATTTTTTCTTCTGGAGAAAGTCTTATTTGTTTTATTTTGGCTAGAAAAGCAGTTTTTAATTTTTTTAAAACCCATTTTAAGGTCAACATTATTAGCCCCTTTAAGCTATATATTTTTTCAATAGTATACAGAACAAACCATCATTATACAATAACTTGCCTAATTACCCTAACCTGCCTAGGTAACCTATTTAACCTAGTTAAGCCTTTAAATGTCACTTTAAGCTGTATAGAAGTGTCTTGAAAATATCTAGTAAAATATTATTTACTGTCATCATGGCAAAGATAAAATAAATCAGTTATTAGAAATGAGTTATTAAAACTATTATGTTTAGAAATGTGTTGAAAAAATCTGCTCTCCGTTAAACAGAAATTGAGGAAAAAAAATAAACAGGGGGGCTAATAAATCAGGGGGTTGAATAATTCTGATTGCAACTGTATATATGAACGTAATAAGTTCATTGTACCAAATTATTATTAATTTAAATAGAAGTACAGGTAACATTTTATTTTGATGGTCCATTTGTTGAATTCAAGTTACATTGCATCTACACGCCAATTAATTCTCATTAGATTATAAGTAGACTGTTGGGTTGGGGTCAGGGTTAGGGTTAATGTAAGTTGACATGTACTTGCAAAGTTTCTTATAGTCAGTTAAATGTCAGTTGAAGGAGCAGTATCAACAGATATTAAGCAGACAGTCTACTAATACTTAAATGGACCATCAAAATAAAGTGTTACCTAAGTACATAGTAAGTACCTTAATGGAACTTGAGACCATAAAAACACATGCACACACAAACATATTGGAGAATGTAGTAGAACACTATACTGGCATACATTACTGGGACTGCAAGCATCACGCAAACATTAAATCATGTTTGTGGACTTCACTACTCAATCATATAGATATACAGCTAAAACTTAATATTTAATAAAGTTAGTACAATTTATTAAACCATTTAAATTGTTAGCATCTCAATTGATGATACCTGTCCCAGCTATGTTATCCCTCATAATTCTACACCTGGAATGAAATTAATATTCGCATGAGTCCTAATTCAAGGTTACGTCTGCTTATGAAAAAGTTATAAAAGTGTTCTTTATGTATTTGCCAATTGGTAAAGTCAAAATCTAAGAACAGAAACAGACATGCTTACCTTTTTAAGCCATGCAAAATGTTTGTAAAAATCAACGTCCCCTTCCATTTTGCTGGGCCATTATAAGATCCTTCAGTCTGATGCTACCACTATCACTTCACACTGAAATAAGAGTATATTACTTTTCACCTTTAAAGTACACACTACAAGTCTCCTGCTTTAGTCTGGATTTAGCCTTTGGTTTAAGTTCCTCAGCATCTGGTTTGGAGCAGCGGTCTGTAATATCAGGCTTCACTCCTGCCAGCTGCTCTTTTTTTATTCCCTCCCTTTCCTCCTCCTATACTCTCCTCCTCCTTTCTTTTTTCCTTCGCCAAACCATTTTTTTCTTTTTTGTTTCTAAACTTATTCTCCCCCTTTTGCTCTCTTTTATTAATAAGTGCTGTGTTTAGGGGCTTTCTGTAGGGGGAAAACTCTCAGACACGTGAAGAGAATATGTATGGATTGTGCGAGATGGGTGCCCCATAGAAGTAGTGCCTCTCAGAGAGGCCGCAGCGTCCACTTGAGAAGTAGTACATCCTGCACTGTATTAAATGTGTGACAGTGTCAAAACAAACTAGGCAGAATTTACCAGCAGGACATTTCCTGACATGACATTAGCTAGGCAAACCTCATGGAAACATATCAGGATGATGTTTTATCCAGAAACACACACATACACACTCACTAACTACAGTATAAAAGTTTTAAGATATTTGAAAGAGAACACTTTCAGATTACTGCAATTTTTTTGGTGTTAATTATCAGCCATTTTTGCTAAATTTGCAAGATTGTAAGCTGTTCTGAAGTGATTGAAACCCTCTGTAGGTTGTCCAGAACAAAGGTTAATTGGAAGACCCATTCAGCAGAGAAGCTGGTGGCACCAAATCAAGACTAACATTTGCAGAGGAGTTTTTTTTGTTGTCTGAAAAGAGAACTGGATCAATGCTCATTTTAGTGATGGAACTAAGTTTAATTTACTGTTACAAATATGTGTGTAAAGAAGACATGCTAGACGATGTGTGTAAAGAAAAAAGTGTCATGATTTGGGAATTTTCAGCAATATAAAATGAACCACTGAAACAGCTATATGGCAGACTGAATGCAAAGATTTATCAGTGCTTGTAGACACTTTCAACAAATAGCTTCAGTTTCAGAAGTTTCAGTTGTAATCTTTCTTTGTGCTACAAATATTGCTAGCTAATTTTATTATTAAATGAATGACAGTAATGACTAATTCACACTACAGGATTTTAAGCCTGATTTAGGCCTGATTTGCAATTTAATAAGCTTGACAACATATCAGGCTGTGATCAGCTCTTATGCTGCCTTCACACCAGACGCGGAAGAAGCGTCAAGCGCGAGTGATTTACATGCTTAAAGAGCCCCTATTATGGGTTTTTGAAAATGACCTTCCATGTAGTGTGTAACACAGCTCTTAGTGAAGTGAAATATCCAACTAAAGCTTAAATCTGAAAGTGGACAGTTTATTAAAACTATTGATTCATCTATAAAAGAGTCGACTCATAGTGGTTTAAATTAATCGTCTTGATAACGAATCTTTAGCCGTTTCGTCGTGACGTCGATACGAAACATAATGGTTTTGCGCGCAGAAATTTAATTCAAACCTGCGGCCCCGCCCACTAAACAGCAGCAGAGACAAACAGATCCTGAAGTCATGAGTCATGAAGACGCTGTGCTTAGCTGGATATTATTGGAAGTGTGAAGGAAAGGAGTCGTATACATTCTTTGTATTCTGTTTCTAAATGTTTCTGTTAAGGACTTTTATTTTGGTGGTTTGTCCTCTGAGGAGGAGGGTAATGCGTGTGTGTGTGTGTGTGTGAGAGAGAGAAAAGCAGGTAGAGTGTGACGGGCTAGGAGACTCGTGTCGTCCTCCTCCCCACTTCTTGGAGTTTTTGCTCAATAAAATAGTTGGTCGTCTGTATTTACATTCACTGACTGGCAGCCAAAATCCACACCTTACACTAATATGAAGCGTGTATGCACTCCGACTACTATATTGTTGATAAGCCGTGCTGGGCATTTCACTCTGTCTCACGCTGAAGGCTGTCAGTGTCGACCAATCACAACAGACTGTCATCGGTCCAATCAGCGCAGATTAGCTTCGCGCTAAGGAGGGGTTTGGGAACAAATGGGAGCCGCTGGGATAATTAGGTAAAAATAAATGCATATTATAAGACCATGAAAGTGTTTTTTGACCTTGCATGAATGTCAGCCTGTTGTTGGAGACCCTTACAACCAAAATATGACCCTATTTAATGTATAATAGGGGCTCTTTAAGTCAATGCAAACTGCACAAATAGCCATCCTGTGGCGCGATACGCACGAATTGTGCGGTGAGAATGACGAGAATTGTGCAAATCGAATCGTTTGACACGCAAATCACGCGAATCGCTCGAGTTAAAAAATCTGAACATCTGCGGACATTCGCGCCACGTTAACCAATCAGGAGCTTGCTCTTGTAGGGGCGTGATTGTGACGTAGCACCTGTTGTTGGTGTCCCGGGGGGAAATCCTCCAGCCCACACCGACAACAGTTTATCAAACTAGGCTCGGCTCAGTCAGACGCACCGCTGAAAGCCTCCGTCATCCAGGTTAAGTTTCTGGAGGAGTTTATGAGCTCACAGAACTGGCTCCAAAAATATCAACACAGTTTTTCAGCCTTCATAAAAGCACATAAACACTTGTATTCTCTCAATAAAATCCATGTTAGCCATTTAGCAATGAAGCTAGAGTCACCGGGCAGACAGAAGCCCTGCCCATGAATCCACATCAGTTCTGAAGTGAATTTGACGCGCGAATGAAGCGAGTAAACTCAAATGTTTATGTCTATTTATGCGCGAATAGCGCGATTTATCCGCGCGTTCCGCATCTGGTGTGAATACAGCATTACCAGTCTTTATGTGGAAGTACTGAAAGTCGCATCAAAGAGAATTGCTCATGCATCACCGACACCACACAAACAAAAGTCCAATATCTAGCAGGAATTAAATTCATGTTTATTTCTATAGCGCTTTTACAATGCGTCTTTGTCATAACATAGAAGTTCTAGTAAAGTGAAATTGTGTCAGTCCAGTTTTCAAAGTTAAAGTTCATTTCAGATCAGTGTAGATTAAATTTCCCTGCTGAAACTCCACTGAAGAGCAAATCCATCGATGTGTACTGTAGCTCCATAAGTCCCAAGCAAGCCAGTGGCGAGGAACATACTTCACCAATTGATGAAAGTGAAGAAAAAAAAAAAAACCTCTAGACAAAAACAGGCTCTGTTGGGCAAGACCATGTCTCCTCTGGCCAAACTTCTTGTGCAGAGCTGCAGTCTCGGTGCTGGAGGCTGGAGAACGGACGTCCATCATGGAGAAGCTGCAGGTGTGAGTAGGTCACCAGCGGGTGATCAGGTTGGCCTACGGGATCAATGCAAAAACTCATCTGTCACTGTGGTCTTTTAAGAATCATGGGTTGACTGGCCATTGTGTTCTTGCCCTCAACACAAATGTCTATGACTTGTGCCAGAAAGGTCTTTAATGCTCCTGATTCACAATGAGTTTAAATGGAGATGAGGTCATTAAGAAATCCACATTTATCGATTCACTGACAGATCAACTGATTGACGCAGCTTTCAAATGCTCCCTTGAATGCCCTCAGAGATATTGAATGCCTGTCACTTCAGTCTTGTTAATTCTTGTTTTAGTGGCAAAGTTCACACACTAGTCCTGTCATGGCTTGTATGTTGTGATCAGGTCTGATGTCTTTTTGAAAAGACACTGGTGTCTTTTTGTATGAGCGTCGTCTTGGGAACACTCGAGCCATGCTCCAGGAGTGCTCGGGATGCGCGCTCTCGTCCTGGTGTGTTTGTTGTTTTGTTCGCTATGTGGTGTTTTCGTTCTTAGCTCTCCAGTCTAGTCGGTTTCCGTTAGCACTGGGATCCGAACATGCATGTCGCATGTGTGAGTGCATGGTATGTGTTTTTATTTATCGTGTGCTCATGTCTTACGTTCAGTCTACTATTGGTGTTGTGTTTAGCATGTGGTTCATGTGCGCCATGTGCTTTAGTGTTTCATGTGAACACACGGTTATTGAGCAAGAATTGCTCTCCATTTCAGTCAATTTCGAGAGTTGTGGTTCCTTGCCTTTGTAGCCATTGGCTTGCATGGTTGGAGTGAGTGAAGTTTTTTTTTTTTTTTTTTTTTTTCAGTGGATCATCCTTAAAAAGTGAGATTCACATTGAACTAAATTAATGCTGAACCAAATAGAACCACAGCATTGTACCACCATTCATGCTTGATATATTGAATATGTACAACAAAATAAATATCTGACTTTTTATATTATTCCTGTTTAACCTTGGAAAGAGGGTTTTACACAAATTCTGTATAAATTTCTATAGAAATTATGTATATATATACTGTATATATATATATATATATATATATATATATATATATATATATATATATATATATATATATATATATATTCTCTCTTCTACATTTGGGCTTTACATGTGTATGCTGGTGAACACAGACATTACTTTGTCTGTTCTTCTGAATCTGATTTCAACTGCTAACCCAAACATTCAAACATTGAAGTCGGCAGAGAAAGAGACAGCAACAGTCAGAATGATGAAGCATCCTGGCGGAAGATTAAATATCCAGAGGCTAGACACTTGAAAATCAGACACCTATGCCAGTCTTGCTACTAGGTGGTGAGAGACAGTGGCCAGAAAGAACCCTTCAAACAAACCATAACATACAGAAGACAAGACACATCACAGTGTAACAAGAAAGGTGAAGAAAAAATTATTACTAAAGAAAAAAAAAGCTAAAATTTTAAATCTAATTTAATAAATGAAATTGATGCAATGAAAAAAAATAAAAAAAAAATAGATACAATTCCAAAACATAAATAAAACAAAAGTTTAGTAGAACTGAAAAAAAAGACTGGAGCTAGACCAAAGACAAAAGACAGACAAAAAGAAGTGAAGTTTATTTATAAACTAATTTTGAGAGGATCCCGTGCTTATGATTGCTAGCGACTGGACCCACATTATCCAAATTAACTATACAAATACTCCGGGTCACGTATCACTGATATCTTCCATTTGAAGAATTCCCCCTTCCACCCCTACTCCTCCTCCTTCCTAGATGGGTGACATGGTGGCCCAGTGCTTAGCGCTGTTGCCTCACAGTAAGTCATGTCAATGACAGAATGTCAATGGTTCTAGTCTTTACCAAACCAGCGGGCATTTTTGTGTGGAGTGTGCACGTTCTCCCTGTGCTCACGTGGGTTTTCCCCGGGTTCTCCGGTTTCCTCCCACCGATTAAAAAAACATGCAACCTAAGTTATTGACTAATCAACACTATAGACTTGCTCCCTACCTAGTACCTATCTCGTTAAAGAGAACTACTATCTGCTCTTCAATCACTATGACAGGGGAGTTCTCGAGATCTACCTGAGCTCAATTTCCCCTCTTACCTTGCAATGGGAGGGAGCCCCGGGCTCGAGGATCTTATGAGCTCAGGACTCTCTCCCGGGACAGCATGCCAAGCAAGCTTTATAATAAATCATCAGCTAAGTGTGAACTCTTGAAAGAAAAAAAAAATCTGAAGGAAACGCCTGGAATGTAGATCTAGACAAAACCATACCAAGAGCACACAGCAACGAGAAGTATGGAAATAAGCACAATGGAGGAAAATAAGGGGATTGAAAATAAATAAAAACAAGGATTTGGAACAGGTAATGTATGACCAATGCAAAGCCATCAGAGACAGGTAGACATGCACAAGATAAACATGAAAACAATTAAACAGTGAAAAGACTATCAGTTCTTGAAAACTGAAAGTGACATTGGCAAAGACCTGTACATTAAGTTACAGGCATCCTCAGACCTCATTCATACAATGACAAGGCATCATGCCTCATCATTTCAGGCATCGTTCCTCAGACTGAAAGGCTTCAGCTCTCAGGAAAAACAAACTCAGGTATCAGGTCTCGTACAATTAGGCGAAACATACTCAGACAAAAAGACATCAGGCAAAACTGAGTCAGATAAGAATTTATCAGGCAAAAAGACATCCGGCAAAACAGACTCGGATGAAGCGTTATCAGACAAAAAGATATCAGGCAAAATGGAGTCAGATTAAAGGTATCAGATAAAAAGACATCAGGCAAAACGAGGTCAGATGAAAAACACAGGTACGCAGGTGTCATACTCAGTTCCTCGAGGGCCAAAACTCTGCCCAGATATGCTTTAACCCTAATTAAACACACCTGATCAAACTGATTGAGCCCTTCAGACTTAATTGAAACCTACAGGTAAGTGCAACACAGATTCATTGAAAATATGTGCCTCATGCTACATTTCTGTGAAACAAAATACATTTCTATTGCTATGTTTCATTGCAGCTTCTGATAATAAATCAATTTGAGGGTGCAGTGTACATTTTCTGAAAATGAAACAAATCTGAAATGTGTTACTAGGCTGCATTTTGTTATGCTGTATGTCTCATTTACATGTCCTTCTTGTACGTGACCAGTCTATGAGAATATGAGGCTTGTCGTACAAATCACTTTGCGATCAACTGACCAAAAACCTTCCCTTAATAGAAACGAAAGTGATTACAAAAGCAAACATGAGAGAAACTTGCTTCACAGTCACATAGTTTATAATGATTTACAGTGCATTTACCTGTTTTGAGGAACTGTGCCGGACTCAAACCGAAGTGCTCTGCATCCCATGTACTACAATGTAAAAAAAAAAAAAAAGTGTAAAAAGTGAGGTAGGGTTAGACGGCAAATATAGAGATATGCAGAAAAATTTAATTTGGTTGTGTTGTGTTCACATCAATCCTCGGGTGTAGATTATTGTTATTATAAAACGGATAGTTCCAGTCCTTGATTCTGATTAGTTAAGCCATGATCAAACCTGTTTACTCTATTAACATACACTTTGACTTACATACACTAGACTATCAGTACTGAGCCAAAGAAAATGTTTTATTTCAAGAGTTCGCACTTAGATATTGCTTGATACTAATTGCAGGTTTGGCATGCTGTCCAGGGAGAGAACCCACGCACCTGGTCATTTAGCATAAAGAGAGTTCGAGATTAGGTAAGTAAAGGGGGAAAAGGGGGATATTGGGTGGATGGGGGATTCTTCAAAAAATGAAGATAAGGGAAGTAAGGTGAAATGAGCCATTTATTGTAGGCTTGGATTAACCTGATTGGTTTATCGATGACTGCAGATGAGAGACCAATCGCGATCAATCATATCCCATCCTCTTCTCGAAATTAGTTTATAAAACTTCACTTTGTGAAAACTAGTGACTGAAGCTGCGGTCACACTGGACTTATTTCCCCATAGACTTCCATTCATACGCATGCACGCGAATGCGTCAGACCGGAAACGCAGGGTCATGCGTCAAGTTTAGCAGGTTGCTGCGGTGCAAAGTTCAAGCTTGGTGAACTCTGACCTGCAAAATTGCATCATTTGACTGTGTGAGACCAATCGAGGATCAAAACCTGACCTCTCTGGACAGAAATTTAAAACATGGAGCAATCGCTTGCATTTTTTATGTCTAATCTTCTTGTTTAATCCTGCCCTTTTTCGCAGGGCTGTACGACAGAATTTCGCAAGCTCAAACTCTAGTGTGACTGCAGCTATACACTCACCAGTCACTTTATTAGCTACACCTGTCCAACTGCTCGTTAACGCACATTTCTAATCAGCCAATCACATCGCAGCAAATCAATGCATTTAGGCTTGTAGAAATAGTCAAGACGATTTGCTGCAGTTCAAACTGAGCATCAGAATGAGGAAGAAAAGTGATTTAAGACAACCATCTCTAGGGTTTACAGAGAATGGTCAGAAAAAATTAAAATATCCAGTAAGCGGCAGTTCTGTGGGCACAAATGCCTTGTTGATGACAGAGGTCAGAGGAGAATAACCAGACTGGTTGGAGTTAATAGAAAGGCAACAGTAACTCAAATAATCACTCGTTACTCCCGAGGTATGCAGAAGAGCATCTTTGAATGCACAACACATCCAACCTTAGGGCGGATGGGCTACAGCAGCAGAAGACCACACCGGGTACCACTCCTGTCAGCTAAGAACAGGAAACTGAGGCTACAATTCACGCAGGCTCACCAAAATTGGACAATAGAAGATTGGAAAAATGTTGCCTGATCTGATGAGTCTTGATTCCTGCTGCAACAATGGTAGGGTCAGAATTTGGTATCAACAACATGAAAGCATGGATCCATCCTGCCTTGTATTAACAGTCCAGGCTGGGGGTAGTGGTGTAATGGTGTGGGGGATATTTTCATGGCACACTTTGGGCCCATTAGTACCAATTGAGCAATGTGTCAACACCACAGCCTACCTGAGTATTGTTGCTGACCATGTCCATCCTTTTATGACCACAGTGTACCGATCTTCTGATGGCTACTTTCAGCTCTTGTCATAAAACGCAAATCATCTCAGACTGGTTTCTTGAACATGACAATGAGTTCACTGTACTCAAATGGCCTCCACAGTCACCATATCTCAATTCAATAGAGCACCTTTGGGATGTGGTGGAATGGGAGATTTGCATCATGTAATCATGTATGTGCAGCCGACAAATCTTCAGCTGCAAGATGCTATCATGTCAATATGGACCAACATCTCTGAGGAATATTTCCAGTACCTTGTTGAATCTATGCCATGAAGGATTAAGGCAGTTCTGAAGGCAAAAGGGGTCCAATATGGTACTAGTAAAGTGTACTTAATAAAGTGGCTGGTGAGTGTTTATGGATTATACTGCTATCACAACAGCAAATTTTGCACCACCTCATGGTGTCAAGGACACAGTATGTTAATACTGAATAAATACCTGAATAATTGTGGACGACACTTGACGACAATCTTCAATACTGGAATTGCCAACAAAAAATGCAATCAAATTTCCTACAATATCTACAAACGCCTCTGATTTTTGTTCATCTGCAGATTGTAAAACACATTTTTGATTAGTTACAAAGGGAGAATTAAGGGTCAAATTAAATGTCAATTTAATGGCAGACCTTCTGCATGGCAAATCTTTAAATAAATCCCCTCCTCTTTAATGTTAAACCACGGTCTATAAACAGATCAAAGATGACATTAGTTCATCATTCAAGTCTCAAAGAAGCAGAGATTTTAATGAGTAAGGCTTTAATTGAGTTAGAAAATTGATTGTGTGCATGACTGGAAAAACTAAAAAAAGATCCCTGACTGAACTGACATCTTATGTAACTTTGGCTTTCGGTAGAAACTGAATATGAATCTGCATTGTCTTTATAAAGGCTACTTCTTTGTGAGGATGTGGCTAAATGCGAAATGTGATTTATAGTAACAAATAAAAAGAGAGAAGAAGATCAGCAACCATTCAACATCTGAATAAGTAATAAGGAAAACCACAACTAAATACAGTATAAAGAAGAACAAAAAAGGACAATGAGAACACAGAAATAAACAAGCAAATGTTTGGTCAATAAATAACCTACGTAATTAGAGATGTCACAAGTGACAGCAAATCAGTAAGCATAAAAACTCAGAGACAAATGCATTAAATGTAGTATATCTGTCACGTTTCGTGGTGGGGAAAAGGAGTGAGGACTCAATTGCAAGAACAATGGGTATTTGTTAATAGTAAAATAAAACAAAAAGCAAAATAAACAAGCCCAAGGGGGAAACATTACCAAACATACAAACAAACTTTACCTGGCAGGCTGGCAGGGATCAGGGCTAGACCGGGCTGGACGAGGTAACATACTGTACAACGATGATCTGGCACAGGACAGCAGACATGAGGAGAATATAAGCAGAAGTAAATTAACACACAAACAGGTGAACCTAATAAACTAATAATGGGTTAACAAGGAGGGTGGGACTAGACAATAGATGGGAGAGAACATGACACAAAGAGACAACACAAGCCATCCCTGCTGAAAAATCCAGCTTAAACCAGCCTAAGCTGGTTGGCTGGTTTTAGCCGGTCGACCAGCCTGGTTTTAGAGGGGTTTTGGCCATTTCCAGGCTGGTTTCCAGTCTTTTTCAGCCTGGTCTTAGCTGGTCAGGCTGGAAAATGACCAGCTTAAACCAGCTAAAACCAGCTTGACCAGCCTGGTTTAAGCTGGATATAGCTGGTTTTGGCTGGTCAAGCTGGTTTTAGCTGGTCAACTCCCAGCGTGACCAGCTAAGAGTAGGCTGGAAATAGCTGGAAACCAAAACCCCTCTAAAACCAGGCTGGTCGACCAGCTAAAACCAGTCAACCAGCTTAGGCTGGTTTAAGCTGGATTTTTCAGCAGGGATGTGCTCACATAAAACAGGACAAGAACACGCAGCCAATGAGAGAACTCATTAACCACGCGTTCACAATAAAGCCGCGATCATACTGGACTTTACTCCCCATAGACTTCCATTCATACGCATGCAAATGCGTCAGACTGGAAACACAGGGTCATGTGTCGAGTTTCGCATTTCGCTGCAGTGCAAATTTCAAGCTTGGTGAACTCTGACCTGCAAAATCGCATCATTTGACTGTGTGAGACCAATCCAGGATCAAAACCTGACCTCTCTGAACAGAAATTTAAAACATGGAGCAATCGATCACTTTTTTTAATGTCTAATCATCTTGTTTAATCCCGCCCCTTTTCACACATAAGCAATGCGCATGTTTCATCTCAGCGTCAACCAAAACCAACCAGACAGAGACGCTGAGAATGAAACAGCGTGATGCCGACAGAACAAAACAAACACGAGTACAAGGCGCACGTCCCAAGCACGCACAGACCCCACCCACCCGCATCAAGCGGGTGCGCGCATGGTCTGCCCGCACTCACAACGGCGAGCACACAGAGACACACGCAATGACAGAAAGTGAAAAAGTGAAAAACTCGAGTGAAAAACTCGAGCCGAGCACAACAGGACAGGACAAGACAGAGCTAGTGTCTGGACTCTGCCACCAAACAAGAATTTACAAGACCAGAGTGGCAGAACCCTGACAATATCACATAAAGTTGTGACATACTTATATTAAAAATGATAAAACTACATACCACAAAGTAAAATTCTGCGTTTAATGGAAAAGAAGTAGTATTTGTACATTTGAATACAACATTTTATTTGGATTTCCATTTAATTTAACTTTAGGGAGACACCTAAAATGTATGTGGGGACATCTGAAGCAGGGGTGTGCAGCTGTTAAATTCCCTATACAGTAACCACTTACATTAAATACTTTGTTAAAATGTATATACTGTAGAATATTCCATCAAGAAATTAGATTTGACAGTGGCATCCATATCACAAACTATCATTACCAGGCACGTGCACACATAGGGCTCAACCTGTGCAGTGTACATGCCCTTTTGAGTCCGGGATATAAAGTGCCCTTCCAAAATGATCGTAAGTGCCCCTCCTACCCCCGCTCTTCAGTTCGCGATCTCCCAACCCCCCGCCCCCGACCCCCTCTCTTCAGTTACCATACAAGACGTCCAATTTTCTTTATTTTTTTCCCCCACTGAATTCAACTACTTTGTACTTGTGTGTGAAACCATTGAGTTGTAAAAGCAATATGACCTTGTGCTTTATTTAGTTTTGTTTTAATGCAAGGCCATTAGGGGTTATGTGTGATAGTCCTGAGGTTTTGATAAACATAGCTGTCCTAAATGTAACACAGTTTGTTAAAAAACGCCCCTGAAAACAGATCATACTGTAAGAGCACACATTTTGTCTCTGACACTTTTAAAATCATACAGAAGAGAAGATTACAGACATGTAGGTAGGTAGTCAAGTCATTAGATACATTTAAATGATGAAGTTTGCTCACTATGATGCCATCCATGCTTGATGGCAGACTCTAGGATGAATCTTGCATCTGATGTTATGATTAGAATTTATCTGATGGTCTTTAACCAGCACCGTATGACATACGAACAAATCCAAAGTCAGCACACACAAAAAAGGCCAGAAAAATAGTAACTATTGATGTAACTGCTTTTTATTCTCACTATGGATGTGGTTTATGGCTTTAGAGTTTCCATTCATTATGTGGCCATTTGTCAGACTGCTGTGGGTCCTTCTTCTGGCCATTGAAAATTCAGCAGGGGTGTGGCACCTCTGATGTGTATGATGTGCATTAGATGGTTTAACCCTTATATTCTGCTTATTTCTGCAGTCTGTCATTAGCTATGTTTCTCTCCAAAAATGCGAATGAACTTTATGCGCAAAACTGCATTATCGCATAAAAGATGTGCGAATAAAGCAGCGTTTCCATCCAACAAGTCAAAATGAACAAAATCATCACTTCCTGATTATCTGTCACCAAATATCAACAGTAAAAACTGAATTTGCTGCAGTAGGAGAAGCTTGTAAGTGACCACTAAATGATTGTACCACTTTAAATTTGTTCAGAGCATCAGAGCATGTCACGTGTTTTCGGTAGTGCGGGTAACAAATAAGTTAGTCAGATTAGCAGAGCGAAGAGAATACCTGTTTTCTGCGCAGTTCATGGAGATGAGGATCGATTTACGAGGAAAGGAGGCTTAATCCTGCTCAATTTATATCGTAGAACCCTTTGGTAAAGCGGAGCTAGGTATGTGAAGTTGATTATTTAAGCCATATATGTTCGTTTCTATGTGTATGTTAATCGTGAGCTCTGCCTTCATATTAGCTGTTTCAAAGTGTCTTCATATACTTCACCATTCAGTTTTCATATATTGCTCTGTACATTGTACCTTTATTTGTCATATTTTTCTGTATACGAGTTGTATTTATTGATTTTTGTTGTTTCTATGTGTAGTTTCACAGTGCTACGCAACGAAAGTTTAATGGCTCTCGTTTTTGAGCAAAATAAAGAAAGAAGCACCCGTCAGAAACTCTCTGTCTCGTTCATGGACGCCAAAGGGCAGCTACAGTGAAACTCGACGCTTAAAGGAACCACGCATCTGTTTCATCCAGACGCAGACTGGCAGCGGGGGTCGTGACGTCATCGCACAGGTTGATCGAAGGTGGCGCGCGTGCTGTCACTGTTGCAGATGCAGAGTGAGACTTTGAGTGACAAGAGAGTTTAAGAAGAACATATTCCTACGTAAGCAGCTACACGCTGTATCAATCTTTTCTTCATCTTATAAATGCCTCAGAAGGCAATCCTGACACGCAGTGAACTAGAGGTGTGAACCTACACTGGTCTCACGGTTCGGTTCGGTTACGATTATCATGCAATCGATTCGGTTCAATTCGATATCACGGTGCATTGACGATTACCCTGCTGAAAAAACCAGCATATGCTGGTAAGGTATGTTTTGATGCTGGTATGCTGGTCTTGCTGGTTTTAGTGATGGTATTGCTGGTTTCAATGCTGGCCTTTCTGGCCTGAGTGCTGGTCCTGACCAGCATTGAGACCACCAGGACCAGCAATGAGACCAGCAAGACCAGCATTAAAACCAGTAAGACCAGCATCAAGACCAGCAAAACCAGCATTGAAACCAGCAAGACCAGCATACCATCATCAAAACATATCTTACCAGCATATGCTTTCTGAGCCTCGTCTACCAAGTTCTTTCTTGCACCCCTTTGATTGGTCAAGTGCTCAACAGAAAGGACTGTGATTGGCTCTTACACGCTGGCGCTCTTCACAGATGCACTCATGGGCCACAGTGAGAGAGAGATAAATGGAGATTACTTTCATTCTCTTAATAAATAGGGGCTTTTGCTGTAAGTGTCAGTGAAACAGTCCAGCAAACACACACGCAGTGAAATTGTGCACAGTTTCTGAGTTTTTAAGTAGTTGGAGCGTTGTAAATAGTCACGCTCGCCGCCCTCGCTATAGTATGCTATGGCGACATAGTGCATATGACATAAATGACGTCAGTACACAATTATTAATGAACCGATACCGAATTGTCCGCGTCTGCATTGCGGTGCACTGAAGAAACAATTAATTTTGACACCCCTACAGTGACCGCGCGGTGGTGTTTGAAGGTGTCAGACGCACTTGATTCTGGAGGTCATTAATACTATATTAACAGTAATACTTAAACGGTAAGGAGTTTTTTCTAAAACAACATTTCATAGTTTACAATGTGCTCATCCTGCTGGTTTGTCCATTTACACACAATTTTATCATCAGATGATCTCTCATAACAAAATCACATGACTTTTTTTTTATTGCGCATACTGGAATTTGTGCGGTAAAAGTGTTTCCATCGTAGTTTATGTGCATATTTTCTTATCAAATAAAAGGCTTATCCTACTCAGTTATGCGCATATGATTTTTTATGCGCATTTTCAAAATTTCCTCATTCCCCAAACATTTACTAAATGTTGATGAACCAAAAACTTTTATTAGTATAAATTATATGCAATTATTTTATTTACATCTTGTCTGTATGTTTACGCTATGATTAGTGAGATAATATGAGAAATTGTTTCACTCAATTAGCCCTACATTTCATTTACACACACACACACACACACACACACACACACATATATACATATATATATATATATATATATATATATATATATATATATATATATATATATATATATATATATATATATATATATATATATATATATATATATATATATATATATATAGATGTGGCGTTGAGGGGCTGCTGAGACAGCTGCTTGGTAAAAGAATGACCGACTACGCCACCCTGAAAATTAGTGGCCAGGGACCCACACTACATAAATGTTCATCAACAGTTTGGGACACGCAAATTCGTTGTGGCTCAATCAGACTTCAGACAACAAAATAGCTGAATTCACATTTATTATAAAGTCTAGTTTTAAAATAGTACAAACAGTATCAACAGATTTAAAAGGAGAGTTTCACTAGTACTTCCTCCCCAGAACTGGAGGCACTGGATTTGTTTTAAGTGTTGGAGGCACACACACACACACACACTCCACACCACCAGTTGTGAACACAGCAGGCGAGAGATACCACCACCACACCACAGCAAGTCTTCCACGCCAGCACGCCCCAATTCTGAAGAAGAAGAAACAGTAGATAAAACCGGTACACAATGCTCACAAAACACAATACTCATAAAACACGCGCACACACAAAAGGGCTTACAACAATAGATGACCGTTCACAAATTACTACTCACAAGTCAGAGCCCCAAATGCACAAGACACAATCATATAAAAGGACTCACATGAAGCGTTTTCTGAAGAATTGGACAAATAGCAAACCTAGTAAAAATCACTCAAGTACAGCGTAACATCAATAAATACAGCAATGTAAAGAGAGAAAAGTGAAATATAGCCCAACAGTGGTGACTGGTAAAAATGGTCACAATTAAACCGTATTCATGCTGCAAAGCTCCTCAATTAAACAGCGTCTTTGAACCCGACGTCACAACCGGTCACAGTTTATTCTGGTTAGAAACGAAAGTCACAGCAATCCAACTCAAATCACTTGGTTATACTCATCTCAGATCTCTTGTTTGGCCTGGCGGTCACTGGAAGGAGCGAGACTGCAGTTGCGCCGACTTGCACGCCACACACCCACGGCGTTCAGTCTCCCGTTAGCGGCGCTGCGATGACGCAGCCTCTATGGACCGCGACTGGAGAAAGACAGAGAGAGGAAAACTTTCCCCCCCCGACGCTGATTCTAACTGGTACGAATGAGCCTGCTGCAACCCTCCTGACTCCCGTATCACTGAAATAAATACATATTAAGTGAAACTGAAACCCCCTTACAAACATACACCACCCCCAGAGCTAGTGAAGTTACTGAAAATATACCTGCAAGTGGCAATCCACCGCATCCACTGATGGCGTGCACAAATCCTTCTTAATGTTTCAAGGTCTCACTTAAAATGCTCCCCGAGCCACACTGTACGTAGAGTCGAAACAGTATTTTTAATACCACTCAAAGCGCTAACAAACCGCACCACACAAACGGGTCCTACCTTTCTGACGGCGCCCTGGAGATGACGTCACTCCCAAAAGACACAGACGCGCATAGTACGGGGTCAGAGCAGTCTTTTATACACCCCGAATACCCCAATTAGAGGGTCCACCCACAATATGCTTAACGCTGGCTGCTCGATCACATCACTACATATATATAAATAATAACTTTATTATATAATATAGAACATTTATTATTCTATCCACCCATGCATTGTCTGCCTCTTATCCAAGACTGAGTTGTAGGGGCAGCAGTCTCAGGGTAGAATTCCAGACTTTCTTCTCCCCAGACACATCCTTCAGCTCCTCCAAGGGGAACCCGGGGTGTTCCCAGGCAAGACGAGAGACATAGATGAGTAAAATGGCTTAAAATTTAATTTGAAGATGCTGAATCTTAACCCTGTTGTGTCACACTCTGCAGCAAACCATCCTAGTGCATGCCGATGGTTCATGTTCAATGAAGCCAACAGGACAACATAATCTGCAAGTGTGGTCCCAAAACCAGACCCCCTCTGGCCCTAAGGTGCATCCAGAAATTCTGTCTATAAAAAAATTCTCAGAGTGGTGACAAAAGGCAGCCCTCTCGAAATCCAACTGTCACAACTATACACAGGAGACCCAAATGCATGTGAATGCAAGATGATTTATTAAAAGAGATAACAAGAGTCACAACTGGTATTGATCTCACCAGATATAGAGGAATTGTGTAAAGCAAGGGTGCTCCTCACAAGGAATCCAACACGCTAAACAGCGGTAATAGTTCATCCGAGAAACAGATCCGAAGTGAAGTCTCTAGCTGATAGCTTACCAGATATCAAGGGAAGGGGAGGTTAGTGCTATGGAGCAACTCTCAAGGAAATCGACACGCTTACCAGCGGTAATACAGTAGTTCATCAGAGCAGCAGATCCGGGGTGAAGTTTCCCACTGATATAGTTGTCATCAGTGCAGGCAGTAGCAACAACATTAATGAAACGGAGACGTGCATAAGGTCCAAATATAACAGACTTATGACAATTCACCACCAGCGGATTTAGCGAGAGTGCCTAACAGGTAGCAGACACAGAGGAGAACAAACAACGCACTGACAAACGCTTTCTACAAACACTGAACATATAAAGGCGCGCCGTAATGCGCAACAGCTGTGGTTGAATGAAAACAGCTGAGTGAGATGAGTGGTAACAAGACACGTGATAACCCAGCTGATGAATGTAAACACACGCACACCACGCGGTGAAGATATACCCAAACAAACACACCCACTTCCCACACACACACACACATACAAGAAGAACAGATAAATCCACAACCATGACACCAACATGCACCAGGAACAAGTCTTTCCAGCGAGGCTGTAGAGGGTGTTCCCTATAAAATCTAAAACCTTCTGCAAATGCTCAGGCACACTTAATAATAATTAATTCCTTACATTTATATAGCGCTTTTCTGGGCACTCAAAGCACTTTACACATAGGGGGAATCTCCTCATCCACCACCAGTGTGCAGCATTCACCTGGATGACGCGATGGCAGCCATTTTGTGCCAGACCACATACCAGCTGATTGGTGGAGAGGAGACAGAGTGATGAAGCCAATTATGATTATGGGGAGGGTTAGGAGGGCATGATGGACAGACTCCAGTGAGCAGATTTGGCCAAGATGCTGGGGTTAAACCACTACTCTTTTTCAAAGGACATCCTGGGATTTTTTAATGACCCCAGAGAGTCAGGACCTCGTTTAACGTCTCATTCGAAAGAAGGCGCTCACTGAGCAGTATACTGTACTGAGTACAGTATACTTCGTCACTATACTGGGGCATTAGGGCCCACGCAGACCGCAGGTTGGGCGTCCCCTGCTGGCCTCACTAATACCACGTCCGGCAGCAACCTAGCTTTCCCATTGGGTCTCCCATCCAGGTACTGACCAGGCAAAGCGCTGCTTAGCTTCAGTGGGTGACCATGTGAGAGTTGCAGAGAGCTAGCTGCCAGCTAGCTTGGCCTGTTGGTATCGAGCAGCTGCCTCAGGAGTTACAAAAGCCAAACCAACCAGTGTAGGACTTCTTCTTCAGCTTGATCCCGCCACAACCGGCACCACAGGCCTTGCATCCATAGCTCCTCATGGCCTTATCAACAATGGAGTTGAAAAACAAAGACCACTCAATCTCAATGTCTCCAGCCTCCCTTGAGATCTGGTCAAAGTTCTTTGAGAGAAGAGAGTTGAAAATCCCTCTGACATGTGGTTCAGCCAGATGTTCCCTGCAGATCCTCACAATATTTTTGGACCTGCCAGGTTTGTCTTGCCTCCTCCTCTGCCAGCGAACCCAACACACCACCAGGTGATGATCAGTTGAAAGCTCTACCTCTCTGTTTACCTGAGTGTCCAAGACATATGGCCAGAGATCCTATGAAACAAGCAAAGTTAATCATCAACCTCTGGCATAGCATGAGCTCTTATGGACACCCTTGTGCTTGAAGATAGTGTTTGTTATGCATATAGACTTACTGGTGCAGAAATCCAAATAACAAAACACCACTCAGGGTTAAGATCAGGGAGGCTGTTCCTGCCAATCATGCCTCTCCAGGAATCACTGTAGTTATCCATGTGGGCATTAAAATCCCACAGTTGAACAACAGTGTCCCCAGTCAGAGAACTTTTCAGCACCCCTCCCAAAGACATTAAGAAGGCCAGATACATTTCATTGGTATTTAGCCCGTAAGCATAAACTACTGTGAGATGACCTAAAGTTGCAGGGATACGGCCGTCTTGTTAACTGGAGAAAACTCAAACAAATCGTGGTTGTGGGCCTGAAGGAAGATGGCCCCATGTCGCTCCTTCGGGCTAAGCCCAGCTAGGATTCGTTGGATAAAACCCAGACAACAGGCACTCACATATGAGCCCCAAATCTAGGCCTAGCTCAAAGGTGGGGCCCCGGCTGCACCATACTGACTGATGTGATGGTCCTTAATTTCATTTAAATGGGGTTTTAATATTTATATTTATATATACATAAATATCCAGCAGAGGGCCATATAGATCAATTAATTTGAAACATTTCCTGAGTAATGGTACATAGGGCTCAACCTGTGCAGTGCACATGCCCTTTTTTCTCTTTGAACTAAAGTGCCCCCTGGACACAATCTACATTGTAAAAAGCTCTACAGAAATAAAGATTTGAATTGAATTAAATTGAATCTAAATGACATTTATTGCATTTCTAGAAGCTGATGTAGGTATAAGAGACACAATTCTGCCATCTCTTGGTTAGAAAAAGTAAACTTTACATATATAAATACAATAAACAGCACTATACAGAATTGAACAGGAGTGAAGAGTGAACACTAAAAACAATAAAATGTAAACATGTATAACAATAAAATGCACACCTGTGTTCGTGTCTGTGCATTAGGTCTCATCCCTTCAAAACTGTGTTTTGAATTATTGGCATATTTTATTTGCAAATTCTATACAAATGTTATACATACGTCTATAGTATAACGTAATATGGCTTGTGAGTAAGGCTGTTTCTCAATTTCAAGAATGCAGAGAACAGACTTGCATTCTTGTGGAGAACGTCTTGCCAGGTGTCCTCGGAAGAACGAACTCGGGAGACCACGAGAACAGAGAACGCGTCCTGTGAGAAATGAGATGCTGCGTTCTTCCTGATGGTCACAAGACCTTCACATGTTTTAAATGGAAAATTATTTAAACATTACAGCATTCATACAACGAATTATTGTTTATCTCCTTTTCAAAATATATACTATGCATAAAAACATTATAAATATACGCTGCACAATATAAATAAAACTGATTTTAATACGAATTTCAGCAAACAAACACCCTTAATTTGTTTATTCCTTTATTAAGATGTCCATGGTAATGTTTATATTTACAGTTTCATTTAATCTTCTGAGATAAATAAGTTATATCTCTGAACTTTAATAATAAATCTAAATAAAATGCTGCGCTTCCCACCTCCAGTTGCAATGACTTCTGGGACTTCTAGACCGAGATCGGCGCTCAAGTCTGCATCGGTGTGTCCTCGATATCAAGAACACATCCGGGAAGTTTAACGCGTCCTGCGTTCTTGTGGTCTTGAGTATTGGAGCTGAACTTTGGCAGCTGATGATGACGTTACACGAGAACACAAGACCGCTGAAGAATGCATATTGAGAAACAAATGGCAATGGCAGTCAATTGACAAATGGCTAACAGCTGTCTCTTTGCAGTGATTGTTCAGGAGAGAAATTACAAAAGCCGGGGCCAGGAAACACCAAGGGAGAGAGAGACCTTATTGGGAAGCAGCATCACAAATTGCGTCAGGCACAGTGTTTACGTTTGTTGTTTTGGTCCTGTCTAAAAAAAGACAATATAGCTTGCTTACCCCGAGCATTACACCAGCCTGTTTTCTTTCTATCTTACCAAACTGTAACACTTTGTTACATTGGTGCCAAAACCAAAGAGGAAGAAGACTGAACCATCACCGGTACGGAGATCTCAACTTTCAAGCTGTTTGAGGATGTCATCAAGGTGCTTGCGAGCCTCCACCAGGAGCAACATCAGACTCTCCTAGACCTGAAAGCCAAACAAGAGCATCAGTTCCAGGTGGTAATCGAGAGTGAAAAGGAGGGCTGTTTGACTGGCGAAAGCCCCCTTAGCCTCTTCTCAGCTACAACTAAAGAAGATGGATCCGGGAGGTGTGTGACTGGCCGCAGGAAGTAGATTTCCCTCACACTACCCATCCCAGTGGGGTTTTGAGGCTGAGCACAGCCCCATTCCATCTCTCAATCAGGTGATTTAGGTTGCCCCAGGTGTGCAGTGAGGAGGTCTGGGCCAGCTTGCTGTCACTGCAGGTAGGCAGGTTATATACATGAGAACTGCCCCGTAATGGAGATCGGGATGTTGATCCACATGCCCAATGCACTAGCAGCTGCAATACTGATTCATCTGACCACAGTACATGTTTCCAGTGTGTGATGGTCCAGCCCAGATGCCTCTGAGCCCAGAGAGGTTGAGGACACATCTGGACATTATTAACATAGGGCTTTCTTTTGGTACAGTACAGTTTTAATGATACTGCATTTGTGGATGTAATTATGTATTGTGGTACTTAACAAAGGTTTGCCAAAGTTGTCCTGAGCCCATGTGGAGATATCGCTTATAGATGAATGACGATTCTTGATGCAGTGCCACTTCAGAGAACAATTATATGTTTCACATTGTCCACAGCCCAATATTTTCACTGCTGGCACCATTGAAACTGACGTCTGGCATTGGTACAAGTGAACAACAGCTTGGCTTTAGCAACCCGGCCATGTATTGACCCTGTGGAGCTCCTGACAAACAGTTTTGGTGGAAGCAGGAGACTTGAGGTGCACATTTAATTCTGCAGTGAGTTGGCCAGCTGTGGTTTTATGTCTTATTGGGGTACAATCCAGGTTAGCACCCAGACATCCTATAAAGCTTCCTTTTGCTACCTTCCTTCCTTTTTGTTGGATATGTTTTATCCTTCTTGGTGGTGCGCTGATATTACCCTGGATACCGTGCCTCTTGTTACATCACAAAGACGTGCTGTCTTGGGAACAGATGTGCCAGCGAAACACACATCAACAATTTGTCTTCTTTTGAACTCTGATATGTCATCCATAATGTTGTGTGCATTGCAATATTTTAAGCAAAACTGTGCTTCTCTGCTAATTAAACCTTCATATTCTGCTCTTATTAGTGGAATGTGCAATCAATGACAATTGACCACCAGGCTGGTCAAATTTAGCCACGAATCCTCCAACACTAAATTGGCCAGTGTTTCAGTTTCATTGTCCAACTCTTGTTTGCCCTAATGCCCACAAATGGACCAGGACACCAAACCAAGCCCTGAACTAACCAAACATGACCCAGGGTTCTGATAGCAGAGGTCCTAGAGAGAACATAAATAAATGTGTTGATCAATTGCTTACATTACTCATTCACTGCTAGCAAATAAATAATTCAGAAACTATGTGCATGTGTTGTATTTTTTTTCCTTATTAAAGCGCTGGATGAAGTCCCATCTCTTTTATATGACACTTCTTTGGGGCTGCACTGGCCTTGGCTCTCTGGGCATAGGTTTTTTGACTGAGCCTCTAAATTTATCTCGTTACCCTGCGCACTATTGTGCAGGACCCCACAGTTAAGGATGATGCTGCAGACTTCCTCTGCCTTGTATAGTAGAGAACCCCCATTGCTCCAAGATGCAACCATATTCCTTTAAGCAGCCTGATGCAATATTGAACCTGCACTCCTACTTTGTTGTGGGGTTTGCGATTGGGGTTACAAGGTGCTCTGCAGAGGGGATAACCTCTTAGTTAAACCAAAATGTTAACTTCAATACTCCTTAAATGCTTTTAACATTCTTAAGCAGAATATAAACCTCATGTAACCAAATCCCTACGTTACTATTTTGAAAAATGAAAATAGTAGTAGAAAATGGTGTCTAAAGTTGTGCATCTCCCCAGGCAACCGGGCTACTATGAAAATTTTTCAGATTAATTAAAGCATAAGCATTCATGGAAGGTGCCTTCAGTCTCACTTTGTGTAGTCAAATACACCAATCACATCAGGAAATCTCATAAAAAGTATCTTTTAAATCAGTTTGCTGGGCATTGTCCTCTAGAAATTGAACATAGCGATGAGAAAGTTATGAGGATGAGGTTTGGCACTTAAGCTGTTAAGTTACTGCAACAATACCTAAAAGACTTTTTACAAACACCAGGGGCCTCATGTGCAAAGACTTGCATTGAATTCATACTAAACATTGCATATGGACAAAGCTGTAAATGTGCGTACACAGTAAAAAATTCAGATGTATGAAACACTGCGTACACGGAATCTCACACATATTCTCTTTGTACATCCGCATTAACGTGAAACTGAGCGCACATGCACGAGCGCAAAACCCCTCCTTGCCTCCTCCCCCTAATAAATATGGTAATGAGCCTACCTTGGCAAAACCAAACGAAAAAGCAATGGCAAAAGCAAGCAAAAAGAGAAACTTCACAGAATGTGAATTGGATGTGCTCCTATCGGAGGTAGACCGAAGAAAAACTGTGTTATTTGCAAGTTTGTCCTCCGGAATTAATAACAAAAGTAAAAAAAAAAGAGTAGGAGAGTTTAGCTGACGCGGTTAACGCAGTGGGGTATGAACATCGTCCTGTGAGTGAATTAAAAAAAGAAATGGTCCGATGAAAGGTGCAGGTTAAGAGAAGAACAGCAGCGCACTGTCAAAGAGTGGACCGAACAGGCGGGGGAACAGAGGATGCTGAACTAACACCCTTTGAGGAGAGAGTTGCCTCAATTGTGGGCGATCACTTTACTGTCTGGAGTAGTATCCGTGTCTGTTTGAGACACAGATGTATTAGAGGAACTTTTTGTTAGGGCGGTATAGCAGCACCCCTCCACTCTTATCAAGGCAGCGCCACCGGCATTTCAGCTGCCCAATCGCCCGCTCTACAACTGACCGAGTGCCTGCCACCTTGGAGCCTCATCCAAACAATGCTGTTTGTGAGGATAAATTAATCATGGGTTGACCACCTTGCTACAATATTTGTTAAGCGTATTTGAGCATCACATATTATTTGCACATTTATTGAATGGAATTGTTTCCGATTCGCGTATGCAAATTTGTCTTCAGATGGCGCCTTTATAGCAATGTGCTTGCAGTCGATCAATCCGATTACATTGGGAAAACCGGCGATCACTGCAAACTGCACTTTAATGTTTGGCTGGTCAACTGCATGATATGGAAACCTTATATACCTGCTAGACATGCGGATGATCCCGTTCCATACAACTGGCATTGCACGGCTCAAAGATACTTTGTGGTGTGAATTTTAACATAATTGCCTCTAGGAGTTGCCAATGGAAATAAAACAAACACACACAAGAAATGCACATACGCCAGAAATGAAGTTGGCATGGACCAACGCACATACTCACGTTAATTTCATCGTTAGTAAATCCAAATGTGAACGTGAAATCTGGCGTACGCAAAGTTTTTGTGCATATGCAGCATTGATACATGAGGCCCCTGATGATTTTGTTTCTTGGCGAAATTATGTTGTTTCATGTGCATAAACTGGGCATCGGATTTGCAAATTTAAAGGTGCCGTATGCTGAATTGGTTTAATAAGTTAAATTGTTCTCAGACAACTACATAGTAGGTTTATGGCTTTGGTACGTTCAAAAAAACTTTTGAAAAAAAAAAATAAATAAAAATGAGAGCAGTTTGAGTGGGCCTCATGCTGTCGTTGCCCAGTAACCCATAGTAAACAAATTGGTCGCTCACATTTTCAAAATAAAAGTCCCACATACATAGTACTGTACAAGTGAATTGTACACCTAAAAATAACTAAGGGAGGAAAATGATCATTGTTGTCTCACTAGAAAACATTGTTGCTTGTCAAACACAGCATGAGTCATGCATATTAATGATCTCAGAGCTTTTTTATGATCTCAGAGCTTGATGACATGGCTGCTCATCAGGTTGGATGAACAACCCAGGTTAGGCATACATGCAAATGCGGAGGGCATGGCCCGTGAGTCTCTTCACAGGGTTTTACACTCATGGAATGTACATGAAATTGAGGAAACAGTTGTGTCTGAGGGTCACAGTATGCCCATTTCCATATACTGATCTTTTATTATTCTACTATGCCTTAGTATATCCAGATTTTCATTATAGGGCACCTTTAAGTAAATAACAAATGTACAGCTAATGTGACAATATAATTGTGCTTTATGTTTTGCCAATGAATATGTGGCTGTTTTCATTCCAGTAAATACATAATGAGTAAGCATTATTATTTGCGTCAAATCTATTATTTTCATAAACATTTATCTTTCTTATAATGATCTGCCTTTTAAAATGTCAAATCAATATAACAGGATTGACCTGTTATAATGCAGTATATAATGTATTTTTAATAAAAATATAGATAATGTCATGTTCGTATTAGATTATTTGCTCTTTGTTTTTGTTGCCTGCATATTTAAGCATTACTGAAAATGATTTGGATAACACTATTTTGTTTTCACAACAATTTAAGATAATATTGTGGAGGTATTCAAGATATTTTATTTTGAAATATTTTATTTTGTAAACTGATACAGGAAGTGAAAATGAGGCGTTGATACATGCCTATGTAACTCGGTGAGCAATAAAACAATGCAGTCTGCTGTAGCACACCCGCTTGTTGTTTGTAATACTACTGAAATTTTAAAAGTGTCCATTTCTCGCTAGCATTTAAGCGCTGTTGAGCGCATTCTTAAACACTGCTGACTTGCCATAGTATTCACTAGTGCTCAACAGAAATGACTATGATTGGCCATGAAGGTCATCAGTTCACTGCTCTTCATCGAGTGCAAACACCGATACAGGGACACTGGAGCATTTTAAAGCCGCGAAGATCAGTCGGTTCATCAGCGGATCGCTCATCTGTGTTTGTAAAATGTGATAAATTTGTGTCACTTTCTCTTGTTCCCGTGTGACTCCAGGCTATACTTCTGGGTTTCTTCCCACCATAGTCTTGCTTTCGCTTTTAAAATGGCGGCCGTGTGAAATCTATTGATGCAAAGAAAAAAAATCCTGCTTTATTTGACCACTTTGAGTGCACAGCATTATGGCGAGTTTAAAGGTCAGATTGAAAATAAATTTTACTGTATTGCAACCTGTTTCACAGAAGTGTCTTGATGGCTGTGATAATTATGTGTGAGGGTTAGTCTCTTTCTAAACAAAGTGAAGTACTAGGATTTTTCCTAATTTCTGTTGAACTACAGTTGACATCCTGAAGAATACATTGACAGTATTTTTTGTGTTGCACTTAGATTTCAGCACTAGTAACTTCTGATGTTGTTTTTTTGATAAGTTACTGCCTCTGTGTGGATACAGTTGGCATTGCAGACTCATTTATCTTTTTTTCTTTTTTTAAATTACTGATGCTCTTTTTGACAGAACTATTTTTTTCCCCCTTCGGTTTGAGTGTTAAGACCTTGATGTGTTTTTTTTTTTTTTTTTTTTTGCTGTTGTTTTTTTACATTCTACAATGTTTTCAAGACATTAATATGTTAATAGGTTGCTTTATCCTGCCATATAAGGACGCTCCAGCACCAGCCCAGTACTGCGCTGAGGTAAAATATGGTAGTGGGTTATGGCTTATTTAGGTATGTTGATTGTCTCATAAAAAGTCTGTGAAAGTGAGATGTAACAAAAGTTACTGCAAGCTATTGGTAACTGAATATCTAAATTTTTTGAGAAAAATGCTTATCTTGATCTTGATTGTTGTAGGATTTAAAAGACATTGAATGCAAGTTGCATTTTGAAAATGTGATTTTATTTAGTACATTCATTGCTGAATTCACAAGTTAAGTGGTTACTTGGGCTTATACTTTAAAATTTTTAAGTGTATTTTCCTTTGTTTTCACCAAAAAATGAGACAAAAAATAAACCAAACGTCTGTTATGTTGAAGTCGGGGCATTCCTCCTGTCTTGTAATCTTGTAAGGGTTAAAGATTACTTCTTAGTCTGGCGGCTACCGTGTTTGTTATTATATTAAAGAGCTAAAATGCTTATCAATCAATAAGTGAATCAAAGCAAGTAGCAAGGCAGATAAAGCTTAAATACCTAAAGGGGTGGCCCACAGTGTATTTTTAAGGCTTGGTTGTGTTTAAAAGATGCAAAGCAATGTGTGCTCATGCTTCATTTGTAGAAAATCACATTATTTTTTCCATATACCTTACTTTGATTATATACAGCTACTCTGCTAACATAAAAACGACTGTCATTTTTCCTAGTTCCTCTGAAAGGCCCGCCCACAAGAGGGTCTGATTGGTCAGCTAACATAATGTGCTGTGATTTGCAGATTGGCCCTACATCACCAGGAAAAGCATCATGTGCCTTCAACCATGCGCTTTTGTGCTGTGTAAACAGTCAGTCAGAGTAGCTGATAGATCAGACAGAAAATGAAGAGGACACAGCTGAACCTCACACCTGCTCTCTAAAATAAAAATCTGACAAGTGCCACATATATTCGAAATAAGCATGTGTAAGTAATATGAAATGTTTGCGAGTTCAATATTTCAGATGTAGACTGCAGGGAAAGCGGCTGCATAGAGAGACACTGCAATGCTGCTGAAGACTGTGGGTGTTTACAGCAATTTGACTGATAAATATGAATTTGTAGCTAAATTGTTAGAGGTGCCAAACAGCATTTCCCATTGTTTACATCCTCGCTACAACATACCATTAATGCTAGAAGCTATGCATGTAATTTACTAGTTTTAACAAATAAAAATACTTACAGGTTGTGGCTCACAATCCTCAGCTTTGTCCGTTAGATGAATAATAAAGGTTCTCCTTTGTAAAATAATATATTTATATATATATATATATATATATATATATATATATATATATATATATATATATATATATATATATATATATATATATACACACACACACACATTTGAAGTCAGAATTATTAGCCCCTCTTCATTTTTTTTTTCTTTTTTAAATATTTCCCAAATGATGTTTAACAGAGCAAGGGAATTTTCACAGTATGTCTGATAATATTTTTTCTTCTGGAGAAAGTCTTACTTGTTTTATTTCAGCTAGAATAAAAGCAGTTTTTGTTTTTTTAAAACATTTTAAGGTCAAAATTATTAGCCCCTTTAAGCTATATTTTTTCTACAGTCTACAGAACAAACCATAATTATATAATAAATTGCCTAATTACCCTAACCTGCCTAGTTAACCTAATTAACCTAGTTAAGCTTTTAAATGTCACTTTAAGCTGTATAAAAGTGTCTTGAAAAATATCAGGTAAAATATTATTTACTGTCATCATGGCAAAGATAAAATATATCAGTTATTAGAAATGAGCTATTAAAGCTATTATGTTTAGAAATGTGTTGAAAATATCTTCTCTCGGTTAAACAGAAAAAATAAATAAATAAATAAATAAACAGGGGGGGGGTAATAATTCTGACTTCAACTATATATATATATATATATATATATATATATATATATATATATATATACAGGGAGTGCAGAATTATTAGGCAAGTTGTATTTTTTGAGGATTAATTTTATTATTGAACAACAACCATGTTCTCAATGAACCCAAAAAACTCAATATAAAAGCTGAATGTTTTTGGAAGTAGTTTTTAGTTTGTTTTTAGTTTGAGCTATTTTAGGAGGATATCTGTGTGTGCAGGTGACTATTACTGTGCATAATTAGTAGGCAACTTAACAAAAAACAAATATATACCCATTTCAATGATTTATTTTCACCAGTGAAACCAATATAACATCTCAACATTTACAAATATACATTTCTGACATTCAAAAACAAAACAAAAACAAATCAGTGACCAATAGAGCCACCTTTCTTTGCAAGGACACTCAAAAGCCTGCCATCCATGGATTCTGTCAGTGTTTTGATCTGTACTGTTTTCCCTCCTTGTAAATCTCACATTTGATGATGGACCACAGGTTCTCTATGGGGTTCAGTCAGGTGAACAAGGAGGCCATGTCATTAGTTTTTCTTCTTTTAGACCCTTTCTTGCCAACCACGCTGTGGAGTACTTGGACGAGTGAGATGGAGCATTGTCCTGCATGAAAATCATGTTTTTCTTGAAGGATGCAGATTTCTTCCTGTACCACTGCTTAAAGAAGGTGTCTTCCAGAAACTGGCAGTAGGACTGGGAGTTGAGCTTGACTCCATCCTCAACCCGAAAAGGCCCCACAAGCTCATCTTTGATGATACCAGCCCAAACCAGTACTCCACCTCCACCTTGCTGGCGTCTGAGTCGGACTGGAGCTCTCTGCCCTTTACTGATCCAGCCACGGGCCCCATCAAGACTCCCTCTCATTTCATCAGTCCATAAAACCTTAGAAAAATCAGTCTTGAGATATTTCTTGGCCCAGTCTTGATGTTTCAGCTTGTGTGTCTTGTTCAGTGATGGTCGTTTTTCAGCCTTTCTTACCTTGGCCATGTCTCTGAGTATTGCACACCTTGTGCTTTTGGGCACTCCAATGATGTTGCATCTCTGAAATATGGCAAAACTGGTGGCAAGTGGCATCTTGGCAGCTGCACGCTTGACTTTTCTCAGTTCATGGGCAGTTATTTTGCGCCTTGGTTCTTGGTTTGGTTTTTCCACACGCTTCTTGCGACCCTGTTGACTATTTTGAATGAAACACTTGATTGTTCGATGATCACGCTTCAGAAGCTTGGCAATTTTAAGAGTGCTGCATCCCTCTGCAAGATATCTCGCTATTTTTGACTTTTCGGAGCCTGTCAAGTCCTTCTTTTGACCCATTTTGCCAAAGGAAAGAAAGTTGCCTAATAATTATGCACACCTGATATAGGGTGTTGATGTCATTAGACCACACCCCTTCTCATTACAGAGATGCACAACACCTAATATGCTTAATTGGTAGTAGGCTTTCGAGCCTATACAGCTTGGAGTAAGACAACATGCATAAAGAAGATGATGTGGTCAAAATACTCATTTGCCTAATAATTCTGCACTCCCTGTATGTATGTGTATGTATGTGTGTATATATATATATATATATATATTTTTTTTTTTTTTATTTTTAGGTCTCTGAAACATAACTACAATTTAATTGTAAGCACGTATCTCTCTGTGTCATGTCCTTTGAAAGCCCAAAAACAAAAACAGAACAGAACTTTGTGGAAATAGCAGCGTTTGGACAGCATTTTAGCTTGCTCTACTATAACATTACAGCGCCTCTGGCCACGGCCCATTGCTGCGCGGAGTGTATGCGTGTGGTGAATGTGTGTAACCTGAAGTGTTTGTGATCGCACTAGCCCGGATGTATTTTTTATGTAGTCCCCAAAGTTTGTTCGCTGTAGGCTTTGCTAAGCTAACTCTTTAAAAGGCAATGTCTCCCTTTGCATTGAACTTTAAGCATATTAAGTTCAGAGATGTTGTTTATGTTCACACAGCCTCATTACACAAACTAAAGTTTAAAATATGATATCGTGGTGGACCACCCCTATAATACTACAAAGATTAAATGTACTAGGGTTTTAAGTCCTAAAGCTTGTTTTTTCCTTAGTAGTCCAAGATACATTGCGGAATATAGTCTTTCCTTTACAATGTAGTAAAATTTTACCGCTACATAAAACTGGCATCACAAACTTAGCCTTACTTTTGTTGTTGGTAGTATTTTCTCCCAGGTCTGTGAGTAAGAAGAAAAATGGCAGAACTGGAAGAACTGAAAAAGGAGTTCGCTCAGTTGCAGAGGAGGTTAGTGGAACGTCTGGATAATGCCAAAATCAAAGAGAGAGAGGCTCTGTCATTGGTAAGACCTGTAATGGAATATCAAGCATTCCCTCCTGCAATTCCAGCAACAATTTACATCCAAAAGGATCACAAACTCACTGACTTCGCTGGGTTAACTAAGCTAGGAGAAGGAGGTGTGGAAGAGTGGATCCTTTTCATAAAATCAGCTTTCTGTGTAATGAAAGTGCCAAATGAAGATCAGGTTGAGCTGATTAAACAGCACTTAAAAGGATAAGCTAAATATAATGTTAAGTTCATGTTGACAGAGGGGGATAACAGTGTGGACTCATTTTGCTGCAGGAAGCCTATGGTTACAAGGTGCCTATTGGCACAAGGTTAAAGATGTTTTATGATCAATAACAAGCACATACTGTAGCAGGACGATACATGCATATTATTTATGACTTGCAAGATAAACTTTACAGATGAATTCCAGAGAGCCTGGTTGAGTTCCAGATGAAGAGAGTGTACCGGAGGAGCAGTTAGTTCAGGGATTAAGGCATGATTTATTAGGGGAGATGAAACCGAGAATAAAGAAAGAGAACAGACTGACTTTGCACAGTTGATGCAGGATGCAATCACCTTCTCTGAGGAGGAGAAAGCACAGTAAGATGGTGTTTTTAAACCCCCAATGCATGCAGGCTACAGTTCACACTACAGTGACAACTGGCAATAATTTATCTCTACTGACTTTAGAGAAATTGCATGAAGCAATCGAAAAGATAGCTGCATGTCAAGACGAATTGTACAAGATCGTTCCCTGTCAAGGAAGAACCAATCCCACCCTGCCGTTTTGAGACAGCAGCCACTAAACAAACAGTGATGGGAAGTATATCTCTCACAGATGTGGTGAGCCAGGTCACACTAGTAGATGTTGTGGGTGGAATAAATAGCTGAAGAGCCGTAGCGTTGTACAATCTCAACCAGGCAGAGCATCTGATGTGTCTAAAGGTGCTTCACGGGTTATATATTGAACTCCAACTGGTCATCTGTGGTTTAGAGTCATATGACTCAATTGCAGGAAAATTGCATTTGGTGACTGTTTTACTGTGAATAAAAAGATAACAGGAGTACCCACCAGGTTCTTGTTGGACACAGGCTGTTAAGTCACCACCATCCCAGAGTCTCATTTTAAACTATATTTCAGAGAACAGAGGAGACGATTGTCATTGGCTAATTGGGTGCATTGTACTGTTGCAAATGGGCTAGATCTTTCAGTCCTCACATGTTTGCAGATGGATGTGGATTGTATGGAATGTCTACTTCCAGGAAAGTATGTATTTGTGCTTACGGAATCCAGCCCTGATGCAAAAAAGATTAAATAATTGGATGGACTTGTAGGAATGCATGTGCTTTGTGAATTGAAAAATGTTGTACTCTCAGAAAATGAGTTAGACAAAGAGTAAAACCAGTTCACATGCAAATGCAAATGTAAGGAGAATGATAGCAAAAGTAGAAAAGTATGAGAGATTTTAGGCCATGAAGGAAGGTTGGGATTTGTTAAGGTAAGGCATGTTGTGATGATCATGTCTCTAAGTGAGAAGGCCACTACACTATACCACATCAAACAAAGCACCAAGAACTTTTGGAGTGCTCGGCTTCTGTTACCTTTCCAAAAGGTCTTGTGATAGCCAATGTGCTTGCAAGACCAGAAATACATAAAGTTCCAGTGCAAAACATTCCCCAAGCAAGAGGTATAAGTTACACATTAAAAAAAAAACATAAAAATGTGCAATGCAGCATTAATGTGGAAAGTCAACCCAAACAAATGTCAATTCCAGTCCAGATGAACCAGGAAAGATTGACAGATATGCAATGTGAGGGGTTAAATGCACTTAATGCACTTGTTAAGTGACAAAGATTAAAGGTGCTGTATGTAAGTTTTTGATTCTTCTAAAGCATAAAAATACCATAATATGTGTGCAGATATTTAAGAAACATCCCAAGTGAACATACTTGTTTAACTGAAAAACAATGCTGAAGTCAGATATTCTGCTTTGAAAATGGTTTTTCCGTGCCGGAACGCTGTCTTTGTTTAGGTAAAGTTAACCTGCAGAATGCCAGTTTAGCCAATTATAATTCAGCACTCCAGGTTGCCTTGTTGGAAAACAGCGTATTTCATTCATTCATTCAGAAAGACTCTGAAAGCATGCACCCGTGACCGAAATGGACAGTATCAGACGTCGAAATGAGACAGATTCAGTTCCACATGAGGTTATTAATTAGCAAATGATATAAACATTACGAACGTAAACATTAGGTGAGCAGATTACATTGTAATCTCGTGTCCTAACAACACGCAAACAGCAGTTTGACTCTTTGCACCAGACGAAACACGACAAAAATGTAAATACAGCCATTCAGAAGCACAGAATATGCACTAACTCACGAAACGGTAAGGTTTAGAATCCATTCAAACTCACATTGTTAGCATTTAGCACTGAATAAAACACACAAGGCTTACCTGAGGTGCACTGTCATAGGTTTCACATGTTGAGCTGTGAGAAAATGAAACCGTTTCTAATATCTCAATTCGAGGTGTTGGTTAGAACTAAAACTCCTTTTAATATGGAAAATATTCCCTCTATCGCGTGTCGTTGATTTTATTTAGAACACGGTTTAAATCACTCGCTCCTGTGTTTAAATCACTCGCTCCTGTACTCAATCTCTGGCATCCCACGCGTGTGTTTATTTTGATCTAGGAGTGCAATACCCAGTTCAACCACTGGGTGTCAAACTTACATACTGCACCTTTAAGGATACACAACCACTGTTATGCATAGCATAGCATACCTACAGGGGATGCACACCCAATGAAACAACATAACAGACGATTATCATCTCAGGTTTTCCAATAGTTAAAGATGCAAGATCTTGTTACTCAAGGCAAACTGAAGGAAAGTTGCAGTCCATGGGCCTCACCTGGAGTCATAGTAATAAAGAAAAACAGAGGCCTTTATTTCTGCTGTGAATAGAGAAAACTTTATCAGAAGACTGCTGTCACAACATGGTTTGAGTTGTTTAAGTGGACATGGATGCCGTTTGGCTTATGCAATGCACCGGCCACCTTTCAGAGATTGATGAGTTCAGCATTAGGTGCTTTGGCTTTTGATGTTCTCTTGATTTACCTTGACAATATCATCGTGTTCTCAGAAGACATCAAGTGTCACTGTGAGAGATTGGAGTTTGTTTTTTTTCAGATTTTCAGATTGTGTGAACACTGTATGAAACTGAAGCCCAGTAAATGTTTTCTCCTCAAGCCGGAGGTCATTTTTAGGACACATAATTTCAGTGAAGGGAATTCAAGTGGACATGGACAAAGATCAGTTATTGGATGCATGGCCCATACCAATGAATATGAGGAGTGTTAGACAGCTGTTGAGATTCATGAGCCACTATCACCAATTTGTCCCACAGTTTGCACAGCAGGCAAAAGCCCTGTATGCATTTGTTGGGAAGGGTAATGTGGGCAAGTCATCAGAACTATTCATCTGAAATGAGAAGTATCAAGCTCCATTCAGCCAGCTAAAAAGATGTCTCATGTCATCCCCGATCCTCGTTCACCCTGATTTCTTGTGTCCATTCATATTGACAACAGTCAGGATCTGCTTGCCACTGCAAGCCGTATCACGGAAGCAGGATTCACAGAGAAAATGAGATGTGGGCCAGTATGATCCAAGAGGGGTGTCACTCGTCGTGATGGCTGTGGTGATCAGTATTTATCTCTATCTAAACAGAGTGTGATACTGGGATTTTTAACTACAGTTGACATCCTGAAGAATACATTGACAGTATGTTTGTGTTGCATTTAAATGAAGCTGATTTCAACTCTAGTAACTTTTGCTGTTGATTTTTGAGAAAGGTCTTCATACTCCATTTTTGAGAGCTTGCTTAGCAAATGAACTGTCTTCATTATTTGTCTAAGAGATATTCCTGTTCCGTAAGTTTTGTTTTAATGATTTGTCTGATACGAATTAAAACTGTGTTACACCAGCGCCAACAAATCTATTCATTTATTTATTTTTTGCAGATATTAAACTAATGTAGCAAGCAATTGCCAATAATGTATAAAGAAAATAACGGTGGTCAATCAATATATATATTTAAATATAAATACAAATATAAATGCAAATATTTGCTAACTGCAAATTAACTTGGTCTCATCCACACCATCTCCAAAAATTCCCTAGGTGCATGGGTATTTGTCGCTTCATCTCCTTTGTTTATTTTCACTCACCCACTCAATCACTTTGCTTTGGCTTACTCTCTAATACTTCAGCTTAGTATCAGGTATCATATGTTTTACATTAGTCAATCCCCCATCAGCTGCAACCCAGTGCTGCAAAACATCCATACACTCTCTCATTTACACACACATTCATTCACTACATTTAGTTTATCCAATTTACATATACAGCTTGTCTTTGGACTGTGGGGGAGACCAGAACACCTGGAAGAAACCCACACGAACATTGGGAGAACATGCAAACTCCGCACAGAAATACTATTGTTCTCCTGACTGACCTCTGTGGAATCAGAAAAAAAAAATACACACCAAAGAAGAAGATGTTCCAGAACACAATAATAATCATAATCACCATGGACCAATGGTAGCTGGAAGGTGTTTAGGAGCCAAAATAAAGTCATCAAAAAGTTTGCTTTGATAAGCTTATTATGAGCTGCTGAAAATAAAAATAAAAAATACTCCTAGTTTTAGCCAGATTATATTCAAAAATACATAATTTCAGTTGTATTTTTGTTGATTTTGTTTTCGTAGTTTAAAACCGAGTGTGAAGGGGAAGGGCTTCAAAATTTACTTCTAAGAAATGGGACAGCACTACAGCACATGCACATGTCATCATTTATCATCGCAATCTCAGGCTTCATATGAGATCAGACGATCATGACTGCTGTAGTTATTCCAGTTGCTTTATTTTTTGGTATTTATCTTCAAGAAATCACTGAAGGCATATATCATGTTATCATAACGATCTAATATGGCAATAAGATCGTAACTATACTGTGCATTTACACAGTGGCCATATTCATCTATGCAAACACACCAAAAACAAGATAAACATTATAGCAGATACTGTAAAAAGCCCATTGCCAGCCACTAGCTTCCAACATCAACCTAGGTTTCCCAGGCTGTGTTTATGGTGTCACATTTTGATATAATAAAAAAAAATATTAATAATAAATAAATAAATAAATAAATAGGCAGAAAGATTTATCTTTAAAGAGCCCAAATGTGTGTTACAATACATTTGATTTGAATTAAAAACCCACTAAATTGGTCAGGGCTAGACAAAGAATATACAGCTGCACAAGGTTCATACTAATGGATTAGGTCTTCAGTCAGAAGCATGCAGTTTCAGTGTGGAGTGCATCTATCTGCGATGAGCCAGAATTATCGAGTGCCTCTTGTCCCTTGATGAAGACGAGAGTGAGCAAGGATCATAGGAGAAACAAAGAGTCACGAAGAGGAGCCTGACTGAAATGTTTGTAGAGAGTAATCAGGAAAGAATCCAGGCAAAATACATGACCAATGACTGCTCGACATATGTAAAAATATTATAAAACAGGATAATGTATGTTAGTAAAGTGGTGTGTTTAATGTAGTGTCAGTGCAATATGATTAATTTGCACTATAATTTACTAATTCAAAACCTATGTACCAAAGTATTTCATTCAATATTATGAAATGTGTAGCACTGGACCTTGATTGAATTACTGCAACTGCTTCAATAAACACTTATCAATGTGCAATACCCAGAGCAACCACACTTAGAAACATAAAAGACTATTATATCCGGTAGGCATTTTTCCTCTCTCAAATGTTTGTGTTTTATTATTGTGTTATGACAGAGTATGGAATCAGATATGAAACAAAAATAAGAAGTTAAAATATGTCTGAAATAAGATAAAATTAAGATAAAGGAAAATGCAAGGCTAATCAGGAATTTGTACTTTTAAATTAGGCTAACATGGTAATCATTATCCATAGAAACATGGAGAGCATTTTATAAGTTAAAATTAGGAGAAGCAAGTTCAGAGAAAGGATTACTATCAGGGCTTAATTTGTGCCGGAACATGCCTCATTTTACCAATCCCCCTCCTCAACCGCCCTCCTCCCCCTGTCCGCTGTTCACTTTCACTTTCTTCCACGACTCCCCAACCCTCTTCACTTTCGTCCGCGACACCCCCGCTTCGCTCACTTTCGACTGCGACACCCCTCCAATACCCCCCCACCCCCCACTCTCTACTTTCGTGCGCGACACCTCTCCATCCTCTGGTAACTTGCTGGATCCGTTACCCCGATCTGTTCCCGGACCTCGCAATTCACAAATTAACCACTGATTACTATCACCAACCATAAGCCAAATGTCAGCCACAAAAGGTAAGGGTGTACTCACACTAGGTTATCTGAACCATGCTCAGGCACATTTCCCTATTTGTTTGACAAGTGTGAGTGTTCCTGGCCAGCTCTGGTCCAGTTGGAAGAGGTGGTCTGGAGCGTGTTTCGGTTGGCCTTTGATGTGGTATGCTTGTAGTGTGTGCAAAGCATGCCTGAACGCGGAACTTAAGATGTGACGTCACTTTTAAGGGATTGTTTCATATGGATTAATCATTCTTACTTTATATTACTAATTGGTTAATAGTTATATATAGTTAATAGTGCGATATTCTGCCAGTAACAGCACTCATACCGGCTCTTCACCCTTCAGTATTACTCCACCCACATACAGCAACAAGCAGAGGCCACTCTCTACAACTCTTTGTACTATATACACTATATAGTACTTATAGTATATAAATACTATAAGTTTGACAAATATTGCTGCTGTTTGGCAACATAATGTACTTTTGAAACTTTTTTTAGTCAAGAATGTAGTTGTTTAGATTGCAACTATGAAGTTTATTCATAAGGATATTGCCTATTTTAGAATATTTATAATTTCTGAGAGACAGCGTGCATCTGCAGCCATTAGCCTGTCATACTGTGCAAAGACAGTTGACGTTGTCCATCGACAAGATGGCGACAGAGCCAACATAATAAGCCCTTACTGTACGTTCACACCGAAAGCAGCGAGAGCGTCAAAGGTCGCTCTGGCCGCCCTGGCAACAACGCTGTCTGCCTTGAGCTCCGGCGGCGAGAGCGTCAAAATTTGCTACACATTGATCTCGCATTTAAAGGAGCCATTGTAGCATATCATATCAGTTACACTCCCGCATAAAACAAGCTTTCTAGCGTGAAGGTGTTGCACACTTATCAAATTCACTTAACCACGGAAGATCTAGTTGCATGTGTTGTGGCTTTGCTCCACGATGTGTCCATATGCCTGAAATATTCTGAAGCAGCAATACGGTTTTGTATTGTGGCATATAATTCCCGCTTTTTTTTTTTAAAGAAAAAAAAAAAAAAAAAAAAAATATATATATATATATATATATATATATATATATATATATATATATATATATATATATATATATATATATATATATAACATTGATGCACATCAGTAACTCACCAGTAACTTTTTAAATCTACGTTCCAGTAAGAAAACATTGCAAATAATTGGAAATCCAGCGACCGCAATAATTAAACCCTTGGGAACAACTGTGGTCGGAACCAAAGTTCACAGTGACTGTGTTCTCTGGACTCCTCTCAAGCGGTGGACTTCTACATACTGATTGCTTGCCGCTGAACCGCGTCATAGCTCATTACCATAAAGTTGACTTGATTTCAAGTCTCCTCAATGCTCACACCGGCGAAGATGCGCCACGCCTCTCCTCACCGCTTATCGCCGCCGGCTCCCATTGAAAATGAATGACTTCCGGCTACTTTGACGCTCTCGCCGCTTTCGGTGTGAACGTACAGTTAGAGGAGGAAAAATACAGCGTCATTTTAAACTACAGCTGATCAAATCTTTATAAAACAGGTAAGTGACATTCTATGTCGATCTCTCTCTTTTGTATGTTGTAGTGCTGTATTTATAATATAACTGTATTGTATCAAGTGTGAGATGGGACTCGCATATCAGGAATATGTGTTGTTTTGGCAGAAAGAAAGAAGAAATGTCCTCATGTGTTTAGCATTTTTCCTTATTGTAAACACAACAGCAATCTGGAAGTGATTGCGCTGCTTTTTTTTTTTTTTTTTTTTCGGGGTTAATTATTGTGATATCCCAATGGCAACAGAGAAATACTGTAGACTGTAATAGACTTTAATACAGTAGGGAGATATCTCTGTAAACTGTCGTTCAGCCTTATAATCTTACAATGTCAGCAAAAAAAAAAAGTTGTCTTCACTTTAGACATTATGCTAGAGAATCATTCAAATACTAGCTCTAAAGTTAGGTTGGTGAATTAGTAGGCTTTTACTGTTCTGATGTTAGCTGCAGATGTGAATGAATGGTGGAACAAAGTAGTTAAAAGATAGTCAAATAGTTTAAAGAACCAAATTAGTCAGAGATCAATTATCAAGAATAAAAGATACAGGATCTAATAAAAATCATCTTAAATCATTTAAGTGAGGTATGAAGAATGGACCCCAGGAGAGTATCACTCTTGTTGTTTTGCATCACTGGCTAGATTCACCTGGTGTAATGAGGACTCTGAGGGATATGGATCCATTTGCGAGCTTTATTATACACAGCAGGGTAATACAGTGAATAAAGTCGACAAAGGAGAAGAGAATAAACTCAGGGATGGTGATACAGGCTATAGGTCAGGGAAGGCAGCTTACGGTTCAGAAACGATGGTACAGGCGTTGGTCAGGGCAGGCAGCTTAGGGTTCAGAAACGATGGTACAGGCATTGGTCAGGGCAGGCAGCAGATGATCAATAAACAATCAGGCAGTAGTCGGTAACAGAGAGGCAATCAGAAGGTTTAGTAAACGCTCAGAAATGTTAGACAGCAAACAAGACTTCGCACCGAGTCCTTGAACTGGGTGGTATTTAAACACCAAGGTGATTGAAATCAGGTGCAGCGTTAAGGCTGATTTATACTTCTGCGTCAAGCGCACGCGTATACTACGACGCAGCCTACGCGTGGACGCATAGCCCCTCGCCGTGGCCGTCGGCGTCGTTGACGTGCACCTCTCAAAAAATGTAACGCGTACGCGTAGCGCATTCTCTGTGATTGGTCGGCTTGGTAGCGCTGACGAGTGTGGGCGGAGGTGAGAGCCGCGCGCCCGATGCAGCGAGTGTTTACAAGTGTGGAGTCCCGTGAAGGAGCTCCGGATGGAGACTGTTGTTTTGTGTTTACCTTATGATTAAAGTTGTTCCACGTCCGACGGTTCCCGCCTCAAAATGAGTGAGTTTGAGCCACTTGTACATTAAGGAAGTGTTCAGGAAAAACAAAAAAACCAGCGAAGAAACTCGACACAGAGAAACATAAACACCTACTGCCAGCTAGCGTTTCGGAAGTGTATTGCAGAGAAACAGAAACAGCCCGCAGAAGTATAAATGCACGGCTACGCGTGAGGCTTGCGCCGTGGGTTATGGCGATCACTTGACGCAGAAGTATAAACCAGGCTTAATCAGTGCTAGTATGTGGTTAGTATTCGGGGGATGATGACCTCTGCTGGTTGGTGAGGGGATATGCTGGGACTGAACCGGTGACACCTGGGTTCTACATATATGGTAGATTTACAATTTACTTTATTCTGAATAAGACAGTATTATGATTAAGTTTTTTTGATTAAAAAAAAAAAAAAACAGAAACAGGCATTTTTTGGTGTATATTTGTTGTTTAATTTAGTTTATATATTTAAATTGCACACATATTTAAAAGCTGTGGAAAGATTAGAAATGTTTTGTCTATTTTGTTTATATTGTTTCATGTGACTTCCTGTATAGGCCTGCTAACAAAGTTTCACTTGTGATATCTTTATTTGTTTTAGTCTCTTTACCAAACGGTGTGCTTTATTGTTAGCAAGTTCATATGTTGTAATTTGTGTGACTGTTATATATTTTTTTTATTAACAAATTCTAAATATTCAATCCATGCTCTTTATTTTCCTACACAGTAATAATCATATTCTACACAACAGTATGTGATTAATAATTTATAGAAACTATTTTGGGTCAGTGACAGCTTCCACAATATATGCAGTATGACTTGTTCAGTCCATGCTCCTTCATAAACCCCAATTGTTTGTTTTGTATTTATTTTCTCTGTTTATTTTCACTGGTTTGCTTGGTATTGTGATCTACTTTGTTTTTCTTGTGCCTGATGTTTGACTCTATGCCATAATTAAACCACTGCTATCCCTACTCCAGCTACTGCTACTGATTTGTCTGACTTGATACTTTTCTCAGTAAATTTTGGATTAGCATTCCAATCTTTTGGTCTGTTTTGATTTTGCATTATATTTCTTTCTTTTATTTGTGTGTGTGTGTGTGTGTGTGTGTGTGTGTGTGTGTGTGTGTGTGTGTGTGTGTGTGTGTGTGTTTGGGGGTGAGGGGGGTCTATCTAATATATATATATATATATATATATATATATATATATATACTGTATTTATATATATATAGGACCCTATCATACACCCAGCGCAATAAGGCGCAAGACATGTTTGAAGAAATTTGTCGCTTTGCTCAGACCAGCACCACCCTAATTTTAACGTTTTTCCGCCACGTTGTTTAAATAGCAAATCCATTTGCACCACTTTGTGGACTCATGGGTGTGCTGGTCTAAAAAAGGAAGTGTGTTAAGGCAAATTGTTGGCGCGTTGCTATTTTGAAGAACTGAAATAGGCCGCGTCATTGACCAGCTGAAAACTGGTCTAAAGTCCGGTGCAGAGCACGTTATTTATGTGCCTATTCGTGTCCAAACGCTTAGACATTGCTTAATAGACACAGTATGTACAGCAATACACAAATATCTTTACATATGAAAAATATATAACTCAGTTTTTTTTACTACACTTTGGTATTATTGTTCATTTATTCAGTTGCTAGAAATTAAATCTGAATTTAGAAATTGTTTTGAAACAAATCTTTGCGCTTAACAAACAAAATTAGGTATGTAGGCTAATGGATGTCTTCAGTGGAGTGCGTACAACACCGTTACCTTATCCACGAAAGTAAAGGAGTAAAGTAAAAAGAAACAGTAAAGTAAAGAGGCCGAATAGAGGAGGCTCATTCTTTATCCTCAGGCTGCCATGGAGCGACACAACTGACTCTTAAAGGGAATGGGAGATGCGTCTCTGATTGGTTTATTGCACATTATACTCAAAACACACCCATAACTCATTAAGAGAATAAGCACAACCATTTTAGACCATGCGCCAGGGCGCAAACCGTATTTCTCCACCCTTAAAATATCAAAAGTGGATTCGTACACACCCTTAATGCTTATGCGCCATGCACTTTAGGCTTTGCACCTAGATCGTTAAAATAGAGCCCATAGTGTGTTGGTTTTAATGCTAATCCGGTCGCCGAAGTATGCCAAGCTCACATAGTCTAGTTCACAGTTAAGATGATCTGCAAAGTTGCCAAGGCACACGTGTAGTGTAGTTTACCAGTATTAAACTGTTTGCCAAGGTAGCCCAGGTGCACATGTGGTCCCGTAGTTCATGGCAAAAAAAATGTTCTATATCCACTTGTGTGGATAAATGCAACTATTTGTTTTATACAAAGAATACAGTTTTCATTGGTTTGCTTTGTCTTGATTAGGGGTGACAAGTATGTTATGTGTATCTCGATTGGAAGAAATAAAGAGAGAAAGAAAGAAAAAAAAAAGGAACTAATACTGTATGAATTAACTAAACTTGCAATGGCAAATGCTGCTTGCTACATTTGAGTAATTTAATATTTTCGAGAAACATATAGTGGGCCAGGTGTTACTAAAGGTTTTATATGCCTCCATCAGAAATGCAATTTTCCGCTTGTGCACATTTGAAGAGTCCCAGGTGACTTCTTCTGACACAAGTTAAAAGCATGCTCCACAGTGTTCATGCTCACTTCCCTTGCACAATATGTGTTTGCTAATGCCATCAAGGCTCAGCTATATGCAACTCTCGAGGGTGTTTTGTATCCTCCTTGCATTGATGATGTTCTCAGATTGATGATTCAGCATTATTGCTGTTCACACATCATGTATAGGGTCTAGATAGATCATTCCAAGTAATTTCTGAGCTCTTTAAGTAGTTGTGTAGGGAAAATAGTTGATTTCCTCTAGAGGGAGACATATGCTGAGCTTTGTAAACATGATAAGAACATTTTGTGGTATATGATTTTTTTTTTTTTTTTTTTTTGAACTATGACTTGGTAAACACTACATTAAACTTGTTTTATCTTTAACATTGTATTAAGTAAAATAATAGCACCTGGAATTTTTAAAGATTGTTTTGGCTAATGCATCAGACAGCCGCTGTAGTAAGAATGTTTGTGGCATGACACAGTTCATGTTGTATTGGGGAAAAGCTGGAAATCCATCTTAAGAAAAAATGACAATGTATTTTATTTTAATAATAACTTTAATTAAACACATTCAACATACCTAAGGGAACAATTAGACATTTGACTGGCCTACAAATTTATGTCACAACAGATCCACAGTATTTTATCATTTCGTTGCTGTAATCTATAATCTGACAGTTTAAAGCAGATGGAATATTCAGTCTGCACAGTATAAAAAGCTTTACGTCTATAGGAAGTCCCATACAGATAGCTGATAAGTAGGGTCAGACAGAGTCTGCTGACATTTTTTGCTATTTTTGCTGAGAATTTTGTAAAAAAAATCTGTGGATTTATGCGGAAAGATTTCTTAAAAATGTAATATATGAAATAAAATATAAAACATTTTTAAATTTGTATTTAATGTTCACAATGCAAATCCAATTAGATCCAATTATTTGGTAAACAAAGCAAGTCTCTCATGTAATATACAGTATCTACTAAAAGACAGAAAATATGACTTTACAAACTGTATTGTAAATAAATCATATGGACACTTTAATATTACTAACATATCACAATAATATAATATATAACACTATACTACAATAATAAATACTTTTAAAAACTTAATAAATAGAAATTTACACACATTTATACAAGTAAGTACCCGGAAATCTGTGGATTTATGTACGCGCAGATTCTGTGTGGGCTTACTGATAAGGAATATATAATAAAGAAACAGATTATTTGCCCACTTAGTAAGTATCACTGTGTAAGGATGGCTAAATCTCTCCATAATATCAGACCCCGAGAACTGTTATGGAATTTCATGAGACGAAACCACAATAATTGCTATGCAATAGAACAATAAACTTTCTAGTCTGAGCAGCAGAACTGCAAGAGACCAAGTTCTTCAACTGCCTGTTACCCATCAAATGCCCCCCTATCTGACGCCCCCTTCACTTCTTCAATCAGAGCTCAGGTCACTGACATTCCACACCGAATCTTCATTCGATTCATATGGTGAATCTTGTGAATCTATAACTTTAAATGTCGTGTTTGGTATCGATTGAAATGTCTCTGTGTGATCGGTAAATGGTTTCAATTTTGGAGTAGTCATAATAGTTATTGTCTGAGTTTGGGAAAAATCTGTCCTACTGAAGTGTATAATTGTCTGTCAATTTAACTTTTTACCGTAGGTGGTGATTAGTTCTTGAGTTAAAATATGACCAGACAAAGGTCCTGGTGAAACATTTATTATCTTTAATTTATGGTTATTTGTTCTGAGCTGAGTATTTAAGGTAGAGTTGCAAAAATGTCATTGGGATCTTGTAGACAAGACACCCCGTTGCAGCGTGTGCGTCTCTGAGACTTATATACTGCAACGTACTTCTCTGGTTAGGTATGCACCTCTAACTCTTTGATTTATCTTTGAGTAATGGATGTTTTATATTTACAGTATCATTTCTGAAGTGGCTTTCTGATTGTTTTATTATGTAATTGGCTTAATACAATTTTACCTGACAAATAAAACCTTATATTTGATTTATTTTGAATTCGACTGAAATCATTAATACCAGTAAATTGTGTGGACATTTTTGTTGGCGTTTTACCGCCAATGTGAATCAAACTAGAGGAACGCAAATAAAGAAGCAGATAGCACTTATTTGTGTAGGCCTTTAGCTTTCTGACCACTTTTGATCTGGCAAGTTGCATGGTAAAAGACTGGGTAGACTACCTTTTCTGTCACAGAGCAAGCAGTAGGCGGCTGACTTAAAAGGTACCAGTCACCTGCAAACCTCTGACTAAGAATCAAGCTGGTGAGCCCAATTGGGGAAGGCATGTGAGATTGGCCATACATGGACTTAGAACAACAAATGGTTCTCAATGAAAAAATAACTGAAAGTATAGTGTATCTGAAGCAATTAAATATCCAAATGTAATAACTTTTGATGAATGTGATCCATTACTAATTAGAAACACAACCTAAATTTAATGATCACTTGAAAATTTAAGTCAGATTAAATTCAGAGCTGAAAACAAATATAAATGTATTCTAATAAATTACAGCATTCTTTTCAGAAGTGCTAGGAAAGGCTTACATTTAACCTTCGACCATGCTGTTAGTTTCATCATTGGGCTAAAAGATGGATCTTTACAACTGCAGCCTGGAGACCTCCAAGTGGGATGGATCACACAGCAAGAAGGCTGGGTTTAAGCTCACTGTGAGGTTGAGTTTAGGGTTGGGGTAGGTGTAGACATTAATAAAACAAAACAGGTGACTGTGAGGTTGGGTTTAGCATTGGGGTAAGTGTAGGTGTTAGCATAAGACAACAGGTTACTGTTAGGTTGGGATTAGGGTTAGGGTAGGAGTAGACATTAATAAAATACTAGATGTTGGAGATATAGAATAACTAAATGACAATTCCAGGAGGTTTGTACAGCCCACTTGGAGCTCAGGTCCCACACACTTTAAGCTGAATTGAGCCTATTTGGAGCTTTATCCGACCTCCGTTTATTCCCACTAAATTATTTGGTCACACTTTATCTTGATGGTCCGTTTGTTGAGTTTAAGTTACATTGCATCTACATGCCAACTAATTCTCATTAGATTATAAGTAGACTGTTAGGCTGGGGTAAGGTTAAATGTTAGGTGACATGTACAGTAGGTGATACTTTAATATGGCCATTACCACTGCACCTTGTACCGCCGCTGCTCTAAAGGAGAAAGAACGTGTTTTTTAGGTATGACCGCAGTTTGCGACTATGCCGCCAGGTGGCACAAAGGGACGGGATGCGAACGAACAGAAATAGCCTCTACATTAGCTGTAAATACTCTGCTACTTGTAAATAAAGATAAACAATGAAACAAAGCATTATAATTCCTTCATTAATCATTAAAAAGACAACTAGGCTACATTATTTAAAGGCATGACATTGATAGGATCAAACTTTCATTCATTCATTTTCTTTTCGGGTTAGTCCCTTTAATAATCTGGGGTCGCCACATCGGAATGAATTGCCAACTTATCCAGCATATGTTTTACGCAGCGGATGACCTTCCAGCTGCAACCCATCACTGGGAAACATCCATTCACAGCCATTCACACACATACACTAAAAACAATTTAGCTTACCCCTATTCACCTACTCCGCATGTTTTTTGGACTTGTGGAGGAAACTGGAGCACCCGGAGGAAACCCACACGAACACAGGGAGAACATGCAAACTCCACACAGAAATGCCAACTGACGCAGCCGAGGCTCGAACCAGTGGGTAGGCGATTGTGCTACCCACTGCACCACCGTGAATGCCAGAATTAAACGTATGATTCCTTTTTAATATTAATATATTTTCTTTGAAATCTAAATGTATATTTTCCTGCCAATGTTGCTTTAAACACTTTGCCTGAACATGCTGCCAGCAACTGTGAAGCATTGAAGCATTAATTAAATCCTTATTTTCCAAGGAGCGGAACAAATCATCATCGCACAGTTGGACGGGCACAAACAAAAATATAATTTGTATATTTTTCTTGGAAAAAAATATCTTTTTGAAACGAATAGCGTTTGCTATAATTTGTATCTTAATGTATTTTCCGTTGGTCAGTTAACTACTAGATAAAAAAGAATAACAAATAACCTTTGGGGTGAAGTACTTCAAAACAAGTCCGCTATATGCTTCAGCAGCAAAACATGAGTTGTTGTGAGATTTTGTTGGTTTGTTAAATAAAATAATAATCTAACCTAAATAAAATTAAAGTGAAATATTCACAGTTTCAGAGAAGCCTATATTAACTGTTTTCACTGTTAATTACAAATTTGAATAAGCAGGACAGGCTTTTACAATGTATTAGAACAAACTCTGTTGGAAGGATCAAAGCAGTGGCGCCTGCAGCCATACGGCTGTATGCATTGTGCGTACCTACCATGAGAGGGCGCAAATTAATGCAGATTTTTTTATTTATTTAGCCTATTTATTTTTTACATGACGCAGGCGACGCAGTAGGTAGTGCTGTCGCCTCACAGCAAGAAGGTCGCTTGTTCGAGCCTTGGCTGGGTCAGTTGGTGTTTCTGTGCGGAGTTTGCATGTTCTCCTTGCGTTCGCATGGGTTTCCTCCGGGTGCTCCGGTTTCTCCCACAGTCCAAAGACATGCAGTACAGGTGAATTGGATAAGCTAAATTGTCCGTAGTGTATGAGTGTGAATTAGTGTGTATGGATGTTTCCCAGAGATGGGTTGCAGCTGGAAGGGCATCCGCTGCATAAAACATATGCTGGATAAGTTGGTGGTTCACTCCGCTGTGGCGACCCCGGATTAATAAAGGGACTAAGCTGAAAAGAAAATGAATAAATGAATGAATTTAAATTGATAAATAAACAATATACACTATGATATATTGACAAAGCAAGAAAGAATGAGAATAAATAAAGGTGTGCGTTTGTGTGTTTTAAAGTGTGTATGTACTTGAATGGTGGGAGATGGGTAAAGAAATCTCTTGGCTTTAGTTTTGCTTTCCTCACACTAAAAATTGTTTAAAACAAAGTTCAAAATGAGTAAACTCTCTTTAAAACAGCTAAACGTGTTGAGACATTTGCCAAAAAGCCTAAAACTAATGAGACAAATATTGCTTCCCCACACGGGGTGAAAACTGCAGTCTCATCAGCCAGCCTGATCTCACGAGGAAACGTAAGTATTTTACGTTTTGTCAGTTTAGTGGCTAATTCGTACGAGTTCAGTCGTACGAAAATGTACGATTTTAAAAAGGAGGCGTGGCACCTAACCCCACCCCTAACCCCAAGCATCATTGGGTGATGAGCAAATCGTACTAATTTGTACGAATTAGATCGTACGAATTCATACGAATTAGCCACTAATCAAAAAGTTACGAATTGGCCGTGAAATAGCGTTGCATCAGCACATGAGCCAGGGAACTCCAGGCCCAGCCAGTGTCTCATTCATCGGACAATTCTGATCTAGCTGCGCAGCCTCCTCGCATGGAACCACTATATCATTCAAGGTGTTTTAAACAATTTTTGTGAATATTTGACTTAAATTATATTTAGACTAGATTATACTAGATTATTATTTTATTTTACAAACCAGTTCGTGTTTTGGCGCTGGAGCATACAGTATAGCGGACTGGTATTATAGTATATAATAATTTAGTTTTTACATTTAGTGTTGCATAAAGTATTGCATTAATTTGCATAGACGTTTTATAGTTTATATAGGCTTAAAACGAACGCCTCGATTCAGAGTTATTATTTAAAACATAAACCTGCATTTTTAATGATGGATATGGGTGTCAGAAAATACTTTTTAAACCAATGTTTTTTATTATTATTATTTAATGTGAACAACACTTAATACAAATTGAAATGTATTTATTTCACAACCTTATTGGAAAACAAAACAAAAAAAAACTATCAATTGCAGTTCTTCCCACAGGTTTGAAATATAGGACTTGCGGTGGTAGCCGGATTGAAACACACCATTTACCCACATCACTTGAAAAGTTTCTTATAGTCAGTTAAATGTCTGCTTAGCTGCAGTATCAAAATATATTAAGCAGACAGTGTACTAATTCTCAAATGGACCATCAAAAGTAAGTGTTACCAAGTATGTATTTACAGTGAAAAAAAAATGTGGTTGCCAGAATTGTACTGTTAAAAATATGGTAGGAATGTAAAACTTTTATGATACATGACAGTATTTTGTTAATTTCTAGTCATATGCCAATGTTTTGAAGTACTAGCATTTACTCAACAGCATAGCTTTGTTACACATGCATAAACACAACCATAGGTGTGGATGAGAAAGTCATATGATGAACCAATGTGCATCACAAACAAATGTTCCCACGTGCAGAGACACTTAATATAAAGACGTTTAGGATATAAAGAGTATTGACGATACTTACTGTAAACCAGGTTAAAAATTTGTACTGTAGCATGTTTACATTTATTTTAACCATTGGAACTACAAACATGTTTTACAGTGTACAGTATAACACCACAGATTGGGATTTCACAAATTATATGGGAAATCTAGAAATCTCTAAAGTCCGTATTTTTTTTTTTTTTTCAGCTTACAAGGAAAAGAAAGAAAACATCCTACCCTTTAGTATGAAAATATATTTACACCTTTAAGTCAGTGGTTTATTTGTCTACTATAGAATGACAATTAGCTAGATAACAGCCTGAAAAAAAGCTTCTGTGTCTCTTGAGTGTCTTGTCTCTGTTATTTCGAGGTCCTTTGTCAGTCTGATGTCACTGATCTTCCTCCCATTTGTGTGTAGAACATTAAAGGAGTCCCAACAGAGCTGGGGAAATCAATGAGCTGCAGTGCTGAAGGGTCCTCAGAACACACTGTGTGGCTGCCTGAACAAACTGCACGCTACTGGAATATATACTGTACATTGAGATAAGCATGATTTATGTGCTATGCAAAATACTGTATACTGTACTTGCAGCCAGTTCTGAAGGTATTTCATATCAAAACACTTAAATGAATGCTGGAGCACTGTTTTTATTATGATTATTATAATTTTTTACTTCGCCATAAGGAAAATCGCATATCGTTATTCATTTGCATACTATTTATTAATTTGTATTTTATTAGTAACTACGTTTATTTATATAGTAAAAAAAGCATTTAATTGGTGGTTTATTACGCTGTGGCGACCCCTGATTAAAAAAGGGACTAATCCGAAAAGAGATGAATGAATGTATTATTTGCAGTATGTTAATTCTTATTATAACAGTAACTACGTTTATTTATAAGGTAAAAAAGCATTTAATTGGCGGTTTATTCTGCTATGGCGAGCCCTGATTAATAAAGGGACTAATCCAAAAAAAAAAAAAAAAATGAATGTATTATTTGCAGTATGCTAATTCTTAATATAACAGTAACTAAGTTTATTTATATAGTAAAAAAGCATTTAATTGGCAGTTTATTCCGCTGTGGCGATCCTCGATTAATAAAGGGACTAAGCCAAAAAGAAAACAAATGAATGTATTATTTGCAGTATGTTAATTCTTATTATAACAATGACTAAGTTTATTTATATAGTAAAAAAGCATTTAATTTGAGGTTCATTCCGCTGTGGTGACCTCTGATTAAAAAAGGGACTAAGCCGAAAAGAAAATAATTGAATGTATTATTTGCATTATGTTAATTCTTATTAAAGCAGTAACTAAATGTATTTATATAGTGAAAAAGCATTTAACTGGTGGTTCATTCCACTGTGGCGACCCCTGATTAATAAAAGGACTAAGCTGAAAAGAAAACAAATGAATGTACTGTATTATTTGCAGTATGTTAATTCTTATTATAGCAACAACTAAGTTTATTTATATAGTAAAAAAGCATTTAATTGGCAGTTCATTCCACTGTGGTGACTCCTGATTAATAAAGGGACTAAGCTGAAAAGAAAACAAATGAATGTACTGTATTATTTGCAGTATGATAATTCTTATTATAGCAGTAACTAAGTTTATTTATAAAGTAAAAAAGCATTTAATTGGCAGTTCATTCCACTGCGGTGACCCCTGATTAATAAAGGTACTAAGCCAAAAAGAAAACAAATGAATGTATTATTTGCAGTATGTTAATTCTTATTATAGCAGTAACTAAGTTTATTTATATAGGAAAAATGCATTTAATTGGCAGTTCATTCCACTGCAGTGACCTTTGATTAATAAAGGGACTAAGCCAAAAAAAAAAAAAAAATGAATGAATCCATTATTTGCAGTATATTAATTCTTATTATAACAGTAACTAAGTTTATTTATATAGTAAAAAAAAAAGCATTTAACTGGCGGTTCATTCCGCTGTGGTGACCCCTGATTAATAAAGAGCCTAAGCCAAAAAGAAAACAAATGAATGTATTATTTGCAGTATGTTAATTCTTATTATAGCAATAACTAAGTTTATTTATATAGGAAAAAAGCATTTAATTGGCAGTTCATTCCACTGCAGTGACCCCTGATTAATAAAGGGACTAAGCCAAAAAAAAAAATATGAATGAATGTATTATTTGCAGTATATTAATTCTTATTATAACAGTAACTAAGTTTATTTATATAGTATAAAAAAAGCATTTAACTGGCGGTTCATTCTGCTGTGGTGACCCCTGATTAATAAAGGTACTAAGCCAAAAAGAAATTGAATGAATGTATTATTTGCAGTATGATAATTCTTATTATAGCAGTAACTACGTTTATTTATATAGTAAAAACGCATTTAATGCTGCGCAGTGGGTAGCACGTTCGCCTCATAGAAGAAGGTTTCTGGTTCGAGCCTTGGCTGGGTCAGTAGGCGTTTCTGTGTGGAGTTTGCTTGTTCTCCCCGTGTTGGCGTGGGTTTCCTCCGGGTGCTTAGGTTTCCCGCACAAGTCCAAAGACATGTGGTACAGGTGAATTGGGTAAGCTAATTTGTCTGTAGTGTATGTGTGTGAATGAGGGTCTACAAATGTTTCCCAGTGATGGGTTGCAGCTGGAAGGGCATCCGCTGCATAAAACATATGCTGGATAAGCTTATGATTAATAAAGGGACTAAGCCGAAAAGAAAATGAATGAATGAATGAAAAAAGACGCATTTAAATGGTGGTCCATTCCACTGTGGCGATAAATCAATGTGATAAATCAGGGACTAGGGATAGAGAGTGGGAGAGTAAAAAGCATTGGCATTTTGCAAGACTGTGACTCCCACTTCATTCCCTTGTTAATGCTGTTTCTTTTCTCAATTAGTCTTTGATATTAAAGTGCAAAATTCATTGAGGTGAGTGTAAAGAAACGTCCAGACTGTGTGGCCATTTGAGTCTCTTATTGGGTGTGTCTTGATCATGAGGCATAGCTTTAGGCTATGATGACCAGAAGGCATCCTTACCATCAACTAAGTGATATGTTTTAGTAGGGCTGAGCGATTAATCAAAAAGTAATCAAAATTGACATTCAGAACATATAATCAGTCACATTTTTCCAGGTCAGTTACTTTCCCTACTTTGTGTGGAGTCATGTGACCCCGCTCTTTTAAGGCTAAATTATACTTAATATAATTTATACTTATTATTCATTCATTCATTTTCTTGTCGGCTTAGTCCCTTTATTAATCTGGGGTCACCACAGCGGAATGAACCACCAACTTATCCAGCACATTTTTGCACAGCAGATGCCCTTCCAGCCACAACCCATCTCTGGGAAACATCCATACACTCATCCACTACGTACAATTTACTGTAGTCTACCCAATTCACCTGTACCACATATCTTTGGACTGTGGGGGAAACCGGAGCACCCGGAGGAAACCCACGTGAACACAGGGAGAACATGCAAACTCCACACAGAAACGCCAACTGACCCAGCCGAGGTTCGAACCTGCGACCCAGCGACCTTCTTGCTGTGAGGCGACAGCACTACCTACTGCGCCACTGTCGCGGAGTAGGAAACTCCACAGTAGGAAACTCCAAGGGTTTCCTCCAGGTGCTCCGGTTTCCCCCACAGTCCAAAGACATGCGGTACAGGTGAATTGGGTAGGCTAAATTGTCTGTAGTGAATGAGTGTGAATGAGTGTGTATGGATGTTTCCCAGAGATGGGTTGCAGCTGGAAGGCCATCCGCTGCATAAAACATATGCTGGATAAGTTGGCGGTTCTACTGTGGCGACCCCAGATTAATAAAGGGATTAAGCCGAAAAGAAAATGAATGAATGAATATTATTATAATATTATACTTCTGCCAAGGGCACGTGTACAGTCCGGCGCAGTCTTCGCATACTTGCGCACCGCTCAAAAAAATTTACTTACATGTCACAACAACGCATATCGCAAGCTTTGTGATTGGTCGGTTTGGTTGCGGTGATGACAGTGGGTGGCAGTGTTGCCAGACGTACGATAATTATCGTATTTGTATGATAATTCCGACCTCTGTACGATGTACGATCAATAATGAAAAAAATCCTATAATGTACGATAATTTCAGAAATGTAGGGCATTTAAAATGAGTTTCATTGTAATCTTAGGGCTTCTATACTTATTGATAGCTGCATCTTGTGTCTACTGTCTGTGACAGGAGAAGGTGGAGTTAGACATGTTTTCTCATCTTACGTTACATCTTCTCAGCCAATCAACGTGGAGAATGGCTCTCTCTCACGAGTTAACGTTCCTGCTGCGTGCAGTGTTGCCAGATTTTTTGCATTTCGGTGGGTTTTGGATAGTTTTTGTGCTGGAATCAGCCAGCTACATCTGGCAACACTGGCATGCGCGTGGCCATGCTTCAGTCATTTTCAGGTTGAGGTAAATCGTTTAAGCAGAAAAAATTAAAAAAAAATAGTGCTGAAAAGGAAGGTGAGAAGAACAGGGGAGTTTGCCCTTGATGTTCTCGTTTTTCCCTATTCAAATGCATCATGTGAACGTGTTTTTCCAAAGTTAATCTCATTAAAACAAAGTCATGAGATCGGCTTATTATAGATCCTCTGGATGGGCTCGTGCACACCTCAGACTAGTGTGTTAAATATTCGGGAGGGTGCACTGCTTTAAAGCCATCAGCACTATGTTGCGCTCCATGTAGGCATCCAATTTGTATCGCAAAATGAATCCCTCAACATCTGGCAACACACGCAGGTATTCAATGACAGTGACTCAAGAGGTGGAGTTTGAACTCTCCCACTAAGGTACGCCTATTTTTATTTTATTTTTTTACGTATTGTGGTAATTTGCACATTGTGTCAACGCTATTTGTCTAGATAATAGCTGTATACTCTCCGTTTGACTAGTGTACGATAATTTTCCTCCAAATACGATAATTTTGAGGTTCTGGTACGATACTTTCGCATTTACAATCTGGCAACACTGGTGGGTGGCGCAGAGAGCTGTGTTTTAGGCAGTGTGTGTTTTAATTTAAGTTGTTCAGCGTTGATGTTCAGTAAATTATGATAGATGGAAGATAGTGTTTGTTTACTTCGATTATTTTAAAATCAAGTAATGCACCCTACATTCAAGAATCTTTAACTTGTAATATGTGAGCATATTTATTGTACAAAACTGTCAGTGAACTATGAGGGCAAAAACATAAAATAAATAAATAAAATAATTGTTCATTAATCATAATCAAGTTCAAATGTTCAATTACTCATGATTTAGATTTTAAGCCAATCGCCCAGCCCTATGTTTTAGTCCTGTGTGTTCTGCCAGAGATTAAGATTTTTCTTCAGTGTAGACAAACAAGAACAGAGCTTGTTGCAAGTCCAGAAGCTATGAACTGGCAGTGAAACATGTATGCATAATATAACAGCTCCTGAAATTCATTGGAAGCTCATTATATCCCTGTAAGCTCATTATATCCCTGTGACTATGCTTTATGGTTACATTTTAAGCAGCAAGTATTTATTTTTTTTCTATATTGAGATCATTGTGTGGGGTTCAAATGTATTGGCCTTTTGGATGTAAATGAATGAATGAAGCAAGCAATCACTTTCCCTGTGTTGTTTAGTAGACACAAAGCGCTTTACAATCTAATTAGGGGTACTCCTCACACTTTATAAGTGAGAAGAATCCTGGATGATGTGACAAATGTCACAGTGCAATTGAGCCAGTGTAGGTATTAGGAGGCCATTATAGTTAAGCCCCAATGGGGGGAATTGTCCAGAACATCAGGGTAACAACCTTACTCTTTAAAAATAAAGTTTTAATGACCACAGACAGTCGGAACCTCAGTTTAATGTCTCAGTGAATTTTGCTTTATACAGTATAGCTGGGCTTCCCAACCACCAGGTCACACATCAGTACCAGGTCATGAAAGATCAGGTCACGCGACTGCAAAATTATTCTACTATATGAGATTCCAATTTATTGTGAGTTACCACTTTAAGAATGAATATCCATATCTGGGCACATCTTAGACAGAACACCAGATGAAATTAGAATTTTAGACATCTCTAAACATTTTCTACAAGGGTACGAACAGATATGAACACCGGTGCTGCAATCCCCATCTGTTTGCATTGTTTAACAGTGTATTTTACAATACCAATTACAAAAACTAATTTCACACCCCAGTCAGTGAAAGACAATTCATTTCAAAACTGGTCTGTGTTACAGAAAAGGTTCTAGATGTGCATTATAGAGTCACCAAAATTATAATCACTGCCTAAGGCAGGGCTATTCAATTGGCAGCCAATTTGTTCTGGCCTTCCAGATAGTGTGACCAAGAAATCAAATGTATATTTAGTTCAGTCGAAAAACGGTCGCTATAGTTATGAAGTGACATGTGTCTGTTCAATACAGCACAAGCTGCAATTGAAGGGCAGAGCATAAGACATGTGACATAAGCGAGCAGCTCTTTAGATTGTAAGACCATGATGACTGACATCAACTTCGCTACTTTGCGCACATCAGGGGACTCATGTATCAGCGCTGCGTACGCACAAAAACTTTGCGTACCCCAGGTTTCACACTCACGTTTGGATTTACTAACGATGAAATTAATGTAAGAATGTGCGTTGGTCCGTGCCGACTTCATGTCTGGCATACGTGTATTTCTTGTGTGTGTTTGTTTTATTTCCATTGGCGACTCCTAGTGGCAATTATGTTAAATTGCACACTACAAAGTATCGCACCAACAGATGTGAAAAACATTGCTATTAATTTATAATTGATAAAATGCATGAATTGACAATATATTTTTTTTACCAATTATGTGATTTAGAACATATAAAAGCATTTGCAAATGTATACAACCCTTAGTCTATGGCAAAGGCAGTGTTGGCCTTATTAGAGGACATTGTCAATGGTCGAATCCGAAGGGAATGCATTTTTTAGGGATCACAGTGATTTTCTGGCCCATGATGATGACTGGCTTATTAGCCGTTTCAGATTTCCAAGAGCTATCCTCAGCTCAGTGCTGAGTTGGGTCCAAATTTGGAAAGAGAGACAGCGAGGAGGCTCCAAGGTGGCATGGTGTGCGATGGGTGGCTTCTTGGTGAGTGATGTATTTAAAGATTTTATTCCAGCTAAGTTTTTTATTTTATTTTATTTTATTGAGTGTAATTATTTAACTGCATATCAGGAGACCGCGGTTATCCATTAAAGACGTGGCTGTTAACCCCCCTCAACAACCCACAAACTGACCAAGAGAGCAGAAACAGTGATGCCCATTCTCGCATTCGGTCAGTTGTAGAGCGGGTGATTGGGCAACTGAAATGCCGGTGACGCTACCTTGATAAGAGCGGAGGGGTGCTGCTATACCACCCTAACAAAGTGTTCCTCTAATACATCTGTGTCTCCCACAGACACGGATACTACTCCAGACAGTAAAGTGTCGCCCACAATTGAGGCAACTCTCTCCTCAGAGGGTGTTAGTTCAGCATCCCCTGTCCCCCCGCCTGTCCGGTCCACATTTTGACGGTGCGTCCCTGTTCTCCTCTTAAGCTGCACCTTTACATCGGACCATTTCTTTTTTAATTCACTCACAGTGCGATGTTCAGACCCCACTGCGTTAAACGCATCAGCTAAACTCTCCCACTCTATTTTTTTTTACTTTTGTTATTAATTCCGGAGGAAAACCTTGCAAATAACAAAATTTTTCTCCGGTCTACCTCCGATAGGAGCACCTCCAGTTCACATTCTGTGAAGTCTCTCTTCTTGCTTGCTTTTTGCCATTGCAATTTGCCAAAGTGGAGTCATTACCATATTCACACAGGGGAAGAGGCAGGGAAGGGTTTTGCACTCATGCATGTTGCACTCAATTTCACGTTAAGAGAATATGCGTGGGATTGCGTGTACGCAGTGTTTTATACATTCGATTTTTTTAATGCATACGCACATTTACAGCTTTGTCCGTACGCAATGTTTTAGTCAACGCAAGTCTTTGTACATGAGGCCTCAGGTCATCAAATCACAGCGATGATGACAGATTTTCTAGACGCATTGAAAACCAACTTTGCCAATACTATTGATTATTTTACAATCACAGATGAAGTGAGGAAATTTGTTGAGAACCTGTTATGTGTAAATGTTGAGGAAGAGTTTGCATTTAAAGTAAAGTTGCTGCTTTTGTCATTAGATAAAGCGTCTTTACTACTCAAACTCATTGACATTCAGATATCAGATGATCTGGGTCTTGCCATTTTTGTTCTCACAATATTTGGCTCTTACACGTGCAAGTCATCATTCTCACACATGAATGTCATTAAAACGAGTCATCACGCATCTCTCACATCCCAGCACCTCCACCACTGCATGCGTATTGCGCTGACAACATATACACCTATTTTCTTTGCACTTGCGAAATCTAAAAAAAAACTAATTTCTCTCTTTAGGAGGCAGTCTTAATATTTGGCAGTTGTTAAGAAGGCTTTTGTAGTTTAATACAACAGTTTGAAACACAACATAAAAACATATTGTACAATGCACTGATGTTATGTAGTTTGAAAGTGCAAATATTAAAGTTTTAATGTAGAAAAAGCCACCGTATAGTCTATTATAGTACGGTTATGTCATCACTCATATTGCAAGTCATATCTTTCCGGCCCCTCATTTAGGATGCTTTTTATGAACTGGCCCCCATGACAAACTAATTAAATAGCCCTGGTCTAAGGGATACTGTGAAAATACAAGCAGGACTGTGGCTTTCCATGACTGAACTTGCCCACCCCTAATCTAAGTTGATGGTGAAGAAGGATTCACTCTGCCTTTTCCACTAGAGCTGGTGTCAGAGCCGAAGCCCAATTTGGGGTTGTTAAGGTAAATGACAAGGTTTGATGTAAACATCAAATGAAAGAGATTAAACAAAATCTGTGAGTAAATAACATCAGAAAAAAAAGTGAGGTGATGGAAGGGGAAATAGTGACCATCACCAGCCAGCACAATGAATTTGAGAGCACAAGAAATTTAGAGTCCGGTTTGGTCAGGAGGCCTTTCTGTGCAGAGTATGCATGTTCTCTCTGTGTTCATGTGGGCTTCCTCCAAGTGATACCTCAAACAATCACATAACACATAATCAAACACACAATCACATAATAATAAATATAAAAAAATAAACAAATGACCCAAAACTCACCATCTCCACTAATAACCAACATTAACTTAAGCCTAACAAATCCAAAAAAAAAAAAACAAAGCATAACAAAAATCAAGTCTTTAATTAAATAAGGCAGTAAATAAATAATAAACTCAAATGTAATGATGGCTGGTGGTGAAATCTCTGCTCCCTCCACTCTGCTTCTGTTCATTTTTATAGCCAATTTGCAACTTGCTGCAGGTGCACCCAGGCCGACCTACCAGACTCAAGAAAACAAGCAGTGAGTGGCGTAATGGTGCACACACAGACACACAGGCAACAGCCATAACACTCCCCATCCTAAAAGAAGAATCCAATCTCCTTGTACAGAGAAAGGGTTCTGGGTGAAGTATCCACAAGCATGGTGAATAACAAAATAATAATAAAAAATAAATAAATAAAACTATCTATCCCCCAGAGCAATGGTTCTCAACTCTGGTCCTTGGGTTTCCCTGCCCTGCACATTTTGTATGTCTCTCTGTTAACAGGCTGATGATCTGAATCAGGTGTGTTAAGTAAGGAAAACTTAGAAAATGTGCAGTGGGGGATGCCCAAGGACCGGATTTGGGAACCACTGCCCTCGAGAGACAGTATCGACAATGACATTGACAAGCTCTTTTTTGTGCTGAATTGTTAAACTATAATGTTGCGCCACCAAAGCCCAGTGCATTAGCCGTTGGTTAAGGTCGTACATTTTATTCTCAAAAACCAGCGGATTTTGGTCCATGTAAACTATGACTAGAGTGGAGCTATAGCCAACATACACATCAAAATGTTGTAATGCAAATAACATCACCAGAATTTTATTTTTTTATATTAGAATAATTAAATTTATGGTGATTCAATTTCACAGAGAAATAGGACACTGGACGAGGGGACCACCAACATCCTGAAGCAGGACAGCTCCCACTTCTGTCTCGCTGACATCCACTTCCAAATTAAATGAACAATTGACAGCAGGGGCAGACAGAGGTGCACTACAAAGAAGAGATATTTGTATTTGATATTCATCAGTCAAGATAAATGCAAATTTAGGACTACACATTTTGTTAGGAGAGAAACCACAGAAAAAGGTTTTATAGAAACATCTATAAACCCCTGTCGTTCCTAAGAATGATCTCAATTCTCTCTGTGTGCTTGAACACAATGCAAGAACTGTGTTCACTTTTGAGTGCACTGGTCATACCTTTCCATTTTCAAACTTCTTACCCAGGTACGTAACTGAAGATTTTGCAAAGTCCCACTTCTCGAGATTCAATGTTAACGAGGTGGAAGACAAGCAATGAAAAACCTGAAATTTGTTGAAATTTGGTCAACCCTGATGGAAGACAACCACATCATCCAAATAGATTTTACAATTTGGAATCTCACACAGAACTGTAGACATCAGTCTCTGAAATGTGCCAGGAGCGTTTTGGAGACCGAAAGCCATTTGTGTATACAGTGGTCCCTTGTTTAGTTACGTTCTAAAATAGCCCGCAATAGGTGAAATCACCGAAGTAGTCCACTTTATTTTTTACAATTATTATAGATGTTTTAAGGCTTTAAAACCCCTCACTACACTATTTTCTCAGATAGGCATTAGCATTTTCACATTTTTCTCTCGTTTAAACATTCGCGTAAATTCTACCTTCCTTTAGCATGGTCAGAAGTCCAATTTTTTGGCGATGGTTAGCATCTTCCTCTGCCTTTTGGGTGCTATCATGGGTGCCTTTGACGGTGCACGTTTTGTCGACATTATGGGGTTTGTTGGGCAGAAAACCTGCAAAACTAACAGTACAGCACTTCAGTCACACTTCAGCGATCAAAGATTTATGTCAATTTGGTAAGTTGAATGCATTCTGTACTGTACAGGAGACACGGCACGGAGGAGATAACAATCTACAGCCAATCAGGACTCAGAACACAATACGCTGTAAAAAAAAAAAAAAAAAAAACATTTAAAAATTGCGAGACCGCAAAAGTTAAACCACGTTATGGTGAGGGACCACTGTATTTAAGAATAGAGTCAAGAAGGCAGGTATTTCTGAAGCGCGTTTAGTCAGTGGCACCTCCCAAAATCCTTTTAAAGGTCTGTGAAGTGCTTTTAAATGTCAATTTTTTAATTCGAGTTTGACATAATCTCAACTGAAACATGAAGAGAGGGAAGGGCATAGATTAGCCCCCCCCTTTCAAAAAAACAGCCAATAGTGTTTAGTTTTTATTACAGCTCTGCCAGTGAGAGTGCTTGAGCTCAAGCACATCAAATTAAATGCAAGTGAGAAGCGTCTTGAAGGCAGCGGGGCATGTCAGATATCAGAGAGCATTTGATTTGTCAAGATTTAATGAGAAACTGATACGAATTTGCAGTGAAACAATCTTTAATCCATTTAAGCATCTATATCAGTTTTATATATTTGTAACCCACAGGTCCTACTGCACCCAGCCTGTTCTGAGCTGGTATCGAACCGGTGATTCTTTGCATGGAAGTCGGTTGCTCTAACAAGGAGACTAAAGACCATGGCCTCTAGCGACAGATGCTAGAGCACCTTTTGAGGTCAGAGGAGTTAGGTTTACCTGCATAGCACTCCGCTAGCTGGCATTCGTTACTCTCACCCCCATCCCGGACGAGCCCCCGCGCGTAACCCACCGGTCCTACTGCACCCAGACCAGTCTGATCTGGGATCAAACTGGTGATTCTTTGCATGGGAGTCGGTTGCTCTAACAAGGAGGCTAAAGACCATGGCCTCTAGCGTCTGTCGCTAGAGCACCTTTTGAGGTCAGAGGAGTTAGGTTTATCTGCATAGCACTCCGCTAGCTGGCCTTTGTTACACTCACCCCCCTAAGCCTCACTCCCATCCCAGACGAGCCCCCTCGTGTAACCCACCGGTCCTACTGTACCCAAACCAGTCTGATCTGAGATCAAACCGGCGATTCTTTGCATGGGAGTCGGTTGCTCTAACAAGGAGGCTAAAGACCATGGCCTCTAGCATCTGTCGCACCTTTTGAGGTCAGAGGAGTGAAGTTTACCTGCATAGCACTTCGCTAGCTTGCCTCAGTTAAATATTTTAAACACAAATTTTGTCAATGTTTTAAGTTAGTTATAAGCACACTAGCTTAAAAAAAAAAAAAAACCTTATTTTTATTTTACTGGTTCTTAAACTCAAAAATTGTGATTTACTGAGCATTACCAAGATCATCAATACAATTGTCTATTCGCAGTAACAGAAATGCTTCTGGTACAGTCACAGAACAAGCACTTTGCAAATGCTAACAAGTGCGAGAGATAAAACCAAGCATATAATTATTTCTGGACATTGTGTCTAAAACTAATTTGGAGGGGCTAACTTTGATGTGCTTCACATAGTGCAAATAAAAAAGGGGGACCCCATCATCCCACTCATTCTGTCCCCATATAATACTTACGCAAGGCAGATCACAACGTCTGATGCCATCGCTCCAAAGCACCCTGTTCCTCTGGATAATATGCACTAGACACAACATGAGACAATCCTAGAGCCTATAAAGGATTTTTAAAAACTAGCCAAAGTAAGTATTCGGTTTGGTTTGGACAGTTCGCTGTAATGCAAAAGTTGTGGAAAATTTGGTCAAAGCTTTAATGACAGATCTAGCGATAATGGTTTGCAAATGTACATAGTCATAAGAATATACTGGCAACCAGCTTTTGTTAATGAACCAACACAGTGCTTTCCATAATGACTCTGCTCTAGATCCAATTCAAAGGATTCCATTACTTGTGTGCTCTGAGTTGCCTTTACTTCATGTCAGCTTTGAACCCTTTGAGGTTTAAAAGGTTTGTTCAGCAATTTGAGGTTTACAGGATGAATGAATGATTACATATATACTAAGGGTGTCAAATTTAATTGTTTATTTGATGCACCGCGATGTAGACGCGGATAATTCGGTATCGGTTCTGTTATAATCATAACCGGTTATTATGTACTGACATCATTTATCTCATTTGCGCTTTGTCTCCGAAGCTTACTATAGCGAGGGAGGCTAGCGCGAGTATTTACAACACTCCAACTACTTAAAAACGCAGAAACTCTGCACAATTTCACTGCGTGTGTGTTTGCTGGACAGTGTTTCACTGACACTTACAGCAGAAGCCCCTATTCACTGCGATTAAGAGAATGAAAGTACTCCTGTTCTCTCTCTCACTGTGGCCCATTTGACCTGCTGGCGTGACTTTTCCTCTCCTCTCAGCTGTTACAGTGATTCTTCTGGATACAGACACGAGCGCGTGTCTGCAGAGTTTTCTCCACCGTGTCTATCATGGATCAGCTATGATCGCCGCTGCCGTTTATCACTGTTTATCATCGGTGAACAGCGCCAGAGCGTTAGAGCTAATCACAGGCCTTTCTGTTGAGCGCATGACCAATCATAGGGGTTATGTAAGAACGAACTAACTAGACAAGGCTTAGAAAGCGAGTGGGATATTTATATTTGTTTATTTGCTATAAATGCTCATGTTGTTCTGTACTTTAGTTTTTAACGGTACAGTTCATATATTTGACTGTTTGTATTAAAGGACAACATTGTATTACAAATAGTATATAAATATAAATATATTTATACATTTTATTACAAGAATTGTTGTGCTGTGAAGAACATATAAAACTGTGTATGAAAAGCATCGTCAATGCACCGTGATGCACCGAGATATCAAATTGAACCGAATCAATGGCAAGATAATCGTAACTGAACCGAACCGTGAGACCAGTGTAGGTTCATACCTCTAATATATACTGTACATACAGATAATAATTGCAATTACATGACACATTGCCACCACATTGAATTGAGTATGCTTTCAATGATAAATTATGCCATACTTCAGTAGTACTCTAACTATATGAGATTATTTTATCATTTAAAGAGTTATTTTAAAAAGATATCTTGCAAATTAATGGAAAGGTAATTTCCAGTTGGTAGCTGGGTTTCCATCATAATGCGAAACAAATATTTTCAAAGCAAACAAACAAACAAAAAAAACAACAATTCAGATGAAGTGTATTTCCATCAAGATTCATCAAGCATAAAGGAGACAAGACTGCAATTAGTAACAGTTGGGCAAGTTATAAACATCCTGGCAGTGCAGTAGCAAATGCTTAAAAACAATGTTATGTGCAGAAATCAGCAGAAACAGATGATTAGTCATGTGGGATTAATGTTTGCCATGTCAGATTTTTCAGCAAATGCATTTCTAACTTATATGCAACTCAAAAACCACCTCATATAAAGCAAGCATAACATTTTACTTTAAAGAGATTTTTCCCCATATATATGCAAGTTCTATAACTTATGATTAGGGCCAGACGGAATCTGCGGACGTTTTTTGCTATTTCTGTGAAGAATTTTGGTAAAAATCTGCGGATTTCTGCGGAATTATTTTGGGAGTATCATAACTAAAACCTTAATATGTTAAATAAAAAATAATATCTTTTTAACTTGTATTTAATGTTTAAAATGCAAATCCATTTAGATTAACTGTAAATTGTTAACTTTAAGTAAATAAACAGAAATAATGATGGGCTAAAAATCTGCGGAAATCTGCAGAAAGTCTGCCGAAAATCTGCGCGCGCAGATTCCGTGTGGGCCTACTTATGATGCAATATTTCAAAATGTGCATTATTACAGGGTGATGGAAATAGTAAAAAAGTACAACAAAGTAATGATCTGTATAGTTTTGACAGTGTTATTATAATAATAACAGAGTTTCTTTGTTTTTTACAATGCTATCTCACATAAATTCGTAACTTATTTACTGGCTAATTTGTATGACTTTGTACGTTTTCATATTGTACAATTTAGTATGATTTGCTCATCCCCCAATGACGATTGGGTTTAGGGGTAAAGTTTGCCCATGCCTCATTTTACCCTTTCACGCATGTTACTTAGAATCCATAGCTTTCTAAAGTTCCCATGGTGATGTGTCAAGTTCATCATGTGACCAAAGAGTTTAGAACAGAGGTGGGCAAACTACGGCCCGGCCCGGCCCGGCTACTCTTTCATCCGGCCCGCGAGGGAGTTTTTTTAAATGCTGCTTCTGAGTAACGGTTTGGTTTCAGAATTAGTAAATTAATGATGCAATACAAGTGAACATGATTTGATGGCAGTATTGCACACGGCACAGTTAGCGCAAGCAGTAAAATTAGAACACACTCCCAGATATTAAAATGCACTCGACTAAAAAATGAGTCAGGCAAAAAAAAAAAAAAAATTAACTGAATGTCGTGTGTTTAAGGAAGAATGGACAACAAAATACTTCTTCACCAATATCGGACAGAAAGTGGTATGTCTAATATGCCAAGAAAATATAGCTGTTTTTAAAGACTACAGCATAAGTCGGCATTTTTCACGCAAACATTCAAATTATTTTTAATGTGTTAATATGAGATTTTTTCTATCAGACAATATCTTTTCTATTCTCCCCTGTAAAAATTATTACATTATTATTATTATTATTATTATATGTTATAAGGGATTATTTTATTGTTTTATGATGATTGATATGTAAATATAAATAGCAGTGCAAATTAATTTGACTTAACACAAAAAATGTGTGTTAATGTGACACGTTTCTGTCTGATATTACATGTTGCATGCATACTGCCACTATAAATAAAAGTACATTTTTGAAGGATTTGACATGTGGCCCTTCACTTGGTTTGCAAAACTTGATGTGGCTCTCGCGTCTAAAAAGTTTGTCCACCACTGGTTTAGAATCACCAAAAGGCGACACTCAATATTTTACGCAGCGGATGCCTTTCCAGCTGCAACCCAACACTGGGAAACATCCATACACACTCATTCACACACATACACTACGGACAATTTAGCCAATTTAGACAATTCATCTACACCACATTTTTTTTTTTGCTTGTAGGGGAAACCGGAGCACCCGGAGGAAACCCATGCCAACATGGGGAGAACATGCAAAGTCCACACAGAAATGCCAACGGACCCAGCCGGGGCTCGAACCAGCTCGAATCTTGCTGTGGGACGATTGTGCTACCCACTGTGCCACCAAGATGCCCTTTTTTTATTTATTTATTTATGCATTTAAAAGGCGCTTTAAAGCTGAGATACAACCTGAAAGACGACAACAACACTTACAATCACAAGACTGGTGATCATCAGCACTTTTAATAGTTTATTTTACAGACTTAATGTTTATATTTGAACCATTTTTGTTTTCTTGAAACCGTCACTTTTAGGTGAAATTACTTTTAAATGACTTTAAATTAATAGTTTACGCACTGGCATAATATAAATTAATACTGACATGTTAAATTAAATTAACATGACTTTCAAATTGGGATGTTGATAACAGACTGACAGTACACTTTTTGTTGCAATATTATGTTATAATAGTATATAAAACTATTATCTGTTAAAAATCTATTAAAAACATCTAGTGGCTGTTTCTTAAATAGCAACAGCTTGTAGCCTCCTGGTGATTATATGCACTTTGATGTGACCCACCAGCCCCAATGTTCTATGACAGGACTATTCAATTAATTTATCATGAGGGCCAGTTCATGAAAAGCATGCCAAATGAGGGGCCGGAGAGATATGACTTGCAATATAAGTGATGACACAACAGCAATGTAAGAACCCACATGTTGTATTTTTTGCTGCTTAAGACACCCACGTTGCATTTTTCTACATTGAAATGTTAATATATTGTATTTTAAGTCTACATAATATCACTGCATTGTACAATAGGCTTTTTGTTTACAAACATTTAAATGTATTTCAAAGCACAACAAATGCAGTGCATTGCTTAAGTAGGCTTCTTCTACATTCAGACACATTCATGTGTTATGTTTTTAACTGCATAACAATTAGAGATGCAACAATTATAGATTTTGGTTGTACGATTATATAATCTAAAGAATAATCATGGTTTCATGGTTATTACAGCTAATTTAAATTTAAGCTTTATATTAGCTAAGTATTTAAATTAACTGTTGTTATCATCTGCGTTCACACATACATAATCATTTTAATAATTTGTCTAACATATCTTTTGTTTACATTGCACTGAAAGTCACACGCAACTCTCACTGCTATGGCGTGAGATATTTTTTACTCGATGCGTCTAGAAGGCACGATCGTATTGCTCCGCTTTCGCATGCACGCATATTGGCATATATTCTATAATTAGAAATAACGAACTTGCATGCTGAAAAGACATGATATGTGAATGACCCGCTGCTATAGTTCATCCAGTGTGCGTGCGTATTAGCCTTGGTGTATAAGTTCGGAACTTTAAACTAGCGCACAGGTGGTATAACTTTGTTTAGTTGCAGCAGTTTCGTTCTGTGCAACAGAAACGTGGTGTTGAGAAGCCTTTTTGATTAAGTATCCAAATGTTTTCGGCTGCTCGCACCACTCGCTTAATGTCAGGGGACTCACGCTCTGCGCAGCCTTCAAGCTCATGCTTATATTGAAAAGACACACATCACTTCATAACTATAGCGGCCGTTTTTCGACTTAACTAAATTTCATTTTGATGTCTTGGTCACACTATTTGGAGGGCCGGAACAAATTGCCTTGCGAGCCAAGTTCGGCCCTGTGGGCCGCCAATTGAATAGCCATGGTCTATGAATAAATCATATTTTGTTTCTTTTTGCCCTATTCTGTAAATATTGAAAAATGTTCTAATTATGTTGTGATATTTCTGATACTCCAATTCACAAATATGTGATAAAACATATGTTTTGTTTTTGTTATCATATTATTTGTACATGATGGGTAATTGACACAGCCATGTTTAGTCTGCTCTGCAGGGTAAAATGTAAATGGGATACAGCTGAGGATACTCACGTTATTCATTCATTCATTCATTTTATTTTTTCGGTCCCTTTATTAATCTGGGGTCGCCACAGCGGAATGAACCGCCAACTTATCCAGCATATGTTTTACGCAGCGGATGCCCTTCTGCCTGCAACCCAACACTGGGAAACACCCATACACTCTTGCATTCACACACATACACTACGGCCAATTTAGCTTATTCGATTCACCTATACGCATGTCTTTGGACTGTGGGGGAAACCGGAGCATCTGGAGGAAACCCACGCAAACACAGAAAGAACATGCCAACTCCACACAGAAATGCCAACTTATCCAGCCGAGGCTCGAACCAGCGACCTTCTTGCTGTGAGGCGATTGTGCCTCCCTCTGCGCCACCATGATGCCCGATACTCACATAGCATAACTTTTGTGACATTGTACAACAATAAATAATATTTTTACTTGAACATCAGGGTTGGGTTTAGGGTTGATTCTAATAAAATACAATTAATCCATAATTGAATTTATAAATAATTAATAATAATTTATAAATAATATAAATACTTCTTGTTAACTTCTAATCGCAGCTGTATCCTTTCTAGCAACAACCGCAGGAGAGATCTGAGCTCCTGGATAATTTTCTTCTGAAACGCATGAAGGTTAGTAACTGTTTATCTGGGAGAGGAATAAAGAAAATGTTCTAGTGACATAAACAGTGTGTATCTTACGTGAATAAAGCACATTGTCCAGTTATATTAAAAAATAATTATTATTGCCGTCTCCATAAACATTCGCGGTTATTTTACAAACCTTAAATGGTATGTTTTGCTTGTAGTTAACCTCAAATGAATGTTATTTGTTTGAAAGCACAACTAAATTGTGATTTATGAAAGCACTGTGAACCTCTTTCCATGCCTTAGAATGAGCAGTCAAATTTTAATTGAGTACTTGATGACATCCGCTTTGAATGTTCTAATCACACCGGTGTGATCATACACTTCAGGGACCAGCCAAGGTTGAAAAATAAACTGACAAAATTTAAAATAGTTAATTTTCCTTGTGAGATCAGGCCATTTTTTTACTATTATCATTGTCAAGCCTCCTGGATTTCTATAGTGCTTTACACAGTACAGACATTTTCAAAGCAGCTACTTCTATTTGGTTCTCATGAGCTAACAGTGTCATTCAGCATAAGTCAAGTGCTCAATTCATTTGTTCAATAACTGAAAGTTCAGTCTTTATGAAAGCCAGTTCAGGTGTAGTCTCTACAGGAGACTCAAGTTTGTTTTTATAGGTTCTCTAATAGAACCGCTTTCGAGACTAGCCATGATCAAAATTAACATTAGCAACTGTTTATGTTGCATATGAATGTGGCTTAATGTCACCACGTGCGTCGTGGATTAGTGCTATAAACCTGTATTCTTGTGTCAGCTGCTTGATTTTTATATAGCCTGGCATTAATGATTAGTGATATTCCATGGTGTCACATGGTTTATAGCTAGACACCAAGCAACAATCAGAAGGATCGTTATAAATCATGAAGTTGCAAATTGAATTGTATCAGATTGTCTAAAGGGGAACATAAAGTAAACAAAGAGTAACAAGCTGGCATGCCTGAGAATCTCAAATTGTCAACGGAGGACTCACAGTTGCTGATTTCAGAAGTACATTCTCAGTTACTTTCATTAGCTATATATTTTGATCCAAAGATGCAAATTAGATTTATGCGCAAAACTAAAATCTCACATAAAACATTTGTGAATAAAGCCCCATTTTCATCCAACGAGTCAAAGAGAACAAAACCGTTACTTCCTGATAATCTGGTGCCAAATATCAAAAAGAAAAATGGAATTTGCTGCGGTAGGAGAAGCCACTGTGGGCCTTTATTTCTTATATAATAAATTACTTGTGCCTCAGAAGATGAAGATGAAATGCAATGAATGTGCAATGGCTTTTGGAGGCGTGAGACTGCTCTTTGGGAGTGCAGCCATTCAAGATAGTTCTGGGAGGTAATAATACTGAACCCCTTTGATGGCAGACTTTAAAATGACCTAAACAACATTTCAGATGATGTACTATGTGGTCGGTCAGCTGGTTTGGCCATTAAGTTCAACCCATCTCACTCATTTGTTACAGCATGATTTGAGTGCTTGCGACGAACTACCATACAAGTCCAAAAATGTCTTAAATGAGATATGAATTTAAACGATTTAACACTTTAAAATGAGCCATGTGACGGGCAGCAAGGTGGCACAGTGGGTAGTGCTCTCGCCTCACAGCAAGAAGGTTGCTGGTTCGAGCCTCGGCTATGTCAGTTGGCATTTCTGTGTGGAGTTTGCATGTTTTCCCAGTGTTCGCGTCAGTTTCCTTTTGGTGCTCTGGATTCCCCCACAGTCCAAAGACATGCGCTATAGGTAAATTGGGTAAGCTGAATGGACCGTAGTGTATGTGTGTGAATGGAAGTGTATGGGTGTTTCCCAGAGACAGGTTGCAGCTGGAAGGGCATCTGCTGCGTAAAACATATGCTGGATAAGTTGGCGGTTCACTCCACTGTGGTGACTTTAGATTAATAAGGGGACTGAGCTGGGGAGAAAATGAATAAATAAATAGCCATGTGACTGTGAATTGTATGTTTATGATGCAGCTTGCTGTCATGTCCACTTCGGACATTAAAAGGCAAATCCTCTGCAAAAAGAGAGCCGACATGAACAAATGGAAGGACAGAGCAAGAAAGGCTTTAAGGGAGACTGGGAAACCACATTTGAATCAAAAAGGAGAACGAAAACTAGGGAAAAATCCACCGAAAGAGTGATCTCTCTCACTCTCAGATTGCACCACGAAGCGCTAAACTGTCACACATACACAGGAGACCCAAATGCTAATGAAAGCAAGATGATTTATTAACAGAGATAACAGGAATAACAACTCGTATAGTTTTGAATGGGGAAAAGTGTAACGGTCATTATGGCGAATGAAGCCCCACCTACTTGTACAGTAGCCAATCATCGATCAATATACGCCGAGGGCAAAGCTTGGACTAAATGTGTGCTTTTACAACAGTGATATATGAAAAACAGTGACATGGGAGGTGATCAATAACCCGATGGTCACTCTGTCTGAGCTCCAGCGTTCTTCTGTGGAGAGAGGAGAACCTTACAGAAGGACAACCATCTGTGCAGCCATCCACCAATCAGGTCTGTATGGTAGAGTGGCCAGACGGAAGCCACTGCCCGCCTGGAATTTGCCATCTGAAGGACTCTCAGACCATAAGAAACGAAATTCTCTGGTCTGGTGAGACTAAAATTGAACTCTTTATGGCGTTACATTTGGAGAAAACCAGGCATTGCTCATCACCAGGCTAATACCATTCCTACAGTGAAGCATGGTGGTGGCAGCATCATGCTGTGTGGATATTTTTCAGCAGCAGGAACTGGAAGACTAGTCAGGATAGAAGAAAAGATGAATGCAGTAATGTACAGAGAGATCCTGAATGAAAACCTGCTTCAGAGTGCTCTTGACCTCAGACTGGTGTGACGGTTCATCTTCCAGCAGGACAATGACCCAAAGCGCATGTCCTTGAGTGGCCCAGCCAGAGCCCAGATGTAAATCCTGTTGAACATCTCTGGAGAGTTCTAAAAAATGGCTGTACACCGTCGCTTCCCATTCAACCTGATAGAGCTTGAGAGGTACTGCAAAGAGGAATGGGCAAAAACTCCCAAAGACACACCTGTCAAGCTTGTGACATCATATTCAAAAAGACTTGAGGCTGTAATTGCTGTCAAAGGTGCATCAACAAAGTATTGAGCAAAAGCTGTGAATACTTATGTACATGTGATTTTTCAGGTTTTTTATTTTTAATAAATTTGCAACAATTTCAAAAACTCTTTTTTTCACATTGTCATTATTTGTTATTGTGTGTAGAATTTTGAGGAAGTAAATTAATTTAATCAATTTTGGAATAAGGCTGTACATAAAAATGTGGAAAAAGTGAAGCGCTATGAATACTTTCCGGATGCACTGTATATGTTTTTTTTTGTCTCAAGGCCTCAATTGTTAAAACTAAATCACATTACTTTTTTGATGCACATGTTGAATTTGATTCAGTAGCTGTGTTTCCATCATTGTTTATGGACTTTTTTTTTCTTAGTGGATACCAAAATGTATTCTACTCAGTTCACACAACATAAGCTTTTTGAGATGCATTGTATGCACATCTTAGAATTTCCAATGCATTTTTTCCTGTGGATGGAAGCAAAACTATTAAATCTTATATCCTTGATTTACTCATTTATATTTATTATTATATGTAATTACATTTATTTTCATCACAGGTTATTAATGATCATTTGATGATGATGGATGCATCATGACATATATCAATGCAAGTACATGAATATTCCAATGGCCTAAACATTTTATTATTATTGTTTACAGAAAACAATTATGTTTGATATTAGGGTACAATATAATATGATCTGGGCATGTTTTTGACAGGTTCCATGAGATTCACCATACTGTCCTCTTATACAGTATATGGGTACAAAATTCCACCAGTGTTCTGCACCCTCCCCCCTGTTTCTCGCAGGTTCAGGCTTCAGTTTCCAGGCAACAGAGAGGCTGAGCGTGCAGTGCTTCAAACACACACACACACACACACACACACACACACACACACACACACACACACACACACACACACACACACACACACACACACACACACACAATATAGATGATAGCTGTGAGTCAAGGCAAGATAATGAATGTACCTCCATCATGACTGTGTCAACAGTGGGCCTCAATAACCAGCAGAACGATACCCACTGCAGTGTGAAAGCTCATCATATTTATCTGTAGAAAAACTCTATTTTTTTATTGTGGCAAATTTAAAGTGTCCAAATGTCTCGGTCAACTTACAATCAAAATTAAACCTCTTTACTTAAGGTTGTGTCTATGTACTTGTATTTTAAATAGCCAAACTTAATTGACAACGGTGTTTTCATCAATTCTCTCCTACTCTGCCCAGATATATTTTATATTCACAAAAAAAAAAAACATTATTAAGACGTGTTTACATAAATTGACAACAGAGATGGGAAGTTACGAAGTACAAATACTATTTTACTGTACTTAAGTAGATTTTTCTAGTATCAGTACTTTACTCCACTATTTATTTTTCTGACAACTTTTTACTTTTACTTCTTACATTTTTACACAAATATCTGTACTTTCTACTCCTTACATTTTTAAACCGGGCTCGTTACTTTCATTTTAATGTTTTTTGTGGCGCGATCTATATTTTTTCTTGTCATTGCGCAATTTGAACGCCTTTTTGATTTAATCGATATATTTTTTGTCAAGCATTTATAGCTTTTATCTTCAAGCCACAATCGTGAAGCAACAACATCCACGCATGTTTTCCCCCCACTGCTTTAAAAGGACTGAGGTGGGATAGTGCTGCTTCCTGCGCAGTTTACGCAATAGGCCCAGGTGCGGACTCCAGTGGACTTTACATTTTATGCAAAAGCATACTTAAATAGGGAAATATTTGGAAATATACATTATTATGAAAGCAAAATAATTACATTTGCAATCAATTTCAAACACTTTATCTGAAATCTAAGGACTTAACATTAAATTAAAATAGATTCAATTCAAGCATATTCGAGGATTTCCGGAACACGTTAGCACCCTGCAGACAAGTGATTCTCCAAGAAAACCTATTTCAATATACTGTATATAAAATGCTTAATTTTGCCAAACAGTGGGACATTTCTGTACTTGTACCAAAAAATGGATGATTATGAAGCTATCATGCTGGTAACTTCCATTTGCGAACATAGGCGTCTATTAAAATACATACTATGTCTAATACATACTATGTCTATGTCTAATATGCTGGGTGTGATCATGCATACATAATGGTATGAACAGTTACAGGGGTGGTCAAATGTAACCGCTTACGGCTTGAGTGTCCACATACAAGCACAGCACATTTTTAGCCCTTAAGTGGCTATTTAATATACTTTGAATGTTTTAGATTTTGTTACAGACATACAGTGTCATCCTGCAGCTTTTTTGCAGCATATGAAATGTCCTAAACCCTATTTTTAACTGTCCAAAATGTGAAAAAAAAATTCTTTTTACTCTCTGATAGTCAAAGCAAGTTCAAAAAAAAAAAAAATCTATGTTTTATATGCATTAAAAACAGTCAGAAAAAAGTGTTTTATGTAAATTCGGACCACGGGTCCACATATATGGACATAATTTTTCTCTAAAAGTACATCATATCAAAAGATGATACTTAGATTTTTATTCTAATTAGGTTTCAATAAGCCAAATAGCAAAGAGAAATATAAAATGCATGTAAAAAAACACCTTGTACCTTAATGTCTTTATTTTTATTGTTAATATTATTATTTAAGACACCACAGTATAAGATACTTTACACCATTTAAAGAGCTGACCACCAGAAAGTTATGTTGTATAGATCTAAAATCTGTGATGTGCAGTGTAGTTATCACAGTGAAACTAGGTATAGTAATGAATACTTTTTACCTATGTACATATTTCAGGCCATACTTCTTTACTTTTACTTGAGTACAAAAGTGTAGTCAGTACTTCAACTTTTACCAGAGTAATTTTAAACATGAGTATCTGTACTTTCACTTGAGTAAAAGATGTGTGTACTTTTCCCATCTCTGATTGACAGTAAAAAACATGCATTTTCATTTTCTTGTCGGCTTAGTCCCTTTATTAATCCGGGGTCGCCACAGCAGAATGAACCGCCAACTTATCCAGCACGATTTTACACAGCAGATGCCCTTCCAGTCCCAACCCATCTCTGGGAAACATCCACACACTCATTCACACTCATACACTACAGACAATTTTAGCTTACCCAATTCACCTGTACCGCATGTCTTTGGACTGTGGGGGAAACAAGAGCACCCAGTGGAAACCCACGTGAACGCAGGGAGAACGTGCAAACTCCACACAGAAACGCCAACTGACCCAGCCGAGGTTCGAACCTGCAACCCAGCAACCTTCTTGCTGTGAGGCAATAGCACTACCTACTGTGCCACTGCGTCACGGTCTAAAACATATTGATCTTTTTTGATTTTGAATTATAGTGTAAATCGTAGTTGCCATACACACCATTTTCATTCCTGCTCATTCATGAGCCACATATGGGGTTTATTAATTCAATGGAACTTAGGCATTGCTCTGAGCACTTAAGTAATGTTGCGTGTGAAGGACTAAGAGAAAGTTGTCAAAACATATTTTAATGCATGTTAACACCTGGTGAAAGCGGTTATGCATTTTGGCTGACTACATAATATTCATAAACACCCCTAAAGCACTGTGACTTCATAGTGGGCTTCAGACCGAGCAGATTTTGCTGTATTACACCACTAAAATGTGAACTTGGGAAATACATGGCAGGACAATTTTATTTTATTTTATTTATTTATTATTTATATTTTTTTATATCTTATATGCAGTTGAGGTCAGAATTACTAGCCACCTTTTATTTATTTTTCCTTTTTTAAATATTTCCCAAATGATGTTTAACAGAGCAAGGACATTTTCACATTATGTCTGATAATATTTTTTTTCTTCTGGTGAAAGTCTTATTTGTTTTATTTTGGCTAGAAAAAATGCAGTTATTATTATTTTTAAATCAATTTTAAGGTCAATATTATTAGCCCCTTTAAGCTATAGATTTTTTCGATAATAATTCAGGGGGGGTGGGGGGGGGTAATAATTCTGACTTCAGCTGTATATTTTATATCTGTCATTTTTTGCAGTTACTTGATACATTGTTGGTAATAATGAATGAATAAGTAAGTAAGTAAGTAAGTAAGTAAGTAAGTAAGTAAATAAATAAATAAATAAATAAATAAATAAATAAATATTTTATTATGATACAAACATGGTCCTGGCTGTCCTGTCAGTGTTTAATGTTTCCCTGTTTTGCTACGGTCACCCTAGAGTTTGTGCCTGCGGAATTCTGTCGTATGGCGCTGCGAAAAGGGGAGGGATTAAGCAAGATCATTAGACATTTAAAAAAGCGAATTATTGGTCCATATTTAAAATTCTGTCCAGAGAGGTCATGTTTTGATGTTTGATTGGTCTCACGCAGTCAAGTGATGTGATTTTGCAGGTCAGAGTTTACCAAGCTTGAACTTTGCAACACAGCGAACTGCGAAACTTGTTGCACGAGCTTGCGTTTTCGGTATGAATGGAAGTGTATGGGTTAAAGGTCTAGTGTGACCGCAGCTTTTGTCAGGTGCTTGTTTACATTTCTTTGCCTTAATTTGTGTTGGCCATGTGCTCCTCTTGCCTTTCCTCCTTGTATTCAGTTACCCCGCCCTCTTATTTAGACCGTGTTTTCCTGATTGTTTTCACCTGTCTCTTGTGTGCTTTGTTTTATATATTGTGCTGTGTGTTCTCATATCTTCGCTGGTTCGTTACATGTGAGCTTGTCTTGTATTGTAGCCTTATATCCTTACTAAGCGTTTTGTCTTGCCTGCTCCAGTGCTCTTCTCTGCTTATTGTTTGTTTGTAGCTACTACTTACTTTTGTGTGTTCCTAGTGTTTGCTTAATTTTGTGTCCTAATCTTTGTCTTGCTTTTATCCTTAGAACCATTTTTGTTCCATTTTTCTGTCAGTCCCAGTCTTGTATTAGTTGATTTATTAGTTGTCTTTTTTGGTTGTTTAATTTCTCTTTAGAATTCTATTAATGTTTATTTCAGTTTCTGTTTTATCCGATTGCCCAAGTCAGTTTAGTTCTTTCTACTAGGGTTTATATTTGATTTTAATATTTTCTTTAAATTATTATTATTTATTTATTTATTTATTTTTTATATACTTTTCTAGCCCTATCCTGCGTCTTGCCTTCCCTGGCCTGCCACTCTGGAGTTTACATGGCTTGCTCCTGTCACATCCTTGGTCTGATCTTGCTATCTGTCTTCCCATTTCTGTTTACATGTGGCGAACGCACGTGAATGTTTATTTTGATCGCTCTCTGTATCGCTCCTCCCTCTCATTATCCCATTTTCCATCTAATATGATTTAATTTCACTCACCTGCATTCTATTAGTAATTCCTCTCCTGCCCTATTTATTCCTCTCTCGCGTGTAGTCCTGTGCTAGATTGTTGTTTGCGAGTGCGTCTACGCCAGGCCACTCTCGTCTTGTCTCAGACTCCTGTTGCTTATCTCTTGTCCTGTCTTGTTGTGCTGCTCCACGTCAAAACCATCGTCGTTGCATTCTGGTTTCCCTTAACCTCTTCTGTTCTCAGGCCGGTCTGGTCCTACTTCACGGAGCCGACGGGTTTCATTCGACTGCCGGCTTCCTCTCGCTCACTAAAGCTCCACTTCCGCATTCCCCACACGGCCACGTTTCAGCACGCCCCCTGCCGGGTAACGCCCTTATAGACTCTGTTTTTTGCATTCATTTTTGGCTCACCCCGGCTGTATTTTTGATTTCTCTTTTGAAGACTGTGAAAGGTGCGCCCCCTGTTGGAAGTGCCTAAAAGTCAGGATACTGCTTCTGTGGTGAAGAACTCTTCGGTGCCCTCTTCTGGGAGTTTTTATGCAGCTTTATGTTTTTGTTTTTACCTTATTTTTCCTTCTCTGCAAACTCCTAGCTGGATTTTGATTTTTTTCCCTCTTCAAGGGCTTCCTTTTGAACATTTAATAAACTTTGTTAACCTGCAATTGTGTCCACCTGTGTTCCCTGACAGAGAACAATCTAGCCAAAATGGACACAGCGGGTTCGGATCCTGTAATAACCGCAGTCACCCAGCAGGGTGTGCTGCTAGGTCAACATGAGGCTAGGTTGACCAACACCACCAGGGAGATGGAGTTCCTGGCCAACCAGGTAGCTGACTTAACCGCACGGCTCCACGATTTACAGCACGATACAGCCCAGGGGGGGGCAAGTGGACCCTGGCACTCAATATCCACGTGAGCCCCGGTGCAACAACCCACCACCTTACGATGGGGACCCCAATTCATGTCGAGCCTTCCTTTCTCAATGCTCAGTGGTGTTTGCTTTACAGCCACACACCTATGCGGCCGAAAGAACTAAGGTGGCCTACGTTCTGACGCTGCTCGCAGGCAAGGCCCGTGATTGGGGAACTTCAGTCTGGGAGACTCAAGCTGCCTGTTGTGCCTCATTTGAAGATTTCAGGCAAGAGATGGTGAGACTATTTGATAGATCTGCTCAGGGGCAGGAGGACGCAGACCAGTTGGCTCGTTTACGCCAGGCAGGCCGGTCAGTCACAGAATATGCCATCCAATTTAAGACCTTGGCGGCATCTTGTGACTGGAATCAAGGGGCCTGCAGGTCCATGTTTCGTGCGGGACTTGAAGAGGAGATCCAGGACGAACTGGCCACCATCGACCTTCCTCAAGATTTTGACGTTCTAATTGGCATGGCCCTACAGGTAGAGGGACGCCTCCGCCGCCGTCGTCAACGTCCAGCTTTCCGCCCATCCTGGAGGACGGAGGACACTTCCGCTTCTCTTGTGGCTGCTAACGCCACTTCCTTGGGTTCAGAACCCATGCAGGTGGGGCGTCTTCGGCTGACCCCCCAACAGAAACAACAACGCCACATCCAGGGCCTGTGTTTCTACTGCGGCAAGCCAGGACACCGTGCAGTGGCTTGTCCGTTAAAAGCCGTGGCTCGCCAGTGAAGAGGGGGATCCTGGTGAGCGCTACCCCTTTATTGCATTCCCCCTCCTCTCGCACTGTTTTTCCTGTATCTGTCCAGTTTGGTGACTCTTTTAATTCTGGTGCAGCCCTGGTTGATTCTGGAGCCGAAGGTAACTTTATGGATAGTTCTTTAGCCACCTTGTGGGGAATCCCTGCTCTTCCTCTTTCCAATCCTATTCCTGCTCGCTCTCTTAATGGCACCCTTATCACCACTGTATCCCATACCACCCCTCCTCTCCACCTCACTATCTCGGGCAATCACCATGAGGTTACCACGCTGCTCCTCCTCGATTCGCCTAGTGCCCCCATAGTTTTGGGGCATCCGTGGCTGGTGCAGCATGGCCCTCATATTGATTGGTCGAGTAATTCAGTTTTGTCTTGGAGTCAGCATTGTCTTGCTTCGTGTTTGGGTCCTGCTGCTTTTCCTGTGTCTGTGTGTCCTGTCTTACAGGTGGAGGCTTCTGATCTGACTGGGGTGCCGGCAGAGTACCTCGACCTGCGCCGGGTGTTCAGCAGGTCTCGAGCCACTGCTCTGCCTCCGCATCGTCCTTACGATTGTACCATAGAACTGCTCCCAGGCACTTCTCCGCCCAAGGGTCGTTTGTTTTCCCTTTCTGGTCCTGAGAGAGAGGCCATGGATAGCTATATCAATGAATCACTCAAAGCCGGTCTCATCCGACCCTCCTCTTCCCCTGCGGGCGCCGGATTCTTCTTCGTCAAGAAGAAGGATGGCTCCCTGCGTCCCTGTATTGATTACCGAGGGCTTAACGACATCACTATTAAGAACAGGTACCCCCTACCTCTTATGTCTTCTGCCTTTGAACTCTTGCAGGGAGCCAAGGTCTTCACCAAACTTGACCTCCGGAATGCTTACCATCTTATCCGCATACGTGAGGATGAGTGGAAGACTGCCTTTAACACGCCTACGGGACACTTCGAGTACCGGGTCTTACCATTCGGTCTGACCAATGCCCCGGCGGTCTTCCAGGCCCTGGTTAACGATGTGTTGAGAGACATGGTCAACCATTTTGTCTTTGTGTACCTCGATGATATCTTAATATTCTCCCCATCTCTACAGGCACACACTCAACATGTCCGCCAGGTGCTACAACGGTTGCTGGAGAATCAGCTTTATGTTAAGGCGGAGAAGTGCGTTTTCCATGTCCAGTCGGTTTCATTCTTGGGATTCATTATTTCGGCTGGAGAAATCCAGGCAGACCCCTGTAAAGTAAGGGCTGTTGCCGAGTGGCCAACTCCAGACTCTCGTAAGGCTCTGCAGCGATTCCTGGGGTTTGCCAACTTTTATCGGCGATTTATCAGGAATTTTGGTCAGATCGCTGCACCCTTAATGGCACTTACCTCTCCCAAGGTACCGTTCAAATGGAAAGTTGAAGCTCAGGAGGCCTTTGACAAATTAAAGTCCCGTTTTGTCTCTGCTCTTGTCTTGTCTATTTCAGATCCTGAACGGCAGTTTATTGTTGAGGTGGATGCCTCGGACCTCGGAGTAGGTGCAGTCCTGTCTCAGCGGACACGCCTGGATGGAAAAGTGCACCCCTGTGCCTTCTTTTCCCATCGCCTGAATCCTTCTGAGCGAAATTACGACATAGGTAATAGGGAGTTGTTGGCGGTCAGGTTGGCCCTGGGGGAGTGGCGTCACTGGTTAGAAGGCGCAACTCAGCCTTTCCTGGTCTGGACGGATCATAAGAACCTGGAATATATCCGTTCAGCCAGGAGGCTAAGTTCCCGACAGGCTCGCTGGGCCCTCTTCTTCGGGCGATTTAATTTTACCTTGTCTTATAGACCTGGCTCCAAAAATATCAAGCCAGATGCTCTCTCCCGTCTGTTTGAGGCCCCAGGGGAGAGGGAACCACCTGACACAATCTTACCGAAGGAAATGGTGGTGGCATCTCTCACTTGGGACATCGAAAGACGGGTTGAGGAAGCCAGGCGGACAAGCCCAGGACCAGAGAGGGCTCCAGCAGGTTGTCTTTTTGTTCCAACCAAGATGCGTTCTGAGGTAATCCAGTGGGGCCATTCCTCTAAATTGACCTGTCACCCAGGAGTCAGGAGATCGCTGGCTGCCATCCGTCAGCGATTTTGGTGGCCATCCATGGCCAAGGACGTCAGGCAGTTTGTGGCCGCCTGCCCGGTTTGTGCTCGGAACAAGAATTCCAATGCGCCCCCCATTGGTCTCCTCCGTCCCCTTCCCATCCCTTCCCGCCCCTGGTCACATTTGGCCCTTGATTTTGTCACCGGCCTACCAGAATCTAAAGGCAACACCGTCATTCTCACGGTGGAGGACCGCTTCTCCAAAGCGACCCATTTTATTCCTCTTCCCAAACTCCCCTCAGCCAAGGAGACTGCTCAAGTGGTGGTTGATCACATTTTCCTGATTCATGGTCTTCCGGTCAATGTGGTTTCTGATAGGGGTCCTCAGTTTGTCTCCCGGTTTTGGAGGGAATTCTGTCGACAGATCGGGGCCTCTACGAGTCTGTCTTCAGGATTCCATCCCCAGACCAATGGGCAGTCCGAGCGGGCAAACCAGGATTTGGAACGTACTCTCCGCTGCCTGACATCCCACAATCCTGGCTCTTGGTGTCAACAATTACCCTGGGTCGAGTATGCCCATAATTCCCTTCCATCATCTGCCACAGGTATGTCCCCATTTCAATGCTCCATAGGGTTCCAACCTCCTGTGTTTCCCAGGAACCACGCAGGAACCACGCAGTTTCACGCAGGAACCCGAAGCTGCAGTTCCGTCTGCCCTTGCTTTCGTCCAGCGGTGTCGACGCACCTGAAGGAGAGCCAGGGAAGCCTTGGTCCAGGCTAATAGACGAACCAAAGCAGCGGCTGATCGTCACCGGACTCCTGCTCCTCGTTACAGATGTGGTCATAGAGTGTGGCTTTCTACCAAGGATCTGCCTCTCAGGGTAGCCTCACGCAAGTTGGCACCCAGGTTCATTGGCCCATACCGGATCACCAAGGTCCTGAGTCCGGTGGCGATACGGCTCAAGCTTCCTCCTACGCTTGGTCGGGTACACCCTACCTTTCATGTGTCTAGGGTTAAGCCTGTATTGTATTCACGTCTTGTTGCCTCAGCCCCGGTTCCCCCTCCCCCCCGTCTAGTGGATGGCTCCCCAGTTTACACTGTGCGAAAATTACTAGACATTAGAGGAGCTGGGTCCCAGCTCGAGACGTTCTGGATCCGGCGCTGGTTGAGGACTTCCGTCGGCGACAAGGTAGGCCCCTCCATGCAGCGCCTGGTGGCGCTCGTAGAGGGGGGGGGGGGGGGGGTACTGTCACATCCTTGATCTGATCTTGCTATCTGTCTTCCCATTTCTGTTTACATGTGGCGAACGCACGTGAATGTTTATTTTGATCGCTCTCTGTATCGCTCCTCCCTCTCATTATCCCATTTTCCATCTAATATGATTTAATTTCACTCACCTGCATTCTATTAGTAATTCCTCTCCTGCCCTATTTATTCCTCTCTCGCGTGTAGTCCTGTGCTAGATTGTTGTTTGCGAGTGCGTCTACGCCAGGCCACTCTCGTCTCGTCTCAGACTCCTGTTGCTTATCTCTTGTCCTGTCTTGTTGAGCTGCTCCACGTCAAAACCATCGTCGTTGCATTCTGGTTTCCCTTAACCTCTTCTGTTCTCAGGCCGGTCTGGTCCTACTTCACGGAGCCGACGGGTTTCATTCGACTGCCGGCTTCCTCTCGCTCACTAAAGCTCCACTTCCGCATTCCCCACACGGCCACGTTTCAGCACGCCCCCTGCCGGGTAACGCCGTTATAGACTCTGTTTTTTGCATTCATTTTTGGCTCACCCCGGCTGTATTTTTGATTTCTCTTTTGAAGACTGTGAAAGGTGCGCCCCCTGTTGGAAGTGCCTAAAAGTCAGGATACTGCTTCTGTGGTGAAGAACTCTTCGGTGCCCTCTTCTGGGAGTTTTTATGCAGCTTTATGTTTTTGTTTTTACCTTATTTTTCCTTCTCTGCAAACTCCTAGCTGGATTTTGATTTTTTTTCCCTCTTCAAGGGCTTCCTTTTGAACATTTAATAAACTTTGTTAACCTGCAATTGTGTCCACCTGTGTTCCCTGACAGCTCCAGGATCTAGCTCTGGTTTTGACTATTGTTGCTCCTACTCCTGGCTGGCTGTTCATTTTGGTGCCATTTTGTCCCTGCCACTGGCTTCTGTGTTATTGCCCCTACTGGTTGGACCTTGTCATCCCCTTGTCTGTCTACTTGTGCCTAATTCTGTCAATAAACACCTTTTATATATTGTTCCTTGCTGCAACTGGGTCCACTTTCTTGCAACCAGCTGTGACAATGATGTTGATAAATGTTATCTTTGTTGCATTTAAGAGATGAAAAGTCTGTGTACCGTTAAGCTGAATACTAGCATCTTGCTAAATAATTAATGAAATGGTGTGTATGGTACTGTCATCATGGCAAAGACTAAATAATTATTATAAATGGGTTATTTCTAACTATGTTTAAAACATGTTTTAAAATATCTCTGATAAAAATCACTTGGGAAATATTTTTTAAATAATTAATTTCATAGAAGAGCTAAAAATGTTGCCACACCACAGTTTACTGTAACTTTGCAGTGTTGTGAATATAATATTTACAGCATAATAGATTTACCAGAGGTGGGAGTCTTGAGTCAAATGACAATTGTTATGACTTGTGAGTTTCTTGATTAAAATGACTTGACTTTCTAACACAACTACCCCCTTAAATTTCATTTGACATTTCAAGAACCACAAGGAAATGTTATAGCAAACAACACACCAGGAGCGCGGGCAAAAACAAAGACTGTTTATTTGAATTAAAGTCAACAAAGGCAGGCTGCCGCATGCAGGACGTTGGTCGGTGCACAGCACTGGAGAGATTAATGAGGGCTCAGAGAGGGGTGGAAGCCCGCAGAGAAGGTGGGCCTGGTGGCTGATCTGGTGAGAGACGACAACCCCGGCTGGAGGGTGAGGCTCGCGGTCGACCCTTGAGAGCTGGTAGTCATTGAGCATTGACCAGTACAGACAAGACAGGACACTACCAGAAGAAAAAAAAAAAACATGTAAATGTAAATACTTTAATAATAGCAGCACGGTAGCAACTAGAGTGATTGAACAACACAGAAAGTAATAATCTGGCAAAGAGACAGAAAACACAGAGGTAGATATGGATCTAATCATTCCATCATTTTCAGTCATACAAAGAATACTGTATGGCTGACTTGGTTACTGTGAACTTCAGCGAGTCAACACAATGAACTGAAACTCTGTTGCTTGAAAGGGTCACACACTAGAAGCACCACAGCTCCTGACTCCAGTGTGCCATTTTTTTTTATGTACCCTAATATAAAGCAGAAACAATAGTATCTGGCTGCAGACTTGCACATGCAAGCCAGACACGTGCACTCAAAAGAGCTAGTGACATCACTGTGAGGGGTAGGTTTAGGTGTACACATTAAAAAGCATGCATGCAGTCTAATTAAATACCCTAATGTAACAACATAAGTTGTAAAGCAGTTATGATGATTAATCGTCTTTTCTGCGGTGGACAGAACTGTTCTCACTCACCCACTTATCTTTCTTTTATTCCCTGCATAATTAGGTTGTAACATTTCAAATGATATTATGCTGAAATTAACTGAATGTTTTGACCAAAAAATCTATTCTTTTGCTTAAGATCCGAGTTAGTAACATGATCCGACATTTCCATCACTACACTGAAAAAAGTGATTTTAGAGAGCGGTAAATATAATCTGTGGGAACCATATAAAATTTACTTGATTATTGCAGTCAGCCAAGGAATTCAAAAGTAATGGGTAAATTCTACATATGCTACCCATTCGTCAACAGTAACAACCATCACAGAAAAACACAGTAAAGAATACCCCCAAACCGTAAGTTTTTTGCTTGAAACTGCGCATGCGTCAGCCCGCGTTTTTGCGTGAGTGTGGGCGACGCTGGATCCTCTCACCGGCTGACATCCAACATCAGAAGTCAAGGTAAGCTTAATTTAAGGTAATTTTTGAAATTTTGAGATATTACACTTCACTTGTATTCGGCGTTCGTTTGTTTAAAAGGTCAATACTTTAATTTAAAGTTTGAAACTGTCGCTGGCGTCACTATGGCCCGGGACACACCAAGCCGACAGCCAGCCGTTGAGCAACGTCTGTCCGTCGGTCAGGCAAGTTGGTATGTTGTGTTTCACGCGTCGGTTACCCCAGGCTAGAGGTCTGCATTCCCGCGGCTGTTCCGCGGGAGCCGCGGGACCGAACCAGTTTTCTTAAGCGCGGGAATAAATTACCGAAAAAAAGTGGTAGCAGTCGGTAACTCTGGTGTAATTTGAACGCGCGCCTAACTATATGGCGCTCCCGAGAGAAAGAGCGCGCGCTCCCTAGAGAGAGAAAGAGAAAAAAAAGAGCGCATCCGCCGTGCTGTGTGTGTATGTCCCGGGCTTTAACTGTCTGCACAACTGCAGGTAACTTATGTGGTCGTGGTGTGCTTTTTACAAGATTAGTCAGCATGTATGGCTGTGTCTGACCGCTGGTTTTAAGGTTAGAAACTAGTCAACGCCAGCTTTTCCTAATATAGCCTATTGAATGGGCAGAGGATTAAAAATAAAAACATAGTATCACTGTATCCCAGGAGTATGTGTGAAAACACCCACTGTTGCTGCATCTAAGTTTTTTAACGAATTGTGGGATCACTTAAAACATTTTAGAATTGATTTTATATTATATTTGGTATTTTTAGAACATCAGTGCTTAATAAATGTTTTCATAATCTTGTAATATGTTATATGAGGCATAATACATCTATGAAGCTAAATAAATGAAGCATAGATATTAATATATGTAATTGCAATGTCTTTATTTTAGTGAGTTAAGTACACAGTGTTATTTCAAATAAAAAATCTCCTTTAGATAAACTGAAATATTTTGAAACAGCATCTTAAAATAAAATTGTGTATGCTTTTTGTTTGTTTCTTTTTAACATGTAGGAATGTGAGGAGTACACAGACAAAAAGATAAAGGTGATTGTGAAGCACAACGTCATGGCTGAGGAGGACGATTTGTCTATTGTGATTTAGGGAAAACTAGTGACGGAAGGATGTGGAAGCCGAGCAAAGGCATGCATACAGTTGATGGGACTCATATATGCAATCAACAGTGAATATCCGAAGGAGCTGAAGAACACGTTTGAAGCTTTTCAAAAACTTTTTTTGGAAATTGATGGGGCAAAACTACTGAAGAATGTCCACAGCCTAAAAAATAAGCTCATGCAGTAGACATTTCTCCTTTTGTTTGAAGAGGACCTTTTGTTTGGATATACCTTGATGGAGTTGTAATGGAGTGTAGTTTTATATTTTTCTACAAATTTTATTTGCTCCACACACCAACACAGACCCAGACCCATCCACTGTGTCTCAGCCCTCTCTATTGCTCTGTGTTGTCCCCCATATTAACAGAAAAGGAATACCAATAGAAAGTGGCCTGAAGAATGTTGATCTCTCCTACCCTCTTTTCCTCCCCATTTGTTTGTTTATTTTATTCTCATCCTATCTGCAAGAGTGAGAGTAAGGACAAAAACTAAAGAATGTTGGTGTTTTGTTTTACTTTTATCCAGATATCTGATACTGTACATGCACAGAAACAACCATGAGTTTGTGTGTTTGCTTTTGACTTTTAAAATAAAAAGTGTTGTATGCAAGTAGCCAATTATCCAGAAACAAAATTCGAAAATGATCTTAGTGTGTTATAAAACAGGGTTATTCATTCATTGTTGTGTGAAGCTGTTGTACTTTATTTAGCACTTCATTCTGTGTTTTTAGATACAAGAAAATCTTGATGTGATTGGACATCCAGCTCTGCTCTGATTTCCTCACTTTTCCTTTCATTTTCATTTTTTATTAATTTTTTATTAATCTCTCCTCACTTCTCTTTTCCGCTCTGATCTGGATGTCCTAAAACAGGGATATGTTTTATTATCCAACATTACTGAAACATTTGATAGATCAGTGAGTTATAAACAGGTTCATTACTTGAAATGTTGTGTAAAGCTGTTGTGCTGCACTGTATTTTGAGTGTGATTTAGGATTTTTTTGAATAAAACATTGAGTTGATAACCCATCTGAATGTCTTTATTGTGTACTAGGTACATTTTACCTTCTCTAAATAAGTAATTGTTATTAACTAACTGATATTAATAAACTTTGATTTAAAGAGGTAATTTTTACCTAATAAGTAGCTGTTGAATATATATATAAATGTGGGGTATTTTTTACCCAATTTATGAAAGTATTTAATAACTTTTTACCTCAGATAGTTTATACTCAATATATGGGATTAAATATACCCCACCAAAGTCGATGCAAATTGTTACCTCAGATTTATTGGGTAAATTCTATAGATTAGTTTTTACAGTGTAGATGCAAAAGAGTGGAGGAATTTCTTATGTGCTCTATAAAATATTACAGACTTTGTGCAAATATGTGTATATATTTACATATAACAGTTATGTCTGGTTCTTGAATCTGATTGGCTGATAGCCGTGCAATATTCTGCAAATAACAGCACTCGATCAGCCTCTTCACCCTTCACCCTTGTGTATTACTACGCTCACATGCAGTGACAAGTAGAGGACACTCTACAGTTTGGCAAATTTTGCTGCTGTTGGCCAACATAATGTCCTTTTTTTAAGTTGAGAATGTTGTTGTTACAATTATGCAGTTTATTTATAAGGATAGAGTCTATTTTGAAATATATTTATAATTTCTGAGCATCGGATTCAGTGCATCGGCCTCCATCAGCCTGCCTGAGCACAACAAAGAAAGTGACGATTTACATTCCGCCACAAGATGGCAACAGAGACTGCATAATAAGTCCTTAGGGGAGAAAAAAAAACTACATTTTCTCAGCATAAGTTTCAAACTACAGCAGAACAAATCATTATAAATCAGGTAAGTGACATTCTGAGTCGATCTCTTTCTTTCGTATTTTGTAGTGCTGTATTTATATGACAGAACATAAACTGGCAATGGCTTCTTCTGTTCTGACTGTCAGGTGCAGATGTGAATGAATGGCAGAAGAAAGTAGTTCCTCGTACACAAGGATTTTTGAGACTCTCCGTGTTTGATTTTCTTTTTTATACACACAATTATGCCATCGAACTGTTGTATAAACGCAATATCACATGAGTAGCAGTGCGATATGGCTGTATATCGGCACTGGTGGGGGGCACCAAGGCAATTGCCTGCAGCCTCGAGCCAACATACACCTCCCACCAGTGCCAATATACTGTACAGCCATCGCACTGATACTCGTGTGATATTGCTCATATATATATATATATATATTTAATTTTATTTATTTTTTTTTTTCCAGTCACAATACTCAGTGCCAATGCCCTAGTGATTAAGTGTGCTGACATATAGAACTGTAGTACTCATGGTGATCTGAGTTCGATTCCTGATTCAAGGTCCTTTGCTGATCCTTCCTCTCTCTTTGTTGCCAATGCTTTCCTGTCTGTAACCTCCACTATCCTATCCCAATAAAAGGTGAAATACCCCTAAAAAATATTTAATAATATTTTGTATTTTTGTTTATTCATGCAGATATGAGGAATATATCAAATCCAAGATGCAATGCAGTGATCATCAGCAGCAATCCATGTCACAGTTCATTGTCCCCAAGACTACTCTACAGTATATCCAGTCAACCACCCTCGACAAAAAGTCATTACAGAAGCAATAATCTCTGATCTGATCGTTAGTTGCAACATGCCCTTGTCAATCACTGACAACAAGCACTTTATTCACTTTCTCTCCATTTTGGATGCAAAATATGCTGCGTTTAGTCTCCATTCCATCACCTCAAGACTTGATTATGATGTCTGACATACAATAAAAATTAATATGTGAAACGGCCATAGCTGAAAATCTGTTTGTCACTGCGGACATCTGGTCAGACAGACTGGATGAAGTCTGCAACAGATGCTATAATGTTGAAATCTCATCTACTAGCTTGCAACCGCTTCAAGAGGTCACACACAAAAAAGAAGAATTGGGACACATATTTGATGAGTATAAAATCAAACTAAAAATATATTTTATAATTTGTGACAATGCTGCAAATATGAACAAGACATTTACCACATGTTTTCCCAGATCAACTGAAACAGATGAGGAAGAAGATCACTGCCTTGATGATGCAGAACTTTTGAATACTCTTACGGTGGATGAGAGGCTGAATGTGACACTGACCTCCAGAAGTCAGCATAGACTTCAGTGCTTTGCACGCACATTATTGAATGCCACAGCCATATCACCCTGCAGCCCAAGACCGGTTACTCACTGAAGCTAAGCAGGGCTGAGTCTGGTCAGTACCTGGATCAGAGACCACATAGGAAAACTAGGTAGCTGTTGGAAGTGGTGTTAGTGCGGCCAGCAGGGGGCGCTCAACCTGTTGTCTGTGTGAGTCCTAATGTCCCCGTATAAAGTGATTGGGACACTGTACTGTCAGTAGGGGCGTCTTTCGGACGAGACGTTAAACTGAGGTCCTGACATTCTGTGGTCATTAAAAATCCCATGGCACTTGTCATAAAGAGTAGGGGTATAACCCCGGTGTCCTGGCCAAATTCCCTCCATTGGCCCTTACCCATTATGGCCTTCCAATCATCCCCATCCCCTGGATTGTCTGTATTACTGTCTCTCCACTACACCACAAGCTGGTGTGTGATGAGCGCACTGGCGCCGTTGTCCTGTGGCTACCGTTGCGTTGTCCAAATTGATGCTGCACACTGGTCCCCACCACTAGTGTGGAGTGACCCCCCTCATGATTGTGAAGTGCTTTGGGTGTATGGTCATACACACACTATAAATGCACTATATAAATACACATTACATTACAATTGATTGTTGGTGATGGTGTTAAAGAGACCTGTAAGTTTAGTTCTGGCTAAAGCGTCACAGATCAGTACTTTGCTCCACAAAGCTACTTCTTTTAGGGAGAAATTTGTAAAACAATTTGGCCAACATGTAGGTCCTGCTTCCATTTTTACTCATTGGAATTTAACTTTCCGATAACTGAAGTCCTTGCTTAGCTGTGACTATCAAGATTATTGGAAGGTTTTGGATGTTAGAGGGCACAGAGAGATTATTTTCACTCTAAGAGAGTGGGCTCAAATTAAAGAACTGGTTTGCATTCTGAAGCTATTTGCTGATGCCACTGATCTCACACAGGGGGAGAAAGTAGTTACCATAAGTTATGTGATTCCATTTGTTCTCTCCCTGAACCATCACTTGGAAAACTAGATATAAGGGACACAATACTTGGTCAATCTAGTCTTCAAAGATAATTGCAAAGAATATGCAAAGGCATTTTTGCCAATGCATAAAATGCCTCAGCTAGAGACCAGTGAATGAATCCTGCCATTCTCTGATAGTGTTTATGTCAAGGCAGCTGTTCTTGATCCAGCCTCTGGGGTTATGTGGATAGAGCATGATATATTGGTTGATGACTAGCTGAAGAAGCAGTAAAAAGTGATAGACTTACTGAAAGCCTATACTTTATACATATACTGTACAAAGCAGCTTAAATGCATAAATACATACATTAAATATTTGTCAATACACTGCAGCAATTAGCATTAAATATATCCAGAAGTATTCATTCATTCATTCATTTATTCATTTTCTTTTCGGCTTAGTCTCTTTATTAATTCAGGGTTACCACAGCAAACTGAACCGCCAACTAATCCAGCATATGTTTTACGCAGCGGATGCCCTTCCAGCTGCAACCCATCTTTGGGAAACATTCATACACACTCATTCACACTCATACACTATGGACAATTTAGCCTGCCCATTTCACCTGTACCACATGTCTTTGGAGTGTGGGGGAAACCGAAGCACCCGGAGGAAACCCACGCGAACGCAGGGAGAACATGCAAACTCCACACAGAAACGCCAACTGACCCAGCCAAGGCTCGAACCAGCGACCTTCTTGCTGTGAGGCTACAGCACTACCTAATGCGCCACTGCGTCACCCCCAAAATCATTCAGTTCTAGTCTATTTAAAAATGTTATTTCACCAGGAGGCAGTGCATACCAATATCGAACACACAGATCATGGGAATGAAAAATAGCTAACCAAAGGTGATGAAACTGGGCTGTTCAAATACCACAAAAGCAGAAAAAAAAAAATATGCATTAAAGCCCTGCTGCCCAGCTCAACCATAGCCTGGACAATTGAGATGACCTGAACTGCCTTTTGCTTTGGAGAATGTACAAGTATTTTAGTAATGTGACTTGACTTTTATCAGGACTTGACCACTGACTTGACTTGACTTGACTGAGAATTGACTCAAGACTTGATGATAAATAACTTAAGACTTGCTTGGACTTGACCATGTGTGACTTGTTCCCACTTACGGTATTTATTATCTATTATTATAGTACTTTGTTCATTTTTATATATATTTTTTTTATTTTATTTTATTTTTTTCTTGAGAAGAAGTCAGAAAAACATAAATTTTCTTTCCAAGCAGCTATGATATGATTTCACTGGAGCAGACCTATTTATATATCTATTTATTTATTTTTTTCAAAAACGAGATTGAGCGCACCTGTGACACCTTTTAGGCCGCACATTGTTGAAGCCCCAGTAAACAGTCCAGCAACACTTACATTTAAAGGGTCACGAAACACCAAAACACATTTTTTGAGATGTTGACAGTCATATATATGTCCCACGTTGCTAAAAAAAAACACTATTAGGACACATATATTTCATAAAAAATTGTGAAAATTGATTGTTTTTGCGTTATTTCAAGCAAATTCGACTTCCGGTTTGAAAAGAAATTTTGAAGCTACGACACGGTGATTAGATCTTTGAGTAAATTCCAGCGTGTAGACTGATTGTCTGTACTGGCGGGTACAATGTGACGTCTTTTGAGTTTTCATCAGTAATTCAAGAGCTAGGCTTGGTTTGAACCAATCAGCGCACTCTTTTGTGTATGAGGTGCAACTTCATTAATATGCATGATAGCTTCGAAGAATGTTTTTACCTGTTACAATGTTAAGACGGCAGAGAGACGCCATGTTGTGTTGCCAACCGTAATTAAAACAAGTGGAAGAAAAAGAATTGTTTGGAAACATGGGTCATCAGTGTTTTCAGTGCTATTATAAATGTGCTGCAACAAAGGTTTTGTTTTCATTTCCCCACTATGAGAGCGCAGCTGGACTCACGTGTGGATTACAGTGGTCTGCTAACACGCGACAGAAATATGTTTGTAATGAACATTTTTTACTCGAAAACTTTGCACATCTGGAAATGGTGAAATCTGGATTTGCCCCGCCTATCCTTTTAAAAAAAGACACAGTTCCAGTTTGTGTTGATTGTCCTGTCTCTACAGATTTGGTAAGTATCTGATCAGTGTTCTTTGTTTATGTTTATTCAGAGGCAAAGTTAGTTAGTATCGTCAGCAGTACTCTTTCAGTTTTTGAAGACATACCTTATTCAAAATTATTTAGTTACTAATTTACTAAGTAATATTACTACAATATTATACACTGAAAGTTCCACTGTAAATGCTGCTCTCCGAATGTAAACATGTAAACACCTTAATCAAACAATTACCGTTGTGTAGGATTTTCACCGCATTTTGTGACAGGATATTCTATACACACACGGCTTGCTGACGCTACCTACCCAGTGCATCTAAGTTACCAAGAAATGCAGAGGTTTTTTCCTCCCTTGCAGTATCAAACATTCCATTAAAACTACACTCTTCCAGCAGTTCCTCGCATCCAATATCTCGTTTGTCACGAGGGGCATGCATGAAATGTTCCTAATTGAAAGTGAAAGTGCCAAACTGCAGTTAAAGTCAACAAAATAATAATTTGGCAAATAATTTGATTACTGATGTCCATGTAAACACCCCTGCGTCGGTGTGTTGCTTTTCCCCTGTGAAGATCAGCACATGCTCAAACTGAAACTTCCATTTTCATGCAAACGCTTCACTCTTTCGCCATTCGACACTCCTACTTTCCTGACTTTTTTCAAACTAGAGGTGTAAAAACACTCTGCTGAGACAGGGGGGTTTCATGGCCCTCTAAAGAGCCATAGCATACTGGAGACAAAGGTTATGTCTTGGTGGTGAAATTAAGTTCATTAATCTATTTTAAGCTACTTCACTAATGTAATACACCTTGAATGAGACAAATATACCTACATGAGAAATAGTAATGCTCATGTTAGGTTAGATTAGGTTACTTTATTTATAACCGAAGGTAGATTTGGTTTGCAGTCAAGAGTCCTCAACAATGACACAGAAACATCACATAGTGACAACAACAACTGAACATAAAGACATAAAACAAAAATATACAAAACACTATTAAGTGTCGCTTAAACCTGTGAACTTACATGGTAATTAGATGTGTAAGTAGAATGTAACTACAGTGTATGTACACACTGGTACAGAGTATTTACTTGTGTATACTGGTGTAACTACACTCATGTAACAACCAACTGAATAGTATGTGTAAGTACAAATGTGTAACAGGACATTGGTAACAACACTAGGAAAGTACACATCTGTAACAAGAATTACTTGCAGATGTTTTCCCACTTCCACACCTGTTTGCAGATCATGTACTTGTAAACACTGTATGGCAGAACTAATGCTGCATTAGAAGGTTTCACCTTGTGATACACGTGTACTTGCATGGTAAATCCACAGGATCCACTCAATATAAAGTGTAAAATGGTCACAAATTACTGTTCATACATTCATTCATTTTCTTTTCGGCTTAGATGGGTTGCAGCTGGAAGGGCATTCACTGTGTAAAACATATGCTGGATAAGTTGGCGGTTCATTCCGCTGTGGCGACCCCAGATTAATAAAGGGACTAGGCCGAAACCAAAATGAATTTTATTTTAAACTTTATATTGTGGACCGTTCCTGTGGAGTTACCATGTAACTACACTGTTATTAAAGTGTTGCATAGAATATATTTCTACAAGTTACACAGTAATTTGTGACCATTTTACACTTTATATTAAGTGGACAGTTCCTGTGGAGTTACCATGTAAGTACACTGGTATCACAAGGTGAAACCTTCTAATGCAGCATTAGTTCTGCCATACAGTGTTCACAAGTGCATGATCTGCAAACAGGTGTGGAAGTGGGAAAACATCTGCAAGTATATACTGTTGTTACACAATGCACTTACATAATTCTTGTTACAGATGTGTACTTTCCTACTGTTGTTACCAATGTCATGTTACACATTTGTACTTACACATACTATTCAGTGGGTTGTTACATGAGTGTAGTTACACCAGTAATACAAAAGTAAATACTATGTAAACGTGTGTACATACACTGTAGTTACATACTACTTACACATCTAATTACCATGTAAGTTCACAGGTATAAGCGACATTTAATAAAGTGGGACCAAATAAAAAAATAAAACAATAAAGAATAAATAAATAATCACTTAAAGTGTATCAACCCCCCCCCCCCCCAAATAAAAAAAAAGAAAAAAAGAAAAACAATAAATGTTTAAAACAATCTAAAAATGTAAAATATACAAGTCACAGAAATACCTTTGCTTTATAGACATTTTTTCTAGGCTGCTGCATGGAGGGTGCCATAGCGACTAGCGTCTTCCGGTAGAATATTTAGAACTTCCGTTTACAGTGTTTAAAATTGCCAATTTGCCCTCCGAAATGGGTTTCAATAGCTTTTTGAGTGGATTACGGAGTGTTTTTGTGACACACAACTTTGAAAGGTGTGTGTTAAAGTCGTTATAATCTGTCAGATGTGGTTCCAGCGCGAGAGAAAAACATTCTCCTAGTTCACGTGTCTTTGACTTCCTCAAACAGAATAATCGCTGGTGCCCCTTTTTACACGCTGCTTCACAATTCACATCAAAGAAGAATTTAGAGTCAATAATTGTGCCAGGGTATTAGTATGACTGTACACTTTCGGCAGTCTGATTGTTAATGGAAGTGTTCACCTGTGTGTGAGCAGTCTTCCTAAAATCAATTATCACATATTTTGTCTTTAATACATTTACCTGAAGATATGACTCCTCACACCATCTGTGAAAAATCAGTAAGTACTGGACCATGACCTGTTTCATTATCATAAAGTTTGCTGACAATGACAGTGTCATCTGCATACCTAATAATGGTTTGATTTTCCCACCTATTCTGGCACATATTTGTGTAAATGATGTTTAACAGTGGTGAAAGGACACGTCCTTTTGGGGACACAGTTGAGGAGCAAACTTAGATAAGCATCCATTCACTCTAACACTTTGTGTTCGGTTAGTTAAAAAGTTAAGAATCCAGCCCACCAGGTTATTACTAATGTCAAACTGTTCCAGCAGTCTACTAATTAAAATGTGAGGTTGAATTGTGTTAAAAGCGGAGGAAAGGTTGACTACCAAAAGTCTGGAATGGGAATTATAAAAAAAAAAAAATGTTTTAAATGTTTGCCTTAAAATGCAACACACGAGAAGTCACATTAGCACATTATTTTACATTGATAATTTATAAATCCATCTTCCATGTAAGCATTAATTCTTAGTGAGTCATCTTTGTGATTTTTTTAGCATTCGAGTGTTGCTCAACAGTGAATTAATTTAATTGAACCTCATTCAGTTTAACATCTGAATCATGTGGAGCACACACACACACGCAAACTAGTGTGAAGAAAAACAGCTCTCTCTACACTTCTACAGCACACTGATGATGCTACCTACCCTTAACAGTGCTGTAATGAGGTTTTAACGAGTCTCCGGTCAGCGCTTACGTCCCTGACCCATGACCTTTTAATGTCACAGGTGTGATCAGAGATCCGGAGAGAAATGACACAAGCTGTAGGGTCATAGTCTATGAGTACTGATGAATCTGTGAATCCCATGACAAGCGTTGATTAACTGGCAAAGTGCTTTAAACAACAGAAAGCCATCAACACATTTAACTAACAATCTGGCATTTAACCCTCCTGTTGTCTACACCATTCATCATTTGAGTCAAAAATGACCTGCCTTCACTAAACCTCTAAATTAAAGCACCTAAATTTTATTTCAATCCACAAATCTATTTTGTATAAAGAAACAACCTCATCATTTATCATAAACCCTGTGAATGTTTAGGTTTTACCTCAAAGTGTGCAGTATTTCATCAATATCTAAGGTCACTTCCTCTGCCGGGTTCACTGGTGTAGCACTATTTCATATCTAAGCAAAGATTTAGCATAATTTTTTTTTATATTGTGATATTAGCAGGCTCATTAAAAAACATATGCCTTTTGCAAATTTTTAGAAAATGTTTATATGCTGTTTATCATGGCAGGTTTTACACTAGTTTCGAGAGTTCACACTTAGCTGATGATTGATTATGAAGTAAGTTTGACATGTTGTCCCCTGGAGAGAGCCATGAGCTCTTAAGATTCTCGAGCCTGGGGCTCCCTCCCATTTACAGGGCTAGAGGGGAGCTTGACCTCAGGTAGATCTCAAGAACTTCCCTGCTTATGTATGTCTAATGATAAATTAGAGATTACTATGAAGATATACTGCTGATTAGGAGCTCATCTATGGTGCCAATTTATTTTGGTCAATTCACCGATGTCGCATGTCTTTGGACTGTGGAAGGAAACCGGAGAACCCGGGGGAAACGCAATGCGAGCACGGGGAGAACAAGTAAACTCCACACAGAAACGTCGACTGGCCTGGTAAGGACGTGAACCAGTGACATTCTTGCTGTGAGGCAACAGTGCTAACCACTGGGCCGCCATATCTAGGAAAAGGAAGCAGGAGTAGGGGTGGAAGGGGGGATTCTTCAAGAAGAAGATAACTGAGGTAAGAACTTTTGGTTATTTATAGTGAGTTAGGAATCATCCGATTGGTGAATTGTGCACTAGCTAATGCAGGACCAGCTGTGGTCAATCATAAGCACGTGATCCTCTCAAAATTAATTTATAAATAAATTTCACTTAAAAGTGTTAGTGGGGTTAAAATCCCTGTTCAGTTTCCTCAGAAACAGAAAATCAACAGACCAATTAGTTGCACTAAAAGTTTAATGTCTTATTGTCAAAAAATAAAAATTCACCAAGTGACCTACAGAGCAAGTTTATTATCATAATAAGGTTCAAAGTGTTGAAGAGGAGGCAGAAATTTGCAAATGTTAAGTTGTGTTTATATAACAAAATACAAAAAAGTTAAGTGCATAGATTGTTTATTTCTATAGTACTTTTTTAAAATGTAGATTGTGCCAAATAAGCTTAAAAGAGATCAGGCAGGCAGGAGAATAGTGGTAAAATGCTGGTGTAGTTCTACTTAAACTAGTACCTACCCAGTTCGGCTTAGTACAGTATAAATGTCACTGTTGAAATCAGCAGTGTTGCCAAATTAGCGACTTTGTCGCAATATTTAGCGACTTTTTCGACCCCCTTAGTGACTAATTTTCAAAAAAGCGACCAGCGACAAATCTAGCGACTTTTTTGTGTGTTACTGGAGATTTTTATAGACTGTCATTTGTCCATACTGTACCGTCCCTACTCTTCTCAACGAGCTGCGGGTGATGCCGTCCGCCCCTCCCCTGCCTCAGAGCACTGCCAGGTGGCCCAGTCCTCGTACAGCAGTCTCTCCCACCTGCAACCTGACAGCAGATCACCCCTCTGTGTATTGACGGCAAATGATTTAGCACCAGAAGTGGGCAGGTATTTCCCTTGTACAGCCAAACCAAACTGCTTCTTTATTTTAACAATTTAATTTGACTGTTTATTCTTTTCTTGTTCACAACCACAGAGATTTTAAGTGAGAGTTTCGGAACTTGTCTGAGTTTATTACGCCTGAGAGATTACTGCAAATTCACTACACATCTATATTAACATACTGTATTCAAACATTAAATTGACATGCATATACAAAGTGTAGTGTAAATATTAATACCCCTTTATTGACCATAGGCTGTTCAACAAACGGTAGAGCGTGATGACGTCAGTAATTTGCAAATTGACGTATGACGTAATCTATTGACTTTTAGCGACATTTCATTAAAAATAGTTGGCAACAGTGGAAGTCAGTGCTGAAAGCCGATCAACTCAAGAGCAGCTCCACCAGCCCCAACCAAGCGAGCCATAGATGACGGTGGAAAGGAACCAAAACTCCACTAATTGACAGAAGTGAAGAACAAACCTAGATTTAGATGTAACTAGAGATGCAAACAAAACACCAACATATATGCTCCCAGGCCTGATTCTTTCTCTCTTTCGCCTTCTGTAGTTCCTGTGTGAAATTCAAGACTGGTGTGGTGTGTAAGCGTTGCTCATTACCACTCACACTACAAGAATCACTTCATTTCCATGGCTCTTGGCACTGACCTGCTTGTCACATCCTGCCATCACCACAGCCAAGTGGGCAACTCCATTTCTATGTACATGGAGAACATTTTGGCACCCAGGATTAAGGACAGACAATGTGAAAAAAAAAGTAAAGCAGGAAAAGGAAGATTATACGGAAGAAAGAAAGACACACAACCACTTGGTCCTCCACCAGCTGAGAGAGCCATACTTATATAAGCCTGCTATCGTATGTTGTGATATCCTCTTCATCACCACGGGGGCACTAGAGTGCAGTATTTTTTTTTTCATGTGGTGTTGTAGAACAAGATGCAATGGCTGAAACATGGCCCAGCCCATGTGCTCAAGGCTTTTAAGTTGAACTGAAAATACAGTAAATGAGGCTGTATTTGTTATGTACAGTTTGTTCACTTATGTATTTAGATTGTCTCAAATATTTTAAAGAATTTTAAATTCCAGAAAAAATAAGCAATTTTAACGTGACACGGACTGAGATCTTTGTTGCCATACTAATCACCTCATACTTTAGTGGTCTTCAACCACTGGGCCGCAGATTGGTACTGGTCCATGGATCAATTTGTACCAGGCCGCACAAGAAATCATTATTATTTTATTATTTTATTTATTATCTAAACGATATTTTATTTTGAAAAATCTTTTATTTTGAGAAATGACCGTATTCTCTCGCTTACATCTCGGTCACTTGAGCCCCCAAATTTAACCCACAAGCAGCAAAATGAGTAAGAAACAGACGTCTTTGAAAAGATTCTTTGCTAAGGGGAAATGGCCCAGTGAAGGACCCGCAAACTGCCAAGGAATGGATCCGCAACCCATTTGTCAACAAATGAAGTGAATCCATCATGTCTGTGTAAGAAGATCAACTGCTGGAGATCGCAAAAGACGACGGCCTTTTAGGGGCCTTCGCATATTGCGTCTATTCTAGAGTTCGCGCAACTTCGTTATTTCCAATGGAGGTGCACAGCTTGCATGCACAAGCGGCTTGATGCGCTCGTGCCTTCCAGACACATCCAGTTGAATGAATGTCATGAGCGCACCGCGAGTCACGTGACAAGAACTGACTGATCAGCTTTAGCTTGTATGGAATATACACATTTGGGTCACTAATTATCTCAGACAAACACAGAACACCTAAACACTGCAGTGCTTTGTAATTTTCTCCATAAATAAAACTTGTATGAGAGCTGCAGCAATGTTTTGTCAGCTTGTCATCCTCTGACAAACCAAAGCCACCGCCCACCAATCCCCCTTTCTCCCATCTGTCAGTGGTAATACTTTCATGCCTTGACTGGTCCCTGGTTATAAAAAGGTTGGGGACCACTGCTTTAGCCCATCCATGAACATGATATATGTACAAGTCTTGCAGGATGTAATGAAGGCATAACTCCCATGATTCCACACACAGTTATGATGTCATCAAACTACACTATTGTTTGTTGTGAATATGTGGCATCTAGTGGAAAAAAATTGCATACTATGCCTTTAACTTATGTATTGCATATGATGTGCCATTTTGACATTAAGTATGATCAAAGACTATAAAATACACAAGACTTTTCCCTCATAGTTTTGAATGGGGAAAAGTTTAATGGTCAACATTGCAAATGAAGCCTTGCCTTCTAGTACAGGAGTCAATCAGCGATCTCTATAGACTGAAGAATCTCCAGGGGAGGGCCTCGGACCAGTCGTTAGTTTCTGCAGATTTTGCGTGATTCAAATGTTTTGAAATTAAACTAAGACACAGTTATTGTTTAAGTTTATTGCTAATTCCTAATATGAAATTTAATCATAAGCTTGACAAGCAATTTTGGAGATATTGATGTTTCCCCATTCAGACAGAATGGCCGAGCATATTGCCCTGAGAGGCGTTTTAAAGATGTCTGTCAAGTGAAATGACTTGCCTTAAAGGGACTTTGATATGATTACTTTTTTGGCTTTTGTAGAAGGACATTGTGAGTTGGAGTTTGATATTGACAATAACAGGCACATGAGGATTATGATTGGCAGCTGTCTTGTAATTTGACACAGGGAATGGAATTCAGATTGTATTCACTCTCTCGCTCTCCATTCATCATACATTGGAAATTATTGGTAATATTGGTACAGTAGTTCATTTTGAAATAAAAATAGCAAAATGTTCGTTAAGAGTTACATTTTTCGCTGGAGATAACAGCTGTGCTGATGAGGTGAACGCTGAGAAAGCCCGACTGCTCCTCCGTGACATTAGATACAGGTGATACAAGGTTATCTATATCAAATAACTGCAAATAAGCAGATATTCTAACAATTTATCAATAAATACACACCTCGTTCTCTCGCTGTCCACGGCTGTGGTTTGCTGATCAAATAAAAAATAAAAGACGGGGTGGAGCCGAATTCTGCCGTCGTTTTCATATCAAATTTAAAGGGGACTGAGGCGATAATTTAGTGTACAGTTTATGAGCTAATCCCAAAAGTTTTAGGGGGGCTACAGCCCCCTTAAAATAGGCTTAGCAATGCCCATGGCTATCCCCTTCAGGAGGGTTGGCTCCTTGACACTGATTTCCTCTTTCATCCCAGGTTCAGTATTAATAAAACAAAGTTCAGATTTTGGATAAGAAGGATATACAGAAGCAAAAAAATACATATTTTGAATGTTTAGTCATAAAGTAAGCTAATAGCAAAGTGAAAGTATGTTTTAACCACTTCATGATTGTCCATGTAATATGTTTTTAGGACTGGTTTACTCACTCTCTCGTGATTCCTGTCATAACTCCTCCATCCTTCTGGTTCTCCTCTGTGGAATTCAAAACGGTTGCTCATTATCACTTACACCACCAGCATCGCTCTATTTCTATGGCTTTTGGCATTGTGCGCTTACCACATACATACCACATACCACGCCGACTCCATCCATGGAGATTACATTGGCACCAAGAAGTAAGAAAGAACAAAACAAGAGATGGAAAAGGGATGAAATGAGACTAAGGGGAGAAGAGTTAGAGAGAGATAAACGGCTACTTGGTCGCCACACTTTCAATGCCCAACAGCAGTACTGGACATCCTCCAGTGGATAGCTACAGACTCCCTTTACCCCCTTTGTTCCCTTTCCCTCCCATCTGCTCCCTGTACCAGTTGACAGCGGGAGGTCCTGGCATTCATAAAATGGCATAGAGTGACTCGGTTCCTCCTGACAAGTAGCTTAATCATCTACATAACAAGGAGCACCAGGCAGCATTCCCGGGAAGCTTGCCCCCTGCCCCAGGCACCACAGCCCCCTTTAGCAGTGTAGGCTTTTTTGGCAGTCTTCCGCCTGCATTTTCATACAAATGTAACAAGGTTCAGACTTATATGAATAAATTTAGACTTAAGGTTCAGACTTATATGAATAAAAAATGGAGAGAGAAATTTACTTTTTTATAAATGTAAAGTTTTAATCATAAAATAGCAAATATTGTGAAATTTAGCAACTTTATCAACACTTAACAAACATAAATGAAATACTCCAAAATGTTCCATGCCTGGATGTCATTCTCTTTCATGACTCCTGTTACGATGGCCCCATTTATTCTTTTGGAACTTCTCCATGGATCTCGGGAGGATGGCTCAGATTCACAAGTCTCACTCATGACAGTAATTGTGCATAGAACTGTGGAAAAGTGTGTCTTCATTAATTGATAATTTGGTCTGTAACTACATTTTTGTATTTTTAGATGTTCATCCCATGGGGATCTGAATAAAGGATGGTGCATACATATGCAGACACTACCAGTCTTGCTACAATTAAAAAAAATGCCAAACCTTGTACTCAATAGTTGGGAAAAACTATTGTAGGTTATTGGTTTAATGCAACAAAATTAACTTTGAACATAAAATGAAATAGGCGACATGGTGGCTCAGTGGTTAGCACTGTCACCTCACAGCAAGAAGGTCACTGTTTAGAGTCCCAGATGGGTCAGATGGCATTTCTGTGTGGAGTTTGTGTGGAGTCCCCCATGTTTGTGTAGGTTTCCTCTGGGTGCTTCGGTTTCCCTCACAGTCCATAGACATGCGGTATAGGTATATTGAATAAACTAAATTGGCCATAGTGTATGTGTGTGAATGAGTGTGTATAAATGTTTTCCAGTACTGGGTTGGAGCTGGAAGGGCATCCGCTGTGTAAAACATATGCTGGATAAGTTGGCAGATCATTCTGTTGTGGGGACCCTGAAGGACAATGAATGAATTAATAAAACGAAATACTAAATACATGTCCTCACTATATATTTTCCATCCTTTTTTTTGTTGTGCATAAAGTGCCCTACATTACTCACTGTTGTGAATATCATTCAGATATAGCTATCCCTTTATAACAGCTCTCTGATTAATCAGCATTTAAGTCAATGCACTGAAACATATGCATCGGGCAGTGTAATTGGATAAGAGGAGAAGGATGTGGAATTCAGTTTTCTTTATCAGTATGAGTTTATAATGTGAATACAAAAATGGAATGTATGTATGTATGAGTGATGTCACTCATAAACACTGCATTTTAAGCAAATACAATGCATCAGTGATATCTGCAGAGGTGACAAAGGCCCTATACAGTATACTCATGATATGAATTGTTAAAACAAATGTTTCAACAATTCATTCTCAAGTGGACAATATTTTACTCAAAACTGAAATTGAACTGAACTATTCATCTTTCTTCAGAATATCTTCTTTTGTGTTCAACATAATAAAGAAACGTATAGGTTTGGAACCAATGGAGAGGGAGTAAGCAATGTTCAAAGTTCAACCATTTACACACTATGCATATGCAACTTAGTAGTAGAAGTACTTCTGTAAAAGTGATGGAAAGCCTGTTGAAATCAGAAGGAAGGATTTCCACATAAGTCAGGCTAAACAAAATTCTAACACCAATATCCACAATAGACAAATGTGAATATATAATAATACAGGGCGGAAATTGGCTGACTATGATTGGGTCACTGAAAATAATAAAGATGCTCCAATCGATTGGCCAGAGATCTGTATCGGCCAATAATCACATTTAATGACTCGATCGGTACTCTGATCTGGCCAATCTCATGAACTGATCGCAAGTGTTATGAGATTACAAGCAGAGGAAGACACAAGTGCGCACCCGGGTTATATATCCAGGTTACAAGCTAAGTGAAGGGGTAAATGATGTGTGGGGGGCATGAGAGATCACTGCGCTCCCAACACAGCAGCTAAAATTCATACAGAGGTGGTGCGACAACTGTTTATACTTACCTTTGGCGACTCCCGCGACTGATGGTCTCTTTGTTGCAAGTGCAACCTTTGTATATCCAGTGTTTTGAGCTGCTGTGATGCGAGCGAAGCGATTGCCCCTATCCATGTAGTGTCCAACCAAATGATCTCTCCCGGAAGCTACACTAGAAAAAAAAAACAGTTTTTGACATTTCCCTGCGGTCATTTGAATTGTTGCATGGATTGCATCATCAAATTCAGAGCTCCTATTGGTTCTTGGATTGACGCTCATCGCAGCTATTGTCACACTGCAGGAAAGTGTCTGAAATTTTCTGACACTGCCAGAACTTCATCGGAGGAAAAATCTAATCGCAACGGGCACTAAGCGGCTGTCAGTGAACATGTCAAACCAACGATCAAAGATCACAGATTTTAGCCTAGGATTTCAGGAATCTTTTAGGATTTCCCAAATTTGTCTCAGATGACAAAAACCGTGGCTGAAATCTCACAGTGTGAGCAGGGCTTTAGGGTGTCTTTCCAAGATTGGAGCCCTCTCACCAGACAGCACGCCAACTATGCTTATTCTATTCAGTAAAATATCTGTGAGTGTGAGCTCGTGAAATACATCAAAAGCTCTTCGTTGAAAATTCGAAACTTGCACAAGCAAATGTTATGATTATAATTTAGAAATATCAAGAAATATTCACATTCGACTCTGAATATAACACTGTATAAAGAGAGAAGATGCTGAAGCATAGGTTTTTGTTCATCCCTGCTCTTTTTGTGACTAAAGATTCTCCAAGGCTGTCTATCTAAAGGAAACAGTTGTATCTGATGAAAGCTAGTCCTCAGGATGCTGACAGGAACAAATGGAGTGTGATTGGCAACACAGCAAACAGATCAATGAATGCCTAAATCAATCTCCATGAATCAGAGCCATCTGACATGAGTTGCACCATGCCTGCGACTTTAACGGCACTTTCAACACGTCTGTTGCTTAGCTTATAATGAGCTCACTTGTTTAGAGCTATATGAGACCAAAGCATTTCTGTCACACTCAGTACGGGGAAAATTAACTAGTCCCAGGAGTCATTGCAGGGAAAATGGCTGTGGGGTTTACAATAGTGGTTCAATATACAGTATGTCTTCTGTGGTTTGAAATTCACTGAGAAAATATTGAATTCTGTAACCTGGTTATTTATATATTTTCATATTTTCATAGTGTGAGCCAGGGATTACATGAAAAGACAGATTTGAGATGGCTCAATCGAAAGAAGACGCGGGACATCAGACATCGCCACATCCTTACTGCACAGTGATTATAGTAATTGAAAAACAATGCATTTCAATAAGCTTATTTTTGTAAGAAATAGATGTTTAATAACATGAGAAATAACATTTTACTTGCAAAGTCTGTAAACAATTCACCACCATGACGCTTTATGACAAAATCCACAGAGCATTTCAAACAGGAAACAGAGAACATCTTGTACTTTACCACACCGAAACACACTCATGCGCAGTGGGAGGGTGTAAATAAAAAAAAGAAAAGGGAAATTGACATTCTATCCTCAAGAGCATTGAGTGACACACTGACACTCCATTTAAAAACACATACCGAGACTGATTTCGAAAACATTTACTTGGAATCGAAACTTTAAGAACAACATAAAAATACTTTTTTCCACGTTTTTTTTTTCCATGTAATTTTCTTTTTCCAATTCACCATGAGTAGCACAAAATAACCATACAGTATGTGACCACTCAACATGCAGCTGAAACAATCAAGTATTCCCATGCAGTGGAAGGGCGTCCAGTTGCACAGGTTGAAGAAAATGGCAAACCATTCCCTTTTGTGGTCAGGAACAGCCAACTGGAGCCCTTGGATCTTGGGCCTCTGGATCCCAGTACAGAACATCTTGTGCATTAATTCTCTTCTCTTGTTGGTATGAAGATTAGATCTTGAACCTCAGGCTATGGTGATGGAGGTGCCTTCAGGGAATTACAGGAACCTCCTTGGCTTCCTCCTCCAGTACTGTGATACTGCAGAGAGCACAGAGCAACAGTGTGATGTTAGGTCACTCAAAACTTCATCATTCGTGCTTGCGCTGCTTTTATTTCATGGTTGTGAAATCATTAAATTAAAAAATGAAATCCGAAGCCCAAACTAATACAAATGCTAAGTAATAGTACTGCATTGCATTATTTATTATTAACTAAGATTTATGCACATTTAAATATAATTAGTATGATAATTAAAGGGATTGTTTACCCATAGAATTAAATGTTTGCTATTCTTTTACCCACCCTAAGGATATAATTGTTTTCTTCAGGAGAACAATAAGCCTGAAACTGTGGTTATTCATACAATTCAAGTCAACAGCTGGCATTTTAAATTAGGTGCAATCTGAAGAGCAGCACATAATGTTTTAGATGAGAGTGTAGTTACAATTAAATTGGCATTTAACAGGTAAAAACTAGAGGAAAATTGATAAAAATTACAAAGGGGCTCAAATGATTGATTTAACCAAAAATTACAGTTCTGTTACTAAAGGGATAGTTCACCCAAAGCTTATAGCTCTGTCATCATTTACATAACATTCACTTGTCATGAACATGTTTGAGTGTCTTTTTTTTCAACACAAACACATTATGAAAAATGCTGGATGTCTGTAAGCACGAACTTCCACAGTATTTGTTTTCCCTACTATGGAAGTCAGTGATTACAGGTTTGTAACATTGTTTAAAAGATCTTATTTTGTGTTCAACAAAAAAAAAAAAAGAAAACACATAAAGGTCTGGAACCATTTGAGAGTGAATAAATTCATCATTCAATAATGTTCCTTTTCCTCCATTCAATAATTTGCACAATGAACCACCAACTTGATGCTATCCAGCATATGTTTTACACAGCAGATGCCCCTCCACAACCCAGCACTGTGAAACCTCCATACACACTCATTCACACACATACACTACGATTAATTTAGTTTATTCAATTGACCTCTTTCACATATCTTTGGACTGTGGGGGAAACCGGAGCACCCGGAGGAAACCCATGGGGAGAACATGCAAACTCCACACAGAAATGCCAACTGGCCCAGCTGGGACTCGAACTAGCGACCTTCTTGCTGTGAGGCAACCGTCCTAACCACTGAGACACCTTGTCAACCAGACCGAGTAAGTAGAATAAATAACACTCCATGTGACACTTCAGTGGTTCAACTCATATGAAGTTCCAAGAACAATTATGTGTGTCAAAAACTGTAAAAAAAAAAAAAAAAGTTCACCAATGCTATCCATATCAGATTAGAGTGCAAGTGTACTATGTGCAATATGATGGGGGGTTGGGAGGGGGAGTTAGGACAATTCTAAGAGCCCACACCATTTTGCGGTTCTTAGACAAACCCCCCATTCCTACTGCTCTTCATTCCCTCACCTCCCAACCATCTTTGCTTATCACTTTCTTCCGTGATCTCCCCCCCGCGCTCTTCCCATTCATCCGCAACACCAACCCACATCCCCCACCCCCCGCTTTCTCTTATATTTCATCTTTGACACCCCCTCACCAGAACTTAATTTGTGAATTGTGAGGTTTGGGGGGTTGGGGGGGAGGGGGAGGGGGTTGGTGTTTGGGGGGTTGGGGGGGGAGGGGGAGGGGGTTGGTGCAGTGGATGGCGGAGGGGTGACGCTGACGAAAAAGCGGGGCGGGGGTGTTCGGCGTGTTCCGGCACAAATTAAGCCCTGCCCCTTACCCTCTCTACAATTTTGTTCACGACACCCACAAAATGTTTTCATAGTGCTTGTACCAGCCAGCGGCGCCACTGACTCTACCAGAGGTCTGCATTCTGCAGGACCCGACCAGATTTTTTTGTGCCGCGGGAATACATTTCTGAATAAAACACGGCACAGTAGCAGTCAGTAACTCTGGTGTAATTTGGCAGGCATTTTAACAATACGTATAGCATTCCCAATGTTATTTTGTAACAGCATATCTGTGATTTCCTCATTCTTATTGAGCACCGGTACAGCCAGTGCTCACGACTGTTACACATGATGAACGCATGACCAGTGCTTTCTGCACATGCTTTTTTTCGCACAGTCTTTGCGCGCATCATCTGCATAACGGTCCTCAGAGCGGCCATTACCAACCTTGGAGAGCAATGTGAAGATGCCCTGTTCTTCAGCTTGCATTAGAAAATTATCCGTTTACTGTTAGGAAACCCACATCAGGCAAGTCTGATGTATGGTAGACTTTTTCATGCGTCATAGACGAAAATGGAAAAAATGACCCTTTGTACGATGTGATAATACCTCAAAGTTTTACCCTTTAGCAGTCACAAGACTGGAACCTCAGGTTTAGGGCGGCACACATGTGTCATCACAAAGGGGCAAACAAAACTGACATTTAGCCTACAATACTTGCACAACTTACAGTTCTATATGTTATCTCTCTCTTTCTAAATTTAGCGGGAACGATCGGTTCAGATAGAAAATTATTCAAAACAGGCAGTGGGTGAACAAAGGCTGAATATACGGAGAGAGCAGTTCAGTGCGGAATAAAATCTCACGGGAGCAGGACTAAAAAATTAGTCCCGTGCAGACCTCTATACTGTACTCTGATGATCTATTTTCAGGTCCAGGACCTATTTTTTTAAGTATTTTTGGAGGTTTGATTATAGTTGAACCAATGAAGTTACATGGAAAGTTTTGACAATGTTTTTGGTTATGTTGCTGGACTGCTAAATTCCCTTGCTGTGTTTGAAAGATGCGGGAGCTCTCAAATTTCATATAAAATCTCTTCATTTGTGTTGCAAAGATGAATAGAGGTCTCAGGAGATTGGAACGACATGAGGCTGATCAATTAATAACAGAATTTTTTATTTTTTGGGTGATATAACCCTTTACGATCATTCACTGATACCTCATTTAACCCTTTAACTGGAAACTCGATTTTCAAGTTCACATTTGAAAATGCTAGATTCAGGTTTTGACAAATTTTCAGCTTTAGACAACATTCATTTGCTCATTCATCTATTGATTAATTAATTAGTGCATTAATTCATTCATTCATTATTTTTCATATGTATTTATTTATAATGGGCAGTACGGTGGCGCAGTGGGTAGAGCTCTTGCCTCACAGCAAGAAGGTCGCTGGTTCGAGCCTCAGCTGGGTCTGTTGGCATTTCTGTGTAGAGTTTGCATGTTCTCCTGATATTAGCATGTGTTTCCTGTGGGTGCTCCGGTTTCCCCCACAAGTTCAAAGACATGCACTATAGGTGAATTGGGTAAGCTAAATTGTCCAAAGTTTATGTGTGTGAATGAGAGTGTATGGGTGCTTCCCAGTGATGGGTTGCAGCTGGAAGGGCATTCGCTGTGTAAAACATATGCTGGATAAGTTGGCAGTTCATTCCGTTGTGGCAAACCCAGATTAATAAAAGGACTAAGCCAAAAAAGAAAATTAATGAAGAAATTGATTTATAATATCCCACTTATTAGATAGTGATGTCTAATAAATAATAATATCTAAAAATCTAATAAAATCTAATACATTTTGAAAACATGTACTTGTATTAATAAATAATTAAATTTGTTGTTGTTATTATTATTATTATTTATTAATATTATTAATTAGTATCATTGCATGCTTCAATGTTTAAAATCTGAAGTGGGAAGAATAAAAGTGGGAGGATAGAGTTAAAAATATATTGGCCTTTAATAGGCAAAAAATAAACAAAAACAAGATCTCACAATACTCTTCACCTCAGCCTTCAAAACCATCTGCTGTGAGAGAAAACTATTTGCTCTTGCTCCCTGCAGTGCTACAAATGACAGAGCTATATACAGTATAGATATATATAGTCAAGGTTTTGTTTTAAATAAAGTCTCTAGACTGAGTTTTCAAAGACTTTCTGAAAAACGCTGACCTTCTTTAAGGTCATTTATGTTTCTATGTGCTTGATCTTTTATTTTATCAATGTGACTCTGAATCTATTTTGAAAAGAAAAAGAATAACAACTTATCACACAACATCTGGGAATTTGTTTTTGAGATTTATTTAGCATGACTTTTTTTTCCCTAGAGGACCACTTTGACCTCGACTCAATTGTCTGGGGAGCTTGTTGTATAACAACAGATCAGCTTTGATTCAGACACATTTCAAATTGACAGATTAGATTACCTCCATTTAATTAGTTTATTATTATATATTTACAATAAATACAAAGCAAAAATTTGGTTCTCAGTGTAAAAAATAGCCCAGAAGAATTAGCAATGAGTAATTACTGGTAGTAATTAATGGAACGCTATACATTAAAATGCTAGACTATTATCTAAAGCCTTAGGAAATCAGCTGCAATAAAATACATTCGGTCTCTCACTTAACCATGTGGGAATTACTTAGAAAAAAGCTGAGAACAGTCACTCTGAGTCACTCTGAATCACCCTTATGATGATTACAGTTGCCTTAAGTTGGAATCTTGGAATATACTTAATATTCGTACAGTCATTATAGTATGTATGTATGTATGTATGTATGTATGTACGTACGTATGTATGTACGTATGTATGTATGTATGTATGTATGTATGTATGTATGTATGTATGTATGTATGTATCAATGTATTAATTAATTAATTAATCTTTTTGGCTTGAGATTTCCAGGTTCATTCACTTCCACTCATTTTTAGATGCTAAAAACAGCTCGTTATGTGGCTTGATGTTGCAAACGGACATTTCTTATTATATTATTTTGCTTTGTCTGTATTGTCATGGACACACTTGTTTGCAGAGCAAGTAGTTTAAACGTTTTTTTGCCATTTATTATTCCTAGTCATTTCTCCCATAGGGAACTGAATTGGAAGTTCTAAAACAATCGCAAAAACGAGCGCACTTCTGCATTGAAGAATAAGGTCAATTAGGAATATAAACACTTTCACACCAGTGAAAAAAGTGAACCCATGATCATTGTAATCCTGAGGTAAACCGAAATCTGTGTTATCTTGCTTCCCATAATTTATTCATTCATTCATTCATTTTCTTTTCGGCTTAGTCCCTTTATTAATATAGAGTTGCCACAGCAGAATGAACCGCCAACTTATCCAGCACGTTTTAAGCAATGGATGCCCTTCCAGCTGCAACCCATCACTGGGAAACACTCATACACTCTCATTCACACACATACACTACGGACAATTTTAGCGTACCCAGTTCACCTGAACTGCATGTCTTTAGACTGTGGGGGAAACCGGAGCACCCATAGGAAACCCACATGCAAACTCCACACAGAAATGCCAACTGACCCAGCCGAGGCTCGAACCAGTGACCTTCTTGCTGAGAGGTGACAGTACGACCTACTGCACCACTGCATTGCCCATTTCAGGTAATTTACTTTTTAACAAAGTCTTTACTATTATAGTCTCTTGTTCATTTTGGTTAATACACAGTATTGGCAAAATTTGGGAACACTTTTCTAAATAATTGAATTCAGGTGTGTCAATCACTTCTATAGACAGATGTGTTTACAATCATCTAGGTTTGCTGACTGCTTCTACAAATATTTGTGAAAGAATGGATCATTCTTAGGGAGCTTAGTGAATTATAGGTATCTAGTAGCTGCTATCGGGTGCAATTAAGTCCATTTGTGAACTTTCCTCACTAATAAGACTTTCTACAGTAAATTGTTAGTAGTATTGTAATAAAGTGGAAACAACTGAGAACAACATCAGCTCAGCCATGAAGTGGTAGGCCACATACAATCACAGAATGCAGAAGTTCAAAGACATTCTGGGGTGCGTTGCCCAAACAACGACGTAACTTGCGGTTGAACTATCATAATATGATGCATCGTTTGGGAAAAGAACGATGTAGTGATGAGTGTTTCCAATAGTTTCTCTGTCGCAGATCCATCGTTTGAACCACATTAGTTATAATGTAAAATGCCCATAATGATGCTCTAAACAGGGTGATAACAACTACTTTAGAGAAGAACCCCAAAATTTCGTTGTGCAAATTATATTGTTTTACATGTACACGTATTAAAAAAATCCAACATTAGTTTTTGTAAAAACTCATTTTCTATATTAATTGAAATGTATGTAAATGGCACATATAGGGCCTATGTTTCCTTAAACATATTATTGAGAACATTAACTACATATTTTATTCTAAAGCAAAAAAAAAAAAGCTAACACGTATTCTAATATCACATATAAATCATATAAATAAATAAATGAGGCTATTTATTAAGAAATTTAATTTAATATTTATTATTTATTAGGAAATGAAAAAATACTACTTTAATAATGATATTAATGATGATGATGATGATTTTCTATTATTTTTATTATTATTATTATTATTAGTAGTAGTAGTAGTTGTAGTAGTAGTAGTAGTAGTATTAGTAGTAGTATTGTTATTAAGTAGGATATTGTTTGTTTGTTTATTTATTTATTTATTTTTGAAAAGTCTACTTTTAAAATTTGACATATGTAAACCACTGCAGAAATGTTCTAACCAACAGGCCCATGTCATATACAATACATATACTGAATAAATAACCTACTATAAATTAAAAGCATTAACGTATGCTATGTTTTTTTGTTTTCACAAGCTTTGGAGACGTAACATAAATTCCGCTTTTAAATAATAGGTCACCTATAGCTTTTACATTATTACATCAATGTTTTCAAAGTGCACTATGAAGGGAGCGCAATTGTAAACATGAAGATCGCTAAAACTGAACTGTAAAAATACTTTGAAAGCAAATTACAGATAAGAGTTTTTTTTTTTTTAATAAGTCCAAGTTTAAATGTTAGAATGTTCTAAACGAATAGGACATAGGGGGATGACTGTGAATAGAACACAGCCAGGAACTATGTTTTAACTACAACTCCAGAGGTGTAGTTGCAAGCATACAAGTTTGCGACGCAGTTTACAAATGTTCGATGGAACGATGGATTTGGGAAACGCCAAATATTTGTAATGACGGAACTTGTGACCTTAGTTGGCTAACGATGGCTTTTGGAAACGCACCTCTGGACAATTTCATGCTCCAAACATTGTGAGAACAGTTTGAAGATGGCCCCTTACTGATAAATGCTCACCAGTGCACAGAGAAAGATTCATAAAGTGAATAGAATTGACTGGCCTGCACAGAGTCCTGAGCTAGGCATTCTCATCCAAAATCAGTGCATGACCTCACAAATGCATTTCAGAATAATGATAAAAACACTGTGGGAACATATTGAATATGTTGCAAAGGGTGAACCACCTTCATATTAAACCAATGCAGGCTCATTGGGGATATGTGCCCAGGGATACATTTTTGGAAACCAATAAAATATGTGCTTGTGGCTACATTTTGTGTATAAAACAAGCACTATGGGGCGATATGATGCCACCAACAACCTCTGTTCTTTTTTGTGGAACTGCTGTAAAATCATGCAAAGTGTGAAATCATGGTAAAAGCACACACCCACAATGACTTTTCTCCTCTAGTTTGCTGTTAGGTGCATTTGACTTCATGCTGGTAGACATTTTGTCCAGATTGACGCTGCGCCTCAAAGTACCGCGACAGTGCTCCGAGATCAGACAACTGATTCAGCCGGTGCAGTATCTGAAGAGCGACTGCTGGAACTGCAATGATGACACCAATATAACACAATTGGCTTAGTTCACCGCATGACAACAACCACGTGTGTTTCGGGCTTATTTTTGGACAAAATTCCGATTCACAAATTTCAAAACAAACAATTCACTTTTCATACCCTCTCTATCTTGTACACAGCATGCTTATTAAAAGACTACAAATATTTTACTGCAGTAATCATTCTTTGTTAAATAATCTGGTTATAAATGCTTGCTTGTTTGCACAGTTTTATTTTCTAACTTTTTATACAGACTATTTACTTCAGCTTCATGAACGATTTAAATTATATATTTTAGTAAATAACCTAAATTATAACTCAAATAAGTCTTACAGACTTGAAATAAAATAATTATCCTCATTGATCCTGACACCCTAATGGTTTCTTAACAAATTAAGTTAAATAACTATTTTATTAAATAATTATAAAATGATTTATATGATTATAAAATATATATTTATTTCCTGTCTAGCCGTTATGCACAAGCCTTGAAAGTGACATTGATGTACATTTTTTTTTTTTTTTTTTTTTAATGGGAAACTTCTACTTAAAGTGTAGCTCACTTTTTTTAAGGAATGCTCCTTTTGTGCTTTTTTAAAAATGCTTTCATTATCCAAAATAATCTTAATCAAAACACCTTGCATTGGGTTTTACATTAATATATATTGGAAAGTTTGGTCCCACTTTATATTAAGTGTCGCTTATACCTGTGAACTTACATGGTAATTAGATGTGTAAGTAGTATGTAACTACAGTGTATGTACACACGTTTACATAGTATTTACTTTTGTATTACTGGTGTAACTACACTCATGTAACAACCAACTGAATAGTATTTGTAAGTACAAATGTGTAACAGGACATTGGTAACAACAGTAGGTAAGTACACATCTGTAACAAGAATTATGTAAGTGCATTGTGTAACAACAATATGTACTTGCAGATGTTTTCCCACTTCCACACCTGTTTGCAGATCATGTACTTGTGAACACTGTATGGCAGAACTAATGCTGCATTAAAAGGTATCACCTTGTGATACAAGTGTACTTACATGGTAACTCCACAGGAACTGTCCACTTAATATAAAGTGTAAAATGGTCGCAAATTACTGTGTAACTTGTAGAAACATCTTCTATGCAACACTTTAATAACAGTGTAGTTGCATGGTAACTCCACAGGAACAGTCCACAATATAAAGTTTAAAATAAAATTCATTTTCGTTTCGGCCTAGTCCCTTTATTAATCTGGGGTCGCCACAGCGGAATGAACCGCCAACTTATCCAGCATATGTTTTACACAGTGAATGCCCTTCCAGCTCCAACCCATCTAAGCCGAAAAGAAAATGAATGAATGTATGAACAGTAATTTGTGACCATTTTACACTTTTATATTGAGTGGATCCTGTGGATTTACCATGCAAGTACACTTGTATCACAAGGTGAAACCTTCTAATGCAGCATTAGTTCTGCCATACAGTGTTCACAAGTACATGATCTGCAAACAGGTGTGGAAGTGGGAAAACATCTGCAAGTACATATTGTTGTTACACAATGCGCTTACATAATTCTTGTTACAGATGTGTACTTTCCTAGTGTTGTTACCAATGTCCTGTTACACATTTGTACTTACAAATACTATTCAGTTGGTTGTTACATGAGTGTAGTTACACCAGTAATACAAAAGTAAATACTCTGTACCAGTGTGTACATACACTGTAGTTACATACTACTTACACATCTAATTACCATGTAAGTTCACAGGTATAAGCGACACAATATAAAGTGGGACCGAAAGTTTTATATCTATAAAAGTAAATAAATGTTGACCCCTTTTTAGCATATTCAAACAAGAAGCTTTAGCCTAAAGAGTGATGTTTAAATGCCTAAAATGTGTGCTTATTGCTTTGTTTTTAATAGGCCTATTCATTTTCATGTTTATATTGCCCTCTCGTTTCCCCTTATTTCTCTCATACTATATATAATTCATAATTCCCTTATTGTTTAAAAATTAACTATAGTTTGTAGAGACTGTATACTGTTTTATTTGTACTGTAAATATTTTGTTATAAATAAAAAAAAATTCAAGTCAAATGCACCTATTGAAAACACTATTTTTTGAGTTTAGGGAAAAGGGTGGTAGGTGGGTGGGTGGCTTAGTCAATAGCAACCAGATATATTTTGCACAACAAGTTGGCCTGCTTCTCACCGACATGCAAAAGAAGGATGTTCACAGCGCCTCTGGTGGATTGTATGAATGTAGCCCTGGGCACATATCTCAAATGAGCCTGGGCTATATTAAATCCTACAGATTAAGACTGAGATGTCATTAAAATGTAGATTTAAAGACAGATATGCCAATGCTTTTGACAATATCATTTGTTTCCAATCACTATTTTGCCCCCTCTCAAATGCTAAAAATTACTGTTTTTGTGCTCAAAGAATGCTAATATGAAGCATGATATTGTCTGTTGCTAAAAATCTAGCTATAATATTATAACATGGCAGCATTTCACATGTTCATATGTTTGACACTGCAGTGTGGGGATAACACTACAAATTAGTACTAATCCTACTCCAGGTTTCATAACCTCAGACATTAATCAGAGCTAGCTTGCTTCTGACTAGTGTCAAACATACCTGTACCCAAAAACATACCTGACCCAAATAAAAGCTAGGATTAGAACAATAACATCCAGGTGAAGTGTTGAATGAAAAAGTCTGAATAATACTGAACAGTATTAGTTTAACAATGAGTTTGCATTGTCATTGTTTTTCATTCATTCATTCATTCATTCATTCTTTTCTTTTCTGTTTAGTCCCTTTATTAATCAGGTTCCACCACAGCGGAATGAACCACCAACTTATCCAGCATATGTTTTATGCAGCGGATGCCTTTCCAGCTGCAACCATCACTGGGAAACACCCATACACTCTCATTCACACACATACACTATGGACAATTTAGCCTACCCAATTTGTGGACTTGTGAGGGGAAACCGGAGCACCCAGAGGAAACCCATGCGAACATGGGAAGAACATGCAAACTCTACACAGAAATGCCAACTGACCCAGCCGAAGCTCAATCCAGCGACCTTCTTGCTGTGAGGCGACATCGCTAGCCACTGCGCCACCATGCTGCCCGCATTTTCTTTTTACCTTGTTTAATTCATATTCTTTTTTTGCAAGTTAATAAGTTGTTACACTTCATTTTTCATGAGAGGCAGATTCCCCGCAGTAATTAGAAGTCTTGCCCACCTAAAGGTCATCAGTATTCTTCTGTTTTCTGGAAGATTTAATTTCTTTGCTGAAATAATGGCTCCCAGCTCTCTGTGTGTGCACATTTCAATCCCCAAAACAATCAATTCTCTGACCATTTATAAAATCAACATGATTTTGTCCAACAAACTAGAATTGTTGGACTGCAATTACCTGATATTATGAATACTGTTGTGAGTAATGAAAAGGACACAAAGGGTTTACCTCAAATTGAATTTGTTTGGTGCCAACTATAGTTGGCAAGACCTTTAATCTTTATACCTTCATATGAATACATATTTAGTTAACCATTTTGTATGAAAATACAATCACAATTGAAGCACTGTGGATTAAATCTGAATAATTCAAATAGTCTTTAGCTTTTAACGAATAGTGGTGTCTTAAAGGTGAAGTAGGTGATCTTCCACAATGCTAACAGCTTAGCATAAATCTTCAAATCACAGTCCCTTCCCTGCCGTCCAGAGCCACGCCTCCTGAAACACGAGCATGTGCACCTTAAAGATGACAGAAGAACCCTCTCTCATGTGTTAAAAGCGACTAGTGCTTGTCCGGCGGCATGCAGGAATTACACTCATTACTAAGCCATACTGACATTTCAGAGCGAATATTTAGAGTAGCATGGTAAACAATATAGGGAGAGCGTCACAAGTCGTCATTGTTCAAAAACGAACCAATGTGATGTGCATATTAAACCAACTTCACCTCAGTAAAGCAGGCTAGGCGGAATAGTACATATATATATATATATATATATATATATATATATATATATATATATATATATATATATATATATATATATATTAGGGGTGTAACGGTTCACAAAAATCACGGTTCGGTTCGATACAACATAGTGGTGTCACGGTTCGGTATGTTTTCGAGACAGCAAATAAGGAAAAATCCAGAGGATTTCTCTGATTGAAATATTTTTAATGTATTAAAACTAACATCATAAAAGCATGATCTCTTCGTTTTTTTTTTTTTTTTTTTTTTTTTTTTTTTACTTTGAACAGTGATATAAAGCTATACGTCTGGGGTTTCTGCTTAGCAGCAAATAAAACAAATCCTTCTTTATACTCAAAACCAAAAAGCTGCTTATAAAAATAAATGTAATATTTTAGTAGTTAAATAAAAAGAAAAGAACAATTTAGTTTTTATATGGAACCCAACTTCAATCAATTTTTAAGTTTTATTTTAATTTTCAGAAAGTGTCCACCTTTTTTTTCAGACAGCACAGATCTGGGGTGCGTTTCCCAAACAACGACGTAACTGAACTATCATAGTGCGATTCATCGTTTGACAAAAAAACGATGTAGTGACGAGTGTTTCCCAAAACCTGTAGTTTCTCTGTCGCAGATCCATCGCGTGAACCATGTTAGTTATAGCCAGGGCCAGACGGAATCTGCGGACGTTTTTTGCTATTTCTGCGGAGAATTTTGGTAAAAATCTGCGGATTTCTGCGGAATTATTTTGGGAGTCTCATAACTAAAACCTTAATATGTTAAATAAAAAATAATATCTTTTCAACTTGTATTTAATGTTTAAAATGCAAATCCAATTAGATTAACTGTAAATAGTTAACTTTAAAAAAATAAACAGAATTAATGATGGGCTAAAAATCTGCGGAAATCTGCGGAAAATCTGTGGAAAATCTGCGGAATTCTGCGCGCGCAGATTCCGTGTGGGCCTAGTTATAGCGTAAAATGCCCATAATGATGCTCTAAACGGGGTGGAGTAACTTCTTTAGAGAACAACCCCATCATTTCTTTGTGCAAATTATATTGTTTTACACGCACACGCACAAAAAAAAAAAAACAATATTAGTTTTGGTAAAAACATGCACTCATTTTCCATATTAATTAAAATATAAGTAAATGGCACATATAGGGCCAATGTTTGCTTTACTAAAATTATTGAGAAGTTGAACATTACATATTCTATTCTAAAACATAAAATCACTTACAAAAGCTAACACTATTCTAATATCATATATAAATAAATAAATAAATAATGAGGCGATTTATTATAAATATATTTACTTTACTAATAACAATATTAATAATATTAATAATGATGATGATTATTATTATTATTATTATTATTATTATCATAATTATTATTATTTAGGATATTGTTTATTTATTTAAAAAAATTACAATTTGACACATGCAAACCACAGCAGAAAGTTCTAACCAACAGATCCATTTCATATACAGCAGAGAAACTTAATAAATAACCCACTATAAAATAAAAGAATTAACGTATGCTATGTTTTTTATTTTCACAAGCTTTGGAGACGTAACATAATTTCCATTTTTAAATATACCTATAGCCTTCGCCATGAGGCTGTGTTCAAAATTATATTAATGTTTTCAAAGTGCACTGCGAAGGGAGCACAATTGTAAGCATGAAGATCGCTAAAACTGATCTGTAAAAATACTTTGAAAGCAAATTACACCTAAGAGAGATTAACTTAATGCTTTTTTATTTTTAATAATTCCAACTTTGAATGTTAGAATGTTCTAAATAAATAGGGCATAGGGGGGCTAAGTGGGAATAGAACACAGCCAGGAACTATGCTTTTAACTACAGCTCTAGAGGTGTCGTTTCAAGTGCTCAAGTTTGCGACGCAGTTTGCGAATGTTCGTTGGAATGATGGATTTGGGAAACAGCAAATCAACGAACTATGTTTGTAACGACAGAACTTGTGACCTTAGTTGGCTAACGATGGTTTTGGGAAACGCACCCCTGCTTGATTTGACTGTCACCTGCCGATTCAGTGGATCTGTAAGCAGGAATTATTATCTGACTGAAATGGGCTTATGAAAGAATAATGTAACGGGGCTCTATTACATTTAACATTTTACATAAAACCCGAAATTTCCACTACCGATTATGGTCTCATATCCACAATTATAAATGTACCGATCGCCTCTGTGATTTGATTTGCCCTGTTCGAATCTGTAGAATTTGCCTGTCTGAATGCTGCGATAGTTGCATGTAGTGCACGTGTCTAGTTTTCATCTAATTCCAGTTAGTGATTCCGTGATGTCAGTAGCTATGTTTCCATTTTGGAGATGCGCATAAAAAACTGGTTGATGGAAACGACATGATGCGGATAAATTTTGAAAATGCGCATAAAAAACATATGTTTTTGTCATTCTAAAACGCTGTAACCATTTCAGTTATAGTGTTATTATATTATTAATGACATCCAGAATCAAGAGCGTCTGTGCTCCGCGTCTGACACCTTCAAACGCCACCGCTGTGTGTCAGGATTGGCTTCCGAGGCGCAAGTCATTTATTAGATGAAGAAAAGATTGACGCAACTTCTCCTACTGCAGCAAATTCAGTTTTTACTGTTGATATTTGTTGATACTCGTTGGATGGAAACGCAGCTTTATTCGCACGTCTTTTATGTGATAATCCAGTTTTGTGCATGAAGTTTATTCGCATTTTTGGATAAAAACATAGCTAGTGTAAATGAGTTGACATGTTCAAATATTACTGCTAAAATAGCTTACTGTCATAGCAGATGTCATTGTTTTTTTTATCCACCACTCTCTTGCCATCACCCTCATAACTTACAGGGAAACCAAAGTGCTCCCAAACGCCAGACCCGCTGTTGGTTATAGGAGAATTACATTCAGGGCCGGAGCAAGCTCAACTGGCACTCTAGGCAAAAGACGAGAATGCCGCTCTCAAACCGAAAGTTATGCTGCCTTCAATCCGAAAAAGCCGGCGGAGAGGGGGGCGGCGGAGCGAAGGGGGGAGATGCGCCGCGGACACCATCCTGACTGCTCTGCCGCCCTAGGTCGCCTCTATGGACGCGCCAGCCCTGATTACATTAATGTTACTAACTATTTTGCGAGCTAGTGCAGTGTATCCCTGACTGGAGTAGTGTTTGGAGGTGGGGGGGGGAGGCAGCATGTTATCTGTCACGTCCAGGGTCACGTCATTTGGGATGCCTTGTTGAGCGTTGTTGCACTGAAAACATTATATTCTGTACACTTATTCTCTTTTATCTTTTTAGAAATTTGTCTGAATCGTTCGGTTTGTAATGCGTACTGAACCGAAAGTCTCGTACCAACGATTCAATACAAATACGGGTATCATTACACCCTTAATATATATATACATATATATATATATATATATATATATATATATATATATATATTATAATATATATTATATATTAAATATTATACATATCTGTTGTCACAATAAACAAGTTGATTAAAAAATTTAATAAAAATATATAATAATAAATGATAAGGACATAGAGTTTTAATAAGGGATAAGGGGGTTCAGCCTTTTTCTCTCATATGGTGGCATGAGAACACGTACTGTGCTGCTAGGTGGAGACACTTTTCATTTTCTCCCAAAATATAATGGAGTTTCTCCGTATTTGTGGCTTGCTGGAATTGTGGTAGAATTTGAGATATTTGCGTGAAGTAAGCATATCTGATGCTCCAAAATTTGCTGCAGGAAATGCAGCTCATCCTCCACAACTCCAGCAGAGCAGTGTGGACACAGTCTGAGGTCCTCCAGCTGCGCTTGTGCCGCCCGTCTCCACACTCAGACTGTGTCCACTCAGACAGTACTGGCTTATCAGCTTTCTCTGACCGGGGCTCTTAATGTTGGTCAGGTACGGGGCCAGTTCATAACCAGGTTTAATCTGGTGGAAGCACGCTAACTTTATTTGTTGTACTTTAGTTTGCCAATTGAGTTTTTATTAATCTTTTCTATTGCTTTAGTCTTTATATGTTGGGACTGGGTTTGTGAATTTAGTTGGTGTTTTTCCGCCAGATAGTGCATGGGGTCACTGGCCGGATGTGCATTTCTATATTTGAGGGCTTGCTGATGGTAGCTCTCTGGGCTGGAGTCTGACAGATGGAGCCAGAACTTCACTGCTCTCTTCTGCATTTCAAAGAGCAGAGGGAACCTGCCTAGTTCTGCTCTGCAACCAAGGCTAGGTGTGCTTATGTGAACTCCGAGGATGTTTTTGCAAAATTCCAGATGAAATATTTCAACTGGACTTTTTTCCCAAGATTCATAGTTTAATTTGAATGTGGGTCCCCAGAGTTCACAGCCATACAGCAGGACTGGCTTTACAATGGTGTCAAATATTTTCAGCCACAGTTTAATGGGCAGGTTAAATTTAAAAAGGGTGTTTTTAATACAATAAAATCTTTCTCTCTCTCTCTCTCTCTCTCTCTCTCTCTCTCTCTCTCTCTCTCTCTCATGAACGCGCAGAGCATCTATGCACAAACAGCAGAGCTGCGCAGTTGTTCAAATCTGCATTTGCTGACAGGCAGTTTGGGCTACTTATCGGAATTATGAGAGATGTCGGCCCGACTGTATTTAATTGGATGAACATTTTTTAGTTTTATGCCTTATCCAGAATATAAAAATACATACTGTATAAATACATTTAGATCATTTACTTTAATCAATACTATTGGAATGTGAAAAGACCTTCAACCAGCACAAGACAATCACCTAGTGCAACTTTATTGTAGATCTAAGCCATGGGATTGAGCCATTGAGATTTTTAATGTTACAATATATATATATATATATATATATATATATATATATATATATATATATATATATATATATATATATATATATATATATATATATATATATATATATATATATAAATCAATACAGCATTCACAGTTTAGTCCCAATTGAAAAAATTGCCCTCTCAGGCTTTTATCATATGAGGAGTATACTGTACTTTAAACTATTCAAATGATGAAATAAGTCTAAAGGTTGAAATACTATATTTGGAACAAGCCTGATGTAAGAGGTTTGCTGCATGACCAAGTGCTAAATTTGAGCCGCTTGAGCATTTAAAAGAAGAAGCCTCGACGTGTTCTTACCTCGACGAGAGGGTGCCAGTGTGCGATGGGTTTGCGTGGGTAGGTCAGCATTTCATTCCAGTGTTCTCTGCCCAAACCCTCTGCATCATTACCTACTCGGCACACGCCAATAACCTCATTATGACCTACACTGTGAAAAGAGACAGCAAAGCACTCTGTTTATATTTATGCACATGTGATATAATAATTCTTATTGAACATACTTATTGAACATACAGCATCAGTATTAAACAAATTCAAAGTATACAAATAGCAATGTTAACAACATTCTAATTGCAAATCATGTATAGTAAATAAGCACCAAGATGGAAAAAGTGAAAAGCAAAACCCTTTAATCCGATGAAAACATTATTTATTACTCTAAGCCTACATATTTAATAAACTAATTTTTTCAAAGGTGTTACATGATTAACATGATCAATACTTTGTTGGGAAAATACTGTGTAGAGTCTGGACAAGCAAGCTAGTTTTGTGTGATTTTGTTTAATACATTTTTTTGTAATATACAGTATGATCCTTACTAAGTGAACATTTAGATAATATCTTGTATGTTTTGTATGTAAAACATATATGAGTAATAATTTATTGTGTTCGAACTTTTAAGTTATGCTCATTGGTTCTTGTGATAACGTTTTAGAAGCTGGTCCTCTGTCCTAGACTCTTAATAACTCTGTTTTGAAAATCCAGAGATGAGTGTGTAACCTTGGATTGTTGTTGATGCCTTATGTTTCTTTTGTCTAAATTACTGTAAAGCATTTTTTCCCACCTCGGAAATCATGCAAGATTGTGCACTGTAAAATTTTACAATTGCAAAGAAATTACTAAATTCCTTTGTTGTCTCACAGATAACAACAAACTACTGCTTGCTCTTTTAGGCGATGTTTCTAAATTTACACTTAATAAGCAACAATATGTACACAATTTGTCCACCAGGCAATTTTACAAGGACAAGTATTGGCAGCCACATTTATCCACCATTTAAAGCATTCCAAAAGAACAATCAAAAACTAACTGTGCCTTCAAAATGGTCCAATAGGTGCATTTAAAAAAAAATCCCAAAAGAATGAAATAACTAAATAAAAGTGTCATCAAAAAGAGTTTTTACTTGCTTTTGCTTGTTGATTTAGTATCATTTTATTAGATTATATTGTATCATTGTATTGCATTATTAGCTGACAAAAGCTCAACATTATTCAGTTTTCTCCACAATTAAAGCTAACATGGGCTAACGTCTTAATTTATGCTCAACACACATACATTTGTTAAAATCTCAAAAAAGGGTTGTTTGAACCTTTAAAGGCACTTTATAAAATAATTATTATTATTAATTCATTCATTTTTCTTCAGTTTAGTCCCTTTATTCATCAGGGGTCACCACAGCAGAATGAACTGCCAACTTATCCAGCCTATGTTTTCCCCATACACTTTCATATTCACACACATACACTACTGCCAATTTAGTTTACCTATTCATAGAATCACTGCCTAAGGGATACTGTAAAAACACAAGAAGGACTTTGGCCTTCCATGACCGAACTTGCCCACCCCTACTCTAGGTTGCAGGTGAAGAAGGATTCACTTTGCCTTTTCCACTAGAGCTGGTGTCGGACACGGAGCCCTATTTGGAGATTATTCATTCATTTTCCTTTGGCTTAGTCTCTATTTCAGTGGTCACTACAGCGGAATGAACCGCCAACTATTCCAGCATAAGTTTTACGCAGTGGATACCCTTCCAGCCACAACCCAGTACTGGGAAACACCCATACACACTCATTCACACACACTCATACACTACGTCCATTTAGTTTCCTAAATTCACCTATACCGCATGTCTTTGGACTGTGGGGGAAACCGGAGCATCTGGAGAAAACCCATGTGAACACAGGGCAACATGCAAACTCCACACAGTGGAGACAGTTCTAACCACTGAGCCACTGTGCCACCTTAAGTTTATTTCTATTATTATTATTATTATTATTATTAAACTATCTGGCACCTCAGGAGGTGAAGCACTGTTTTACACTATTTACTGTAGAAGTAGGGAGCTGTTGTCCTTAACTGTGGGGGTTGTCAGACAGTGCAAGAAATACTTTGAGAATCTCCTCAATCCCACTGACATGTCTACCATTGAGGAAGCAGAGGCAAGGGGTGCAGGGGTTGACTCATCCATCACCTAAGCTGAAGTCACTGAGGTTGTTTTCAAGCTTCGCAGTGGTAAAGCAGTGGGGGTTGATGAGATACACCCTGTGTTCCTCAAGTCTCTGGATGTTGTGGGACTGTCTTGATTGACATGCCTCTACAATATCGCATGGAGGTCAGGGACTATACATCTGGACTAGGCAACTGGGGTGGTGGTTTCCATTTTTGAGAAGGGGGACCGGGAGGTGTGATCTTACTATACCTCTAATACACTCCTCAACCTTCTTGGAAAGGTCTATGCCTGGATACTGGAGAGAAGGATCTGGCCGACGGTTAAACCTCAGATGCAAGACAAATAATGCAGATTTTGTCCAAGGCATGGATTACTGGACCAGTACTATACCCTCACTAGAATGCTAGAGGGTTCATGGGAGTATGCCCAACTAATTTACATGTTTTTTTTTTTTTTTTCTGGACTTGGAGAAGACATTCAACTCCCCTTGCAACATTCTGTGGGAGGTGCTTTGGTAGTATGGGGTTGGAGGTGATCTATTAAGGGCTGTATGAACAGTGCTGTATGAACAGAACAGGAATTTAATTCTCATCTGTGGCAATAAGTCAGACAGTCAGTGCATGTTGGACTTTGGCAGGACTGCCCTTTGTCAGTCAGAATTTCTAGATGTAGCCTAGAGCCGGAGGGGGTCAGGTTTGGGGACCATGAGATTTAATTCCTGCTATTTGCAGATGTTGCCGGCAGCTAGCTCTCTGCAACTCTCACATAGTCACCCACTGAAGCTAAGCAGAGCTGCGCCCCATCAGTACCTGGATGGGAGACCACATGGGAAAGCTGGGTTGCTGCCGGAAGTGGTGTAAGTGAAACCAGCAGGGGGCGCCCAACCTGTGGTCTGTGTGAGTCCTAATGCTCCAGTATAGTGACGAGGACTCTATACTGCTCAGTGAGCACCGTCTTTCGGATGATATGTTAAACCGAGGTTCAGACTCTCTGTGGTCGTTAAAAATCCCAAGATGTCCTTCGAAAAAGAGTAGGGGTTTAACCCCGGCATCCTGGCCAAATTTGGCCACTGGCCTCTGTCTATCATGGCCTCCTAACCATCCCCATACCATAATTGGCTTCATCACTCTGTCTCCTCTCCACCAATCAGCTTGTGTGTGGTGTGCGTTCTGGCGCAATATGGCTGTCGTCGCGTCATCCAGGTGGATGCTGCACACTGGTGGTGGATGAGGAGATTCCCCCAAAATTGTGTAAAGTGCTTTGAGTGTCTAGAAAAGCGCTATATAATTGTAAGGAATTATTATTATTATTGTTATTATTATTATGTTGTTGTCCTGTTGGCTTCATTGAACATGGATCTTCAGCATGCCAAGTGTGACGCAGCAGGGATCAGAATCAGCACCTTGAAGTCCAAGCCTATGCTGCTCGACTGGAAAAATGTGGCTTGCCATCTCCAGGGTAGAGGAGTGTCCTTACCCTAGGTGGAGGAGTTCAAGAATCTTGGGGTTTTGTTCACAACTGAGGGAAGGATCGAACCTCTGAGATTGAGAGGTGGATCGGTGCAGCAGCAGCAGCAGCAGTAATGTGGTCGATGTACTGGTACGTTGTGGTAAAGAAGGAGCTGAGCTGAAAGGCAACTCTCAATTTCCCAGTCAATCTATGTTCCTACTGGGATTCTCTCCCGAGACTGCTGCCCCTCCCACTCAACCCCAGATAATTGGAAGAAAATGAGATGAGATGATATTATTATTATTATTATTATTATTATTAACAATAATAATAATAATAATAATAATAATAATAACAACAATAATACTACTACTACTACTACTACTACTACTACTACTACTACTACTACTACTACTAATAATAATAATACATGTATCCCCCATCCTTTTTTCTTCTGTTCTTGTGAATTAGGATGGTTTGGACTGAAAGTAAATAATCTTTTACTTGTTAAAGTAAGAGAGCTTGAGCTTGAGACCCAACCTCCATGGATAGTGAATGTCTGCAATAAATTAGCAACACAATATTAGAAATAAAAGTAGAATACTGGTGCCAATATTTTTACATATTTATGATCTCTATTTATCTGACGACTTGTCCTTAAGACTTCCCTGAGGGGAGAATCAAACCTAACTTCTATGGTAATCATAGAGCTTAATTTGTTTTAAAACAGGGATATTGTTTAAAAATGTAACTACGTAATAATCTTTAACTTCAATTGATATTCCCACACCTTGTTACTCTGTTGGTCATAAAGAATACATAATCATAATTCAACAGACATTTCTAAGCCTCTCACCGGTCATAATCCATAACAGCTACAAGAAGGCTGATTTGGTCAATGTTCTCTGGAGGGACATCAAACACTATGGCCTCATTGTACACAGGGTTTAATGTGTTCCTCTTGGTGGAGGTTTTCCTTTTCTTCAGTCTCCGTCCATCACACATGAGAGAAACCTTCACATAAGGATCTAGGCAAAGAGAAGAAGTTGAAAAGTTATATTATTAAAACATGGTTTCTCTTATACTTTGACTGTCTCTCATTATCTTGACCATAATTAACTGATTTAACTACATGTCAACTAACTCTTGGTACAGTATTGGTAGAGAGGTTAAGATAAGTAGAATAATGCAGGCCATGCTAATTGGAAATATGTGCCCCACCCTACAAAAAAAATTGTTGCTTCTGGTACTTTGTGTGCAGATTTTAGATAACAAATCCACATGAGGGTGCTGTCTACATTTTCGCTAATCTGAATTACATTACTTAGCATACTTTATTCTTTGTTTGTATATGGTTGTATGTTTCAAATACACATCCTACTTGTACATGTCCAAGAGAAGGTGGGGCTAGTTGTACAGATTCTCTAAACACCAACCAACATTGTTTTCAAAAGCAAATGTAAGAGAGAAATGCACTGCAACTATATAGTTTTACTTTTATTTTAAATCACGTTTAACTCTTTTGTGGAAACATAACCCTGAGTGCTCTGAATCACAAGTACAATAATGTACAAAGTAAACTACAAGCAAAATTACCATGGCAGAAATGTTCACCACAGCGGAATGAACCACCTGGACCAAACTTATTTGATTTTAAATCATATTCACCATTAAGTTGCTTTGTGTTATTTATTTGGTGTTGTGCAAAGAACTGCATGAAAATTGTTATGATCACCAGTGATGTAGCCTTTGTGGCCCGCCAGAGAACACCCCTGGTCATTCTAAGAAACTACATATCCCATCATGTATCGCAGTCACACACCAGCTCCAGGTCACCTCTTAATTATATACAGTATGTGTGTAACATTAGTTTTTTTAAATAAAAAGTCAAAAATGTAAACAATGTAAACAACTTATAAAAAAAATGTAAACAACTTATAAAAAAAAAAACATCCCATAATGTAAATAAGTTGTCATTAAATAAGAATATTTCAGTAACTCAATTTTGACAAACATGTCAGATAGAACCTTAAAACTCTAAGGTGACGATACACATCCATTTCCTGTCTAGTCTACCTGTGTGTTTTGACCTTTGTTTGTGTCATTGTTTATGTTTATTTTGCTTCCCGCCTCGCCTGTGACTGCCATTACTTTTTTGGATTTTCTTTATAGTTCTATTTGGTCCTGTACTAACCTTGCCTGCCTGATTACTCTCAAATAAATCTGCATTTGGAGCCGACCCACATTGTCACCCAATTATTACAAAAATAATTATTAATATGTCGTTATACTGCCCCACAGTATTAATTTTACCTATTAACCAGTGTTAATTTCGTTGACAAAGAATTATCGTCATAATTTTCGTGACGAACAAGTTTCTACCGATGAAAAGTATAATAAAAAATAACAAAAAAAAAAACGATTCACGTTTTATGTCAAGACAAAAAGACTGTAAACTGTATGGGGAGGAAATAGCTGAGAAAAACAACAAATCTAAAGCAGAAATAATTTGTAAACAAATTACTAATTATTTCTTAGCTACAAATAACTAATACAAAATTATAAAAACAAGCTAGATATAGCTGTATATATGCACTTTTTAAATAACAAAACCTTTCTTTAAAAAAAAAAATAAAAATGTAAAAAATAATTATTGTCATGTATCTAAAACTATACAGTCCAGGCTAAAGGTTTCAGAACACCTGTCAACTGTACATACATAGGAAGTTAATCTCCTAATAAAGCAATATTATTGTAATAGATAATAATTAAACCATAAATTGAAAAAAAAAGACTGTAAATGAAAAAAAGCAGGTAAAAAACATATCGTCAGTAATAATGAAAGGATGATCATGCGCACATGGTTAACATTAGGCCTGTTAATAATCTGCTCAAAGAATGGAAAGTGAAAGCGGCAACTGCTTACAAAAATACTTTAAAAAAAAAAAAAGAATCTGAAGTCTGAAGTGCACAAGCATCATTTTTTGTCCTGTCTATTTCAAAGATAACTGATCGCACAAGTTTTGCTTGCTTTGCGCAAGGAAACGGGAGTGCGCAAGCTTTATAAACTGAAATCAGCTGAAATCCACCCGCATTTCATCACCTTAGAATTATATGGTTCTATCTGACATTTTTGTCAAAATTGAGTTATTGACATATTCTTATTAAATGACAACTTATTTACATTATGGGATGTTTTTTATAAGTTGTTTACATTTTGAGACATTTTATTTAAAAACAAATGTTACACACATACTGTTTGCTATGGAATGCAAAAACTTTGAAGCTCAATATCTCAAAATCATTTAGAACACAGATAGAACCTTATATTTCCAAAGTGACGATTTGGGGGGTTGGCGGGTATTAATGTCAAGCCCTGTGTTTAAGTAGCTTTTTGCACTTTCACCAAAAACTGAAGCACATATTTCCACTGAGCCTGTGTTGGAATAGGGCAGTTACTTTCAACTAAAAACTGAAAATCTTTTATAATTTTGACAATTAACCTCGGGGCCAAAACATGCTAACATTTAAAAGTATGATTTAACTGAAACTATACAGTTATTGTCTACCATGAACATAACAATAATGACATGGCCTATACACCATTTATAGTAATTACTGAGCTTCCATGTGCATGCAGATTGGTTTGACAACACTTTTAGGTGTAGTTCAAGTTACAGCCTAAGTTAAAAAGGCACTTATTGTAAAAATAATTGAAGGTCAGAATGTTTATTGGGGATCATAATCATAAAATATAACCAACTATATCAAAATTTACATCTGAAACCATAACCATGGTTTATTTACAGTTCACTATTTCAAGTCAACAAATTTAAATACACCGTGCGGCAACCTTACAGACATATATATTTTTGAAGCTAATGAAGAAAAATGTAAGCACTTCAAATGAATGTTTTAAAGGAATGATTTATGGTAGATGCATTTTTAAAGGGCCATAAAACCTCTTTCGGTTCAAGTCTACCTCAGAATTTTTTCAAAAAAATCATAATCATAATGGGCATGGAGTGCTGCAACCAGAGGGAGGAGTGGGCGTGGCTGGCAGAGCAGGGGAGAAAGAGGGGAGCGAACAACTGTTGTCAGTTGGCTCACAAAATGAGACTCAAACCGTGAGGAGACCCATGATTTTATAGTTTACAAAGTTAAAATGCAAAGAAATAAACAGTAATTTAATGCCCTGCTACATTTTGTCACCTTAGAATTATAAGGTTCTATCTGCCGTTTTTGTCAAAATTGAGTTTATGACATATCCTTATTAAATGACAACTTATTTACATTATGGGTTTTTTTTATAAGTTGTTTACATTTTAAGATTTTTTATTTAAAAAAACAAATGTTACACACATACTGTTTGTTCTATGGAATTCAAAAACTTTGAAGCTCAATATCTCAACAACAACATTCAGAATGCAGATAGAACCTTATAATTTCAAGGTGACGCTTTGTTATTCATAATTTCATATACACATAACCACAATTTATATTATTAAAAGATAATCATGTTTATATAAACACTATAAATGAGGAGGACTTCTGTCCTCCTGAATCACCGGGTCTGAATGCAGAGACAGTGGATAGCAGTGCAGCAGGTCTCTTGCGCTGTCTATTTCAACCATTAGCCCTGTCGGTAATCTGGAGGATTTTAAACATAGGCGAACACAGCAGCATGGATATAGGCAATGTGTCTGAATGGGAACAAACTCAACTAATAAAAAACAAAGTCCGCCATTCTCCAATTCTTGTACAGCTCTCCTGACAAAAATGCTGTGCTGCACACAAACTGCTGTATCGGCCCTGACATCATCACGGGTAAAAACATGCAACAAACCCTGTGGATCATGGAAAGAAACACATACGATACGACCCTGGATGAATGACTAAATACTGAGTGCCGTATGCTGAGTTCAGTCATTTGGTTTCACAGCTTGGCAGGTCTGCCTTGCCTTCGGAAAACCTGTGCAGTCATGAATAAATAAGAAGCAGGGTTTTCTCATAGGATAAGAAAACTCAACTATGAATAATAATGAGAAACCCATGCGTCATCACTTCACTTGCAGATTTGCGCTACGTCACCGATTTTGATCCACCCCAATTATGATTTTAAACCCAGAAGATGAAATTAGCTGACAAAAGCTCAAAATTATCCAGTTTTCCCCACAATTAAAGCTACAGGTGCTAACATTGTCTCAAATTATGCTCAACACACACAAATCTGTTTAAATAAAAAAAAAAAAATGTACTCGAGGGTTTCTTGAATCTTTAAGCATAATTTGAAATGTCAAGTTACATAATTTATAAAAAATTATGTTTATGTAATTCATAACAATAAAATAATATATAATTTGTTTTGTAACAATGATACTTTGTAGCTAAAAAATCTTAAGACTGAAGCTGTTCATAACTTTACATGACAGTGCTCTTCCTGTCGATCAATGTCATTTAGGAATAAGGTGATTTTGAATTAAGATCTTTTTACAATAAATCACAGGTACAATAATTAGCAAATTCTCTAAAGATATTACATTTAAAAAAATGGAAATCTGTCATTTCACACTATAAATCATACCTGAAGCTCCAGTGATGTCCATGGCTTTCAGATTTCGTGCTTTGATCATGGTGATGGTCAGTCGTCCAGCAGTGGGCAGGTAACATAGAGAGAACATCAAATCCCCCAGATCCACATTGTCCTGGCAAGAGAAACGAGACCTTTTTTACCCACATCTGACATTCAACCTTTTCAATCTCCCTGACTGACTGATTCCTTTATTTATTCATGGATTTGTTTGTGTATTTGCACTTTTATTGAAAATAACATGGCATGTAGAGTGCATAGAGTTCACTATAGAAGATGTTCACCGTCTCATGAACTTCATCAGAACAACACTAACGTCAGCAGCATTAAAAAAGCAACAGCAGTGTTATCACTTGCTCTAGAAATAACTCGGCTGAGAATGTGAGATGAGCTTCTTTAACACCTATTCATCTGAACTTCACAATGATGGCTTATCTCCAATCTGCTGAAAAAGTTGGATTAGATGACGAACTCACAGCCACAATAATGTGATTCAACCATATGTGGCCATTAAGCTCACTGCAATATTAACTTAACCAACATGGTTTAGAATGACTTTAAAGTATTATATTTAATAGATATTTGATTTATATGTGCATTTGTGTCTTACAGTAATAAAAAAATGTTACACGCAGAAAGACAGTAAATAGTTTTTCATTCAGAAATAAAATTTGCAAGAATGATATAAAAAATGTGACAATAAAGGTTAGAAATTTGATTACTTTTATGTGCCTTTTTTGGAGCAGTAACAGACCACAATCACTAAATAAACATATGTTAAAACAATGATCTTATACAATGTTCAATGATCTGACAATGTTAAAATTAAACACATTGTGAACAGAAAGTCAAATTTCCCTTGAATTTTTTGGTTTATATTAATTAGTCCCAAACAGCTATTATTGAAACCAAGTGACCGAAACTATAAACTGGCACAGCAGAATCTATCTATTATTTTTAATATGCAAACTGCTTCCTAGTCATAGCAGTAGATGATCACATTATTGTTCTGAATGTGGCATACTTAAGGCTGATTTATACCCACGGTGCCTTCCTTGCGCGTAGTCATGCATTTATAGTTCCCCTTCGGGAGGGGAACTTCAATGCTATGTGGAAAAACTTCCACTATGGGATTTCGTCAGAATCCAATCATCTGAAAGAGTATAAAAACGGGCCAATGAAATGCCAATGAGTTGGCAGCGTCAGCGTGCACAGCTGTCTTGAATGACAATCAGTCTGGCATAAAGGCTAGCATGTGCTCAGCAACGCTATCCTTTCGCTTTCAGAGCCTTTCACAAGCTTCTGAGAGAGTTGCTGAGGGTTCTCCAACCTGTCTGTACAGAGAGAGAGATTGAGAGCTGTTCTCCCGGTCCAGAGTGCGTTTACGCTGCGGCAGACGGTTGAGCTGGGTCGTCTCTCCCTTGCCTGGCGTCCTTTGGGTCCGGTCCTCAAACTGAGCGGTTTGTATAGGAAGCAAGCTTCCCTAAAAGAGCAACACGGTCGTGCAGTGCGTCTTTTTAAAGATGTCGCTCCGACCGTGCGTTTCTGGATGTGGTGGTTCCCTGTCCTCGGATGATGGGCACGAGCACTGCGTGGCATGTCTGGGGGTCCAGCATGTCAATGCGGTGCTCGCGGGCAGTGCATGCCGTCATTGCGACGTCATGTCTGTTGCGCAGCTAAGATCGCGGCTCGCTCTTGTAAAAGGGCGACCCACCCCAGTTGTCCCCCGCTCTGCGGTTGGCACTCGGGCAGATCTGAGGGTTACGGTGGGAGCTAATCCGCCGCCTTCGGGCTCGCGGACCTCTCATTCCTCAGCGCGCTCCATCCAAGCTTCGAGTGAAGGAAGCGGTCCATCTTCACGGATGGTCGCCCTTTCACTCGATGACACCGAGGACCAGATGTCCATCAATGCATCGGAGGGTGGGCTATCATTATCCGACGAGGATCCGAACCCGCTCCCTCCCTCCGGGGTTGTGAGCGTGGCTTCGGATCCAGAAGCGGATATGCTGGCCGTGCTTTCCCGGGCTGCTTCGGCCGTGGGTTTGGAGATGGTTTATCCCCCAGCCCCGCGGCCGGACCAACTAGATGGGTGCTACGTGGAGGACAAAAAGGCGAAGCCTTCTAAGCCTCCCGTCCCCTTCTTCCCGGAAGTGCACAGTAGGCTCACGCAGTCTTGGAGGGCACCTTTCTCTGCCCGATCTGCGTGCGCCTCCGCCCTCACCACCCTGGATGGTGGAGCAGCCAGGGGGTACGAGGCGATTCCCCAGATTGAGCGCGCCATTGCGGTCAACCTATGTCTGCGTGGCGCCTCTTCCTGGAGGGGTCAGCACCGTCTCCCGTCCAAGGCTTGTAGGTTATCTGCCTCCCTCGGAGCCAGAGCCTACAAAGCCGCGGGCCAGGCTGCTTCCGCCTTGCATGCTATGGCCACCTACCAGCGCTACCAAGCGCAGGCGCTGGCCCAGCTGCACGAGGGTGGTTCCGACCCAGGCCTGCTCCATGAGCTCCGCACCGCAACCGACTATGCTCTGCGTACCACCAAGTCGGCTGCGTGTGCCCTGGGAAGGTCGATGGCCACACTAGTGGTCCAGGAACGCCACCTCTGGCTAAACCTGGCAGATATGCGCAGGCAGCCAGCGCCCCCGCCCCAGGGCGCCGCTAAGTCCGGTAAACGGACCGCGAAGCGTCCCTGAGACGGGCCATCCGGAGACGAGGGAACTTGCTCTTTCCCCGGCGGAGGGCCGGGCCCCACAAATAACACCAACGGCGTTTTTCAACGCCACGCAAATTCCAAAGAAAGAGCATTTTTCCACCTCCCCGGATGTGACTGCCCGAACACTGCCAGCTTGGGACGCTATGCCTTCCAGCTCGCAGGATCAGTGCGTTTCGCCAGTGGCTCACGGAGCGCAAGAGAACGGTCTCCTTTCTCTTCCCCTCCTGACCACCCCTCCGGAGTATGGGTGCGAGACGAGAGTGAATCTCTCGCCTCCTGCTCTCCCGCGGGACCCCAGTGCTTCCCGGTTGAGCCCACCCACTCCGTGCTGCCCCACCGTTGGTACGTCAGCGATCGTGCGAATGAAGCCGCTAGCGATGGCTCTGCCTGCCTGGTTAGCGCGGGCCAGCCCATCGCGGTGGCTCATCCGCACGATCAGACTCGGCTACGCGATTCAGTTCGCGAAACGGCCTCCCAGGTACACGGGTGTGTATTTCACCAGGGTCAGCCCTGTGTCCGCCCCTGTCTTGCGAGAGGAGATTGCTGTCCTCCTGGCGAAGGATGCAATCGAGCCGGTCCCTCCAGCCGAGATGGAGCGCGGGTTCTACAGCCCGTACTTCATCGTACCCAAAAAGAGCGGTGGGCAACGACCAATCCTAGACCTGCGCGTTTTGAACCGTTGTCTTCACAAGCTGCGGTTCAGAATGCTCACGCAGAAACGCATCATCCGATGTGTTCGTCCTCAGGATTGGTTTGCAGCAATAGACCTGAAGGACGCGTATTTCCATGTTTCCATACTTCCACGCCACCGGCAGTTTCTGCGGTTTGCGTTCGAAGGCCGAGCATGGCAGTACAAAGTCCTCCCCTTCGGGCTCTCTCTGTCTCCGCGAGTTTTCACCAAGCTCGCGGAGGGTGCCTTAGCGCCCCTTCGACTCGCAGGCATACGCATACTCAATTATCTCGACGACTGGCTGATTTTAGCCAGCTCGCGGGATCAATTGATTACGCACAGAGACAAGGTGCTCTGGCACCTCGACCTGTTGGGGTTTCAGGTCAACCGAGAAAAGAGCAAACTCGCACCCGTGCAGAGGGAGCGCGCCGGGCTGATGCTGAACTGTCTGAGGGAGTTCGACAGAAAAAAGGTGGTCCCCCTGAAATTGTTTCAGAGGCTCCTGGGGCATATGGCATCCGCAGCTGCGGCCACGCCGCTCGGATTGCTCCATATGAGACCACTGCAGCATTGGCTTCACGATCGAGTCCCCAGACGCGCATGGCACGCGGGCACACACCGAGTGACTGTCACTGCGCTGTGTCGCCGCACCCTCAACCGCTGGAGGGACCCCTCCTTCCTACGGGCCGGAGTGCCCCTGGGACAGGCGTCCAGGCATGTCGTCGTCTCGACGGATGCTTCCAGTACGGGTTGGGGGGCCGTGTGTTGCGGGCATGCGGCTGCGGACCTATGGAAGGGAACCCAGCTGCATTGGCATATCAATTGCCTAGAGCTGTTGGCAGTGTTGCTCGCCCTGCGCCGTTTTTTACCGGTGCTCAGAGGGCAACACGTACTGGTCAGGACGGACAGTACGGCGGCGGTGGCGTATATCAACCGCATGGGGGGTATACGCTCCCGCCGCATGTCTCAGCTCGCTCGCCGTCTGCTCCTCTGGAGTCATACGCGGCTCAAATCGCTGCGTGCCATTCACATCCCAGGCGAGCTCAACCGTGCAGCCGACGGGCTCTCACGGCAGCTTCTAGTCTCGGGAGAATGGAGACTCCACCCCGAGTCTGTCCAGCTGATATGGGCGCACTTCGGGGAAGCCCAGGTCGACCTGTTTGCTTTCCCCGAGAACGCTCATTGCCAGTGGTTTTTTTCCCTGACCGAGGGTTCCCTCGGCAGGGATGCACTGGCCCACAGCTGGCCTCAGGGCATGCGCAAATATGCGTTCCCCCCAGTGAGCCTACTCGCGCAGTTACTGTGCAAGGTCAGGGAGGAAGAGGAGCAGGTCTTGCTAGTTGCGCCTCTCTGGCCCAACCGGACCTGGATTTCAGAACTCTCCCTCCTCGCGATAGCCCCCCCCCTGGCAGATCCCGTTGAGAGAGGACCTCCTCTCTCAGGGACAGGGCACCATCTGGCACCCTCGTCCAGATCTGTGGAACCTCCACGTGTGGTCCATAGACGCGAGGAAGACTTAGGTAACCTACCGGTGGCGGTGGTTAATACCATCACTCAGGCTAGAGCACCCTCTACGAGGCATGCCTACGCCCTGAAGTGGAGTCTATTCACTGAATGGTGTTCTTCTCGCCGAGAAGACCCCCGATCTTGCCAGATCAGTGTTGTGCTTTCTTTCCTTCAGGATAGGTTGGAGCGGAGGCTGTCGCCCTCCACACTGAAGGTTTACGTGGCCGCTATCTCCGCTCATCATGACGCGGTGGACGGCGGCACCGTGGGTAAGCATAACCTCGTCATCCGGTTCCTCAGAGGTGCGAGGCGAATATTCCCCCCCCCCCGCCCCCCTCTTATGCCCTCTTGGGATCTCACTGTAGTGCTCACGAGCCTACGGGGAGATCCCTTCGAACCACTCGACTCAGTATCCTTGAGATTTCTGTCCCTGAAGACAGCTCTGCTGGTCGCGTTGGCTTCGATTAAGAGGGTAGGGGATCTGGAGGCATTTTCGGTCAGTGACTCGTGCCTGGAATTCGGGCCGGCCTACTCTCACGTTGTCCTGAGACCCCGGCCTGGATATGTGCCCAAGGTTCCTACCACACCGTTTAAGGACCAGGTAGTGAGCCTGCAAGCGCTGCCCCCGGAGGAGGCAGACCCAGCCCTTTCATTGCTGTGTCCTGTCCGCGCTTTGCGGACTTATGTGGACCGTACTCAGAGTTTTAGATCCTCTGAACAGCTCTTTGTCTGTTATGGTGGTCGGCAGAAGGGAAGTGCCGTATCTAAACAGAGGTTGGCCCACTGGATAGTGGATGCCATCTCCCTCGCTTACCTGAGCCAGGGCGAGCCGTGTCCCCCAGGAGTTAGAGCACACTCCACTCGGAGCGTTGCCTCCTCTTGGGCGTTAGCACGCGGCGCCTCTCTTACAGACATCTGTAGAGCTGCGGGCTGGGCGACACCTAATACATTTGCTAGATTTTACAATCTTCGAGTGGAGCCGGTCTCCTCAAGGGTGTTGGGAAACCCCGAGTCATGAGGAAAATCGGTAGGTGTTGTAAACGCTTGCTGCGCCTCTCTCTCTAACACAGAGATCCGTGCGCCTTTTTTACTTTGCCAGTCGAGTTCCCCGCTTGGCGAACCCTGCAGAGTTCCTCCGAGGCCCCCACCACCTGACTCAGCAGAGGAGTCAGGCGATGGCCCGTTACGTTGTAGGTATGCCCGCTGGTCATCCCGCGTTCTGGGTATAGGTGCCTGCTATGTGTGATCCCCGCTGGCGATCCCATATGCTCACTCAGCCACGATGTAGTTCCCCCCTCCGGGGCGGACTCGTGTCTTCCCTCCCCGCTAACCATCTTCATATGTGCACTCCCCCTTCTCAGGGCTAGTCCATATACTACTTGCCACCAGGTCTCCCCTCCCCGGGCAGCAGGTGGCCTCCGCAGCGTCCTCCCTATCGGGACTGAACGCTTTCCCAACGTACTGTCGTATCTAAAATTCCTAGAAACTAACTAGGTGTATCTTACGACTCCCCGAAAAGTATATCTAAACCAGAAAAGGTAAGTAGGGTAAGTAAGGGCCAGGGGACACGTTGGAGGACTGTGTCTCCAGCGATGCAGGTGCGCTCGTACTACTGCGTGGCGCGCCCCTCACTGGAGACATGGTAAGGTTCTTTCGTTGTGGCGCTTTCCATAAATTTCCCCATAGTGGAAGTTTTTCCACATAGCATTGAAGTTCCCCTCCCGAAGGGGAACGCTCAGGTTACTAAAGTAACCCTCGTTCCCCGAGGGGGGGAACGGAAATGCTATGTTCCTTCGCCACAATGATTGTCCCTTAGCTGTTGAGTGTGAAAGCCTCTTCAGCTAGAAAAGGATAGCGTTGCTGAGCACATGCTAGCCTTTTATGCCAGACTGATTGTCATTCAAGACAGCTGTGCACGCTGACGCTGCCAACTCATTGGCATTTCATTGGCCCGTTTTTATACTCTTTCAGATGATTGGATTCTGACGAAATCCCCATAGTGGAAGTTTTTCCACATAGCATTTCCGTTCCCCCCCTCGGGGAACGAGGGTTACTTTAGTAACCTGAGCGTTCTGCTTGCTGTTTGTGTTGCACTGCAATAGCACTTCTGAAACGCTAGCTGGCAGAAGATTTTTATGTTCCTCTGTGTCGAGTTTCTTTGCAACTGTTGTGTTTTTTTCTGATCGCTACAAGTAACTAAAACTCGGTCATTCAGAGGTGGGAACCGGCAGACGTGCAACAGCTTAAACCACAAAGTAAACACAAAACAGAAGTTTTAATCTGGAGCTCCTTCACGGGACTTGCAGCTCTCAGCACTGCCCACACTTGTCAGCGCTACTAGTAGCCAACCAATCACAGAGCTTGCTCTACCCATTGTTGCGACGTGTAGTTAACTTTTTTAAGAGGTACGCATCAGCGCCAGCCACGGCGAGGGCTATGCGACTGGCGCGAAGCCTGCGCTGGACCATACGCATGCGATTGACGCAGAAGTATAAATGAACCTTTATTACAAAACACTTTGGGCCCGATCATACACCCGGTGCAATAAGGCGCAAGACGTGTATGGTGCAATTTGAGGCTATTTTCAGACCAGCGCAACTGTAATTTTCATGTTTTGCATTACGTTGTTTAAATAGAAAATCCATTTGTGCCACTTTGTAGACTCAAGAGTGTGCTGGCCTAAAAAGGATGTGTGTTAAGGGGCACTGTTGGCACGTTGCCAATATAAAAAAAACAAAACATAAATATAAAAACCACTGCCTCCATGCCTTCTTCACCACGCGATGGCTTTTTTTTTTTTTTTTGTTTATTCATGACAATTTGCAATATTATTAGTAGTATTATTTATTATATGCATATTTATATTTTCTTAATAAAAACAAGTTAGTCTGGTCCACCCGTTGGGTGTTGGAGACGTATGGAGATGTATAGGCAGGGCTTAATTTGAGCTGGAACTATCCGGCACCTTTGAAATGTGATCCGGCACCTCATTTTATCGATCCCCCTCCTCACACGCACCCCCACCCCTCCTCTTCACTTTCTGCCTCGACTCCCCAACTGTTTCTGTCTACGACTCCCCAACCCTCTTCGTCCGCGACACCCACCCCCCACAGGTTTTCACTTTCGTCTGTGACACCTCTCCCTCCTCTGGTAACATGCTGAATCTGTTACCCCAATCTGTTCCAGGACCTCGCAATTTACAAATTAAGCACTGTGTATGGTGCATAAAAATAGGACGTGTGTTTGGATATAACTCAGTTTTTTTACCACACTTCGTAATTATTGTATATTTATTCATTTGCTGGAAATTAGAACTGAATACCGAAATAGTTTTGAAACAAATATTTGCGCTTAACAAACAAAATTAAATATGTAGGCTAATGGATGTCTTCAGTGGAGTGAGTTTTCTTTACTCCATGAACGTAAAGGAGTAAAGTTAAGAGTAAAAGTAAAGTAAAGAGAAAGTAAAAAGGCTGACTCTTAAAAGGAATTGGAGATGAGACTTGGTCTTGGTTTAATGCATGTTATGCTCAAAACACACCCATAACTCATTAAGAGAATAAGCACAACCCTGTTAGACAATGTGCCAGGGCACAGACTCCATTTTTCCATCCTTAAAATAGCAAAAGTGGATTCGGACATGCCCATAATGCTTTTGTGCCATGCACTTTACGCTTTTGCGCTTAAATCATTAAAATAGAGCCTTTTGTTTCAAATAGAGGGTCAAAAAACAGCACATAAAATAGCCTATTTTTTAAATAATGTTTTTTTTTATGTAAAGATCTTGGTACAAATATAAATAAACCTCAGAGAACCACAGAAAACAATATACATGCACATAAACAAATAGCAATTAAAAAATGCATTTTATGACCTTTTTAAAGATTGAAGTGGAGATAATTCTCAACAGTACCTCCTCCTACAGTATTGAATAATGCTTTAGGACATTTATTAATTCAGGGAATTAAATAATGGTGGAAATATCCGTATACTGATCCTCATAAACCTTAGAAAATCACATAGCATAATACCTTTATCCCTTTACTGAACTGCAAAATAACTGTCCACATCCCTTTATAATCAGGTGTATCCAAGGATAAAACTACCATCTGTCAGACTCTGATATTCATATCTAATATACTTTTTTGCAATGATGACATTAGGGATGCTCATTTCGATTAATTTTACTAACCGACAACCGCTGCTCATTAACCGGATATTAACCGCTAACCGTTATCAGATTAATATTAAAAATATATTTATTTGAAAAAAAAATTGACGTGTCTATTTTGTGTGACACATTAAATATTGCATTTTAAAATACTGATTTATTTTAACATGCAAACAGCAGCATACATAACAGAGCATCTTTACGCACCTGTATGTTTCCAACAGCATAGAAAAAAATAATAAACCAAATAAAAAGAATAAAATAAATAGTCTTGCCCTAGATATTTTTCACTTAAATGACACATTTAAATTACAAAACGAAAACACTGACTGAACCCTTTTTAAGAACCGGTGGTTGTTTGTCCAATCATGTTTTTTTTTTTTTCCGTCAAAAAAAAAAATATCAGGCTACCTCAAATCGATCGCTCCACGGAAAATATACATTTAATTAATGCTCCGCTGTTATTATTAAACTACAAAAACCCTTTTAACATTTTTAATAGAAGTCATTAGCCTAAAGATTATGTCATAATGACTTATTTCCTCTGTCTCACTCTTCTCACTCACCGTTCTTACCACATTCTTACAAACATATTTTATTTATCAAAGTTATTATTTCATTGACTTGAATATAGTTACCTGTGTATAATTACTAACCCGTCATCTAAAATCTTAAAATAATAAAATAGCCTATTGTTTTACTCGTGGCTTGAGCTTCATTAATTTGATTGACATCCTAGGCAGAGATGTTTATTTCGCCTGACTAAATGTAAGTTTATTGCATGCCGTGCTGTATTTGGTAGCACAAAACTCGCTCTGAGAACTTTACCAATGAGTACATGCACTGCATGCACTCGAATAAAGACACACTTAAGATCGCTATATCCATAGAACACAAACTTGCAGACTCCTTGAACAACGAGGAAATAATTGCACATTTTAATTAAAAAACCAGACTGCAGCATGCTTGTTTTGTAATTTAATGCCAGCTTTACCACCTGAAAGACGACGTGTCGGCCGTCACCGGAGAAAGTCCGGAGAAATCTTTCTTCAGTTTTTTGGACTTTGCATGAAAGCTTTACTGAGTGGCACTGTCCGAGGTGCTGATTATAGTGTTGGATTTAAATTATAGCCTATAAATGCACCAATACACAAGTCAAATTAATGAATAAATAAAATAAATATGGATTGTTAAATGCCGGTATTGTTTTTACTCAAAAAAAAAATATCAATATTTCTTGACAGATGTTTTATTAAAATAAAATGAGCAATTTTCAACATTTTAGCTATAGGCCATTATACGATTCAGTAAAATAAGTTGGACATTTGGGGACATGTAACATGTTTCTGTGTTTTTTTTTTCTCGGTTATCTTTAATATATCCTACTGGGCAGCTGCGCAAAATATTTTCTAAAATGTCAAGCGGGAATGTGTCTATAGCTCGTTAGTTAATTATGGAGAGAAAAAAAAATTGTAAATAACAGAAATAAAATTATAAAAATACAAATATAAAAAGAGCAGCATTTTGCTAATATAATAGTCCTTTATATGCTTTATATCCTGCTATGTGTTGTTTCATATTCGTTTTTTTATTTAACTTGATGCATTCAATATTTAATGTTTGAATACTGAAACAAATAAAAGCCATCGCTTAAAAGCTTTTTTTTTTTTTTACCATCAACATGTAGTATGTTTTATATCATTATCAACTTTTGATATAAAACCACTGTGTAATTTAATTTATTGTTAAAAATGAAATAATTTAAGTGCTATATTTTTTATTAGTGAAAGTGCCAGCTGACTTTTGACAAGGCCTGTCCAAAAAATATACTTCTGCCACTATAATAAAAATGCACTATTTTTGGTGCAATATCATTGTTTATTTTTTTGTTATGTACAGAGATTTGAAATATATCATTTATTTTCCCGCCAGTCATTTTCAATCATCACGTTACATTTTGGTCATTTTCCCTCCAAATCAAAATTTTCCCGGAGCCGCGCAACATGACCTCTACTAAATAAATACTGGTGCTGTGAGTTGTAGCTATATTTAGCACATATAAGAGAGCAGCATAACATAATTGAAGAACGAAACAGACGACTGACGTAAAACGCTTTTTCGGCTCAGTTGACTTTTATTTCAACTGGGAGCACACAGCGCAATGGCATAATGTGAGGCGCACAGGACATACACAGCGCTTAAAACCATTCAAAATATGCGCCTCGCAAAAAGCGCTTTCGGTGATCGGTCCATTATGCAGCCATATTTCAAAAATATATAAAATAATATTTTTTAATTGTTTAACTGATACCATTAATCGGTTACAAACGCACCCTTTCGGTTAACGGTTAAACAGTTATTTTGAGCATCCCTAGATGACATTTAACTATAAGATCTAAACAGTCCACGCATAGGTTGCAAAAAATGAAGGTGATGGGGTGACAGTGAGACATCATGAGCTCCTATCTGACACAGTATGCCCGAGGCTCATGCTGAAGATAACCAGAGGCCATGCTGCTTCTGGCAGGAAAAGGTCATTTTAGTGGTTTGATGAGTTTTGTACAGGATCTGAGAAACTGGTGGTCCTGCCATTTAGAGAGGGTAAACAAATGTTCAAGGGCAACTGATGCTCTTTTAAACTGATTTCTCATACATAGTTTGCCTGATTTACTTAAGCTATGTTTGTGAAGGTAGGTTTCTATGCAAAATCTGCACTTATCCAAAGGTTAGCAATTTGGTTCAGGGTTTAAACCAAATTATTACCTAGTTATTGAAATAATTTTTAATTATAATAATTATTATTATTATTCCTTACATTTATATAGCACTTTTCTAGACACTCAAAGCGCTTTACACATTGGGAGGTAATCTCCTCATTCAGCACAAGTGTGCAGCATCCACCTGGATGAGGCGACGGCAGCCATATGCCGCCAGATCGCACACCACACACCAGCTGATTGGTGGAGAGAAGACAGAGTGATGAAGCCAAATTTGATATAGGGATGGTTTGGAGGCCATGATGGACAGAGGCCAGTGGGCAAATTTGGCCAGGATGCCGGGGTTAAACCCCTACACTTTTTCGAAGAACTTCCTGGGATTTGTCACGACCACAGTTGTCGGTTAACGTCTTATCCAAAGGACGGCGCTCACTGAGCAGTATAGAGTCCCATTCACTATACTGGGGCGTTAGCACCCACACAAACCGCAGGCTGGCCTCACTAACACCACTTCCGGCAGTAATCTAGATTTCCCATGTGGTCTCCCATCCAGGTACTGACCGCAGCCCTGCTTAGCTTCAGTGGACGACTATGTGAGAGTTGCCGAGAGCTAGCTGCCGGCTACTTTTATTAAGTACATAATATGTAGTACTACTTGTCATTACCCATTAATCATATATGATATATAATTATAATTACTTTAGTAAATGCATATTGCTGCACAGGATGTACATGTGGAAATGTGCTGTCATAAAAAATGCTCAAAATCAGCCGAAAAAACAATGCAAAAAAGATCAGCATAAAAAGACTAATAAAAATAAAGCTACAGAAGAAAAATGCTGCACTTTATATCAAGGTGAAGCTTTTAAAGTGTGATTAAACAAATAATTACTAAATTATATTAATTGGTGTTAAAGTTGGTTTCCTCCACTCAATTTTTCATAATTAATCATAAATTGCTGTTTTTACTAGTTTAAGTACATGCAATATGACCTTTAAATAAAGTGTGAACCAGACATGGGCAAATCGATGTGTAAAACATGCTAAAAATGTAATTACATTTTTGGTCCTGGTAAATTAGCTAGTTTTTAAGAAAAAACATCACATTTTTTTAGTAAATGAGAAGGTAACTCTTCATTTATAGACATTCTGTTGACTGTAAGCAAGTTATATTTATTATATAAATGAATATACTAAATATTAACAAGCTAGTCATTAACGTATTTATTCACTCGCTGCAGAATTTAAATAACAAACTATTACAGGTACATATCAACTTATTTTAACCCTAAACCTAACTCTAGACTAATATTTTGCTAATATTCTAATAAGAGCAACATAAGTGCATTCTGAAAACGTAGCCCTACATGTATATGCATTTCTGGATATCGCAAATTATGTAGCCAGAGCTACGTATGGCTGCATTTCAGCTTTCAAACCAACAGTACAGGGCGGTATGATGCTGATCCTTTTCTTGCTTACCAGCAGACCATTTACCTCCGTATGGATGGCTTACGTCGGTGGACTTGAGACACAGAGCGGAGTTGACCGTGACAATGGGGTTCCAGTCCGATGAAGAATGGTTCCAGAAAGCAGGTTAAATCAAGTAAATAACAGGGTGAGAATGTGGTAAAATCTGAAATTGTGGTAAAAATCAGGCTGCCGTTGTTTTTCTGGATTGCTTTTGAAAACACTGTCTGTTGGATTTAGGGAACTGGGTGGGCGGGTCAATCTGTGCTTTTTAAAACACTATTGGTTGGGTAATCAATCGGTTGGCCAGTCAATCAGTCAGTCAGTCAGTCAGTCAGTCGACACCGGACTCTGGTGGATTTACGTGAGAACAGCAGGCGTGAATGACACTCACGAGAGAAATCTGAGATCTGAAAAAACTGCAAAAAACATAGCTCCTGGGACATATTTTGCTCTCTTCAGAAATGTATATAGGGGTAAGTAATCAGAATGAGCCTGGGTTGAATAAGAGTTAATTAACATGCATTTACACACTTACATATATAGTAAACACAATGTTTATTGGGACCATCAAAGTGCAAAGTGTAACCACTGATATGCTCACTATTAATGTCTTGCATGTCTCTCTATGAGAAGACAGTAGATTTTAAACCAACTATTACACCAGTAAATATAATCTTATAGAAAATATTGATGTAAAAACTATCCATACTTTGATATTGTCATGGATGTGTCATGGCTGTCCAAATGTAACTTGCACCCTTTGTATACCTAATAAAAATGTATAGTTGATTGTTTTCCTCATCAAATTATTTTTCATAGCTTGTCTCTTCTGCACTTACTCCTCATGTAATTGGAATGTTTCAAGGCAAATCAATATATGAGAGAATTTATTTGGCAAACACTATGATAATTACAACCCAGGCTCATTCTGAAAACGTACCTCTATATATATTTCTAGACAGAGCCAAATACGTCCCAGGAGCTACATTTTTATTGCAGTTTTTGTTTCCGCGAATCCACCAGAGGCCGCTGTGTACGCTTATTCAGATCTCAAATTTCTCTCGAGAGTGCCATTCATGTCTGCTGTTCTCGTGTAAATCCACCACAGGCAGCTGTGTATGCTTTTTCAGATCTCAAATTTCTCTCGCGAGTGACATTCAAGCCTGCCCTTCACTCGTAAATCCACCAGAAGCTGCTGTCGAATGACTAACTGACTTACTGAATGACCGACTGACCCAATCTCCTCCATTACTAAACCCAACCAATAGTGTTTTCAAAGCACTGATTGACCCACCCACCCACTTCTCTGAACCCAACTGACAGATTTAAAAAGCCATCAAAAAAAAAGAAAAGCCCTCACCCGATTTTTACCAAGTTTTCAGAGTTTACCACATTCTCACTCTGTTAATTACTTGATTATTTTATTTTTTGGCATTTGTTTCACCTAAAGCGTTCTTTGTCGGACTTAAACCCCGTCGTTTTGCTCAATTCCTCTCTGGATATCAAGTCTGTCGACGTACATGGTGAGCTACTGGACAAACTCGTAACAGCGACAAAGCCATCCACATGGAGCTAAGCAGTCAGCTGGTAAGATCAAAAAGGAATGGTGTCATACTGCCCCGTAGTGTTTGTTTTAAAAATGAAATGTAGCCATACATACTTCTGGCTACATAATTCGCGATCTCCAGAAATGTATATAGGCTACGTTGATAATCATAATCTATACTTCAGCTGAAAGAGAAACTGCACTAATTCACTGTATTCTGCTGTTTAGTGTGCACCGAGCCTCTGCACATTTGAATGGGGCCATTTGGGACAAGCTACTCATTTTCTCTGGCACTATGAATTTTGTATTTGTGGATTGTTATGACAGATCAGGGTAGATCTGTCTCATTAGCTTGAGTTGTGTCTTAAATGAGCTCTACTTATTCTTTTTCAATTAGAAGAAAGCAGAGAGCTTTGAATGTCAACACGCATCCCACATGCTGTTAATTTCAGACAGTCGCCAGTGATTTTATTTTAGAAATGCCCCATCAGAATCAGTTCATTGCTTATGCACTGGGAAAAAAGGCTCTGTTTACTAGACTCCAGATTGGTATCGCTGAGACGTCTGGCAGAATAGAGTGGGTTTAGATGAATCAGGGTTTGGCCTGTGATGCCGGATTCTTTCTGAAGCTGAATTTATTTTACATTTGTTCAACTTAAAAAGCTTGCTGTTTACTCAAAACAAGTGAGAAACACAGTGCAATTAGTGTTAGGTAATACAATTAATTTTCTTTATACATTTTTAATTATTATTTATTATTATTATTTATATATATATATATATAATATTGAATTGTGTGTATTGTTTTGAAAAAAAAGTGTGTTTTAAATTTGCAATTTGACTGTAAAGCAGGAATTGTGCTTGTAGTTTAGCAGAATTGGTTCAGGGGGTTGGTGCATCAGTTACATGTTGTAGTGATTGTGTCTGAAGTACAAGTAATTGTGTGTAAACAATTGGGAAAAACTGTAATAATGTTAAAGATCATAAACCCTACCATTTCGTGAGTGAGTGCATATTCTGTGTTTCTGAATGGCTATATTTAAATTTATTTCTATCGCAAACAGCCCAATTGGTTATCACTGCAAATCTCGTCATGTATCGTTGTTATGCTGAGTTCACACCAGATGCGGTATGAGAGGATAAATCGTGCTATTCGTGTAAAAAGAGACACGTGAACATGTTCAGTTTTCTCGATTCATTCGCGTGTCAAGTTCACTTCATAATAGACACGGATTCGCAGGCAGGGCTTCTGTCTATCCGGTGACTCTAGCTTCATTGCTAAATGGCTAACATGGATTTTATTGAGAGAATAGTTGTGTTTATGTGCTTTATGAAGGCTGAAAAACACCGTAGGTTGGTTTGGAGCCATGCCTGAGACCACTAGATCCATTCAGAGGTGCGCCCATCACTGTGAGCTCATAAACTCCCACAGAAACTATACCTGGATGATGGAAGCTTTTTAGCTGTGGTTCAGACTGAGCCGATCCTAGTTTGATGAACTGTTGTCCGGTGTCGGCAGAAGGATTTCTCCTCAGGAAACCAACAACAGGTGCTATGTCATAACCACGCCCCTACAAGAGGAACGAGGCGCGAATGTCTGCTGAAGTTCAGATTTTGCGTGTTAATCACTCAACTCGCTCCGCTTCATTTGTGTGAATCGCGTCATTTGCACCGCCTCATTCATGCGTTTGGCGTTGCAGGATGTCTATTTGTGTCTTTGCTATGACTTACAGTTTTTCCCAATTGTTTACACACATTTTCTGAAAACATGTCTCATTTTGTCAGAACTCTACACACAAATTACAAAACACACACACATTGGGCAAAACCCTTCAATTCTCGTGCAAAATCAAACTTTACATTCAAAACAATGCAATTTCTTCTCAAAATGGTGTTTTGTTTTCAAATGACACACACAAATCATCACATGAATAGACATTTATAAGAACCATTTGAACACTGATGTGCTTAAAGTAAAACACTATGACCACTTCTTCTCCATTCATCATAATGACTTACTGTGAGCCTTTTTTGTTCAGTGTTACAATTGCTGCAGACAGTACAAAGGCCTACAGAAGTGCATTGTAAAATATTTCAGAATATTTTTTATACAAAACACACAAATACATGGTACCAAATATATTTTACTGTATTTTTCCCACAAAAATAGTGTACACAGTGTTCATCCCAACCAACACAAAGTTGCACATAACGTGGTCTACATATGCCATCAACAGAAGTGTTTACAGAATACATTTACAGTAAAAAATAAATTAATACATTTTTAAAAAGTGTGGATTTCGGTCACACACTTTCCATCCCCAGGTAGAAAAAAATCCTCAATAGGATTGAGAAATGGAGAATATGAGCTGAGCTCTGATTTCTAAATTGCAATTATGTGTGACAGGTGTTTACCCATGTGATGAGTTTGTATGCAAAGTAGGACAACTGACTTTACAATTGTGAATGACAGTGTGTTCCTTGTGAAAACAAGAGATTTTCTGCATGAAAGCTGTGCCAAATGCAAAGAATTGTGTGTAGTGTTTTGAAAAAAGTGTGTTTTAAATCTGCAATTTGAGTGTAAAGCAGGAATTGTGCTTGTAGTTTAGCAGAATTGGTTCAGGGGGTTGGTGCATCAGTTACATGTTGTAGTGATTGTGTCTGAAGTACAAGTAATTGTGTGTAAACAATTGGGAAAAACTGTAACATGTAAATCTCTCATGCTTGACACATGATCCGCATCTGGTGTAAATGCAGCATTAGGACACGGGGTTACAATGTAACCTGCTCACATAATGTTTGTGTTCATAATATTTATAATATTTGCTCATTACAGTTTTTTTCTGAATGCTTAAACCCTAACCGAAATTCTTCTAGCACAATTTATAAAATGATTAATTCTTATAGCAAAACCACTCACTGAGTTTGCAAAATTAAAAGCACAAACACTGCTTTGCACTAAGTTTGCAATTTTGTAACACACACTTTGCAAAATTGTAGGTACAATCCACTGCACAGCACTCTTTTTGCGGAACTGTAAACACAACTCACTGCTTTACACTGAATTTACAATTGATCAACACACTCCTAGCAAAGATATACACATGTCTGGCTATTATTTACACTATTTTGCCAACTGTCTGGCACACTGTCACATGTGAAAACTGATTTATATAATTAGTTCACTGTAAGGAATCAGCTCTTTGGTTTAAATCACATTTAAACTCTAGGGATTTGAATCTAAAGATTCGAACAAGATTTACATATAATTATTTAAAGCTTACACTTAACCTAGTCATTTGTCCAGCAAATAGAACGGTCAGTGTAAAGCAATCCTGTATTATTTTTTTTTGGCTAACAATAACAATATAAAAACAGTATCTAATTATTTAATAAGCAAGGTAACAGTATCTGAAGCTGAGACATTAACTGATAAAGCACAGACCACACCAACACGGATCTTACAGTTTTTTTCTGAATGCTTAAACCCTAACCGAGATTCTTATAGCACAATTTATAAAACGATTAATTCTTATAGCAAAACCACTCACTGAGTTTGCAAAATTAAAAGCACAAACACTGTTTTGCACTAAGTTTGCAATTTTGTAACACACACTTTGCAAAATTGTAGGTACAATCCACTGCACAGCACTCTTTTTGCAGAACTGTAAACACAACTCACTGCTTTACACTGAATTTCCAAATGATCAACACACTCCTAGCAAAACTATACACATGTATGGCTATTATTTACACTATTTTGCCAAATGTCTGGCACACTGTCACATGTGAATTGGTTCACTTTGCAATCAGATACTTTCCCCGGTGCCTTGGACTAGAGGACATTGCATGTGATGTAGATGAATTTTTTTGGCCGGACCCAGAGAGACAACACGATGTAGTCTGATTTTTTTTTTTTAGTGAAATTACTATATTTTGTTTTGATTAGGAAAAACACTTGTGTTTGTTTTGATGTGTGTAAATAAACACCAGTACTTGAAGTTTGCATCCCTGTATGTTTGCACACACTGACTGAGACATGTCATACAGTGAATCAAATATAAAGCCATAAAATTACACACACAAAAACAAAACAAACAAACATACAAATAAACCAACAAACAACAAAAATATATATAAAATAACTTGACAAAAAAAGAACAACATAATGTGCAGACATCAAATAGAAACTCTGTAAGGGGTTAAATAAAAGCATATTCTTGAAACAAATCATATAACTGTTTAGTCTTCTCACTTTTCATTATTTTTTAAAGCTTCTACGTTGGCGGCAAACTCCTTTTTAAAGATCAGCTGAGAAGCTGTTTTCAAAGCAAAAGCCAGATGTAGTTTTTATTTATTCCATCAGTGTGTAGTTGGAGCATTTTGTGCTTATTGTTGTGATGGCTTATGTTAAATGTTTGATACAAAAATACCATTTTTACAAAGGTTTGAAGAGTTAAGCAAGGTTTATTAGCTTTTACAAGAGAACTAAACTGTTTTGCAGATTTGGTGAAGGGTTTTCTTATTAGTGTGTAGAGTTTTGCAAAAATAGCCAATAGTTACAAAAAAATGTGCTTACAGTTTTTTTCTGAATGCTTAAACTCTAACCGAGATTCTTATAGCACAATTTATAAAACGATTAATTCTTATAGCAAAACCACTCACTGAGTTTGCAAAATTAAAAGCACATACACTACTTTGCACTAAGTTTGCAATTTTGTAAAACACACTTTGCAAAATTGTAGGTACAATCCACTGCACAGCACTCTTTTTGCAGAATTGTAAACACAACTCACTGCTTTACACTGAATTTCCAATTGATCAACACACTCATAGCAAAACTATACACATGTATGGCTATTATTTACACTATTTTGCCAACTGTCTGGCACACTGTCACATGTGAAAACTGATTTAGATAATTTGTTCACTTTGCAATCATATACTTTCCCCGGTGCCTTGGACTAGAGGACATTGCATGTGATGTATATGGAATTTTGTGGCCGGACCCAGAGAGACGACACGATGTAGTCAGATTTATTTATTTTTCTCAGTGAAATTACTATTTTGTGTTTTAATTTGGAAAAACTCTTGTGCTTGTTTTGATGTGTGTAAATAAACACCAGTACTTGAAGTTTGCATCCCTGTATGTTTACAGAACTATGAGAAAGGTATGACCCCAAACTGACATAGCCTAGCTTGTGCTCAGAGAAGGCAAAAGCCAGACGTTTTTCTTTATTTTCTTTATAATTTTTTATATTTGCCTTTCAAAAACACAACAATTTATGCCAAACTCAATTCAAACATAATGCTGCACACACTGACTGAGACATGTCATACAGTGAATCAAATATAAAGCCATAAAATTATACACACAAAAACAAAACAAACAAACACACAAATAAACCAACAAACAACAAAAATATATATAAAATAACTTGACAAAAAAAGAACAACAATGTGGAGACATCAAATAGAAACTCTGTAAGGGGTTAAATAAAGGCATATTCTTGAAACAAATCATGTAACTGTTTAGTCTTCTCACTCTTCATTATTTTTTAAAGCTTCTACATTGGCGGCAAACTCCTTTTTAAAGATCAGTTGAGACGCTGTTTTTAAAGCAAAAGCCAGATGTAGTTTTTATTTATTCCATCAGTGTGTAATTGGAGCATTGTGTGATTATTATTGTGATGGCTTGTGTTAAATGTTTGATACAAAAATACCATTTTTAGGAAGGTTTGAAGAGTTCAGCAAGGTTTATCAGCTTTTGCAAAAGAAATAAACTGTTTTGCAGATTTGGTGAAGGGTTTGCTTATTGGTGTGTAGAGTTTTGCAAAAATAGCCAATAGTTACAAAAAAATGTGCTTAAGCATTCAGAAAAAACTGTAAGCATTCAGAAAAAAACTGTAAGCAAGGTTAATTAGCTTTTGCAAGATAACTAAAATGTTTTGCAGATTTGGTGAAGGGTTTTCTTATTGGTGTGTAGAGTTTTGCAAAAATAGCCAATAGTTACAAAAAATGTGCTTAAGCTATCAGAAAAAACTCTAATAACCACCTCATTTGGAACTGAATCTGCATCTTATTTCGAAGTATGCTACTGTCCACTGGAGGTCACATTTCGGGCAAGGAATGCATGCTTTGGGAGCCTTTCTGACTGAATGAATGAAATACACGGTTTTCCACCAAGACAACCCAGGGTGCTGAAATATAATTGGCTAAACTGGCATTGGCTAAACTGTGCGGTTAAACGAATCAAAACAACGACAGCGTTCCGGCACATAACTCACATTTTCAAAGCAGAATAACTGACTTTAGCATTGTTTTTCAGATAAACAAGAATGTTCACTTGGCATGTTATGGTATTTGTATGCTTTAGAAAAGTCAAAAACTTTTTCTGATGCCCTTTCAGCCGCAACCAATCACTGGGGAACACCCACACATTCTAATTTACACACATACACTACGGACAATTTTAGCTTACCCAATTCACCTGTACTGCATGTCTTTGGACTTGTGGGGGAAACCGGACCACCCGGAGGAAACCCACACGAATGTGGGGAGAATATGCAAACTCCACACAGAAATGCCAACTGACCCAGCCGAGGCTTGAACCAGAGGCTGTGAGGCGACAGCACTACCTACTGCGCCACAATGTTGACTCATTTGAACCACGTTAGTTATAATGTAAAACGTCCATAGCGACACTCCAGGGCGGAGTATCTACAATAATATATAGTAAATATATAGTTTTACCAGCACACGCATTAAAAAAATTTCCAATATTACTTTTGATAAAAACATGCACTCGTTTTCAATGTTTCCTTTACAAATATTATTGAGAATATTCCAAATTCTATTTTAAAACATAAAACCACTTAGCTAACACGTATTTTAATCTCATATATAAATCATTAATGGTTGTAATTTACAGTAGGCTATATTTATTAAGAAAAAAAATCCTACTTAATAATAATAATAATTATAATTATAATTATAATAATAATAATAATAATAATAATAATAATAATAATAAAATAATAATAATAATAATAATAATAATAATAATAATAATAATAATAATAATAATAATGATTATAATTATTATTATTATTATTATTATTATTATTATTATTATTAAGTAGGATATTGTTTATATGTTTTTTATTTTATTTTATTTATCATAAAAAGTCTACTTTTACAATTTGACACATTCAAACCAATGCAGAAATGTTATAAGCAACAGGCCCATGTCATAGTACAGATACATTTTTTTTAAATAACCTACTATAAATTAAAAGCATTAATGTATGCTACATATTTTTTTTTTTTTTTTCACAAGCTTTGGAGACGTAACATAAATGGCTTTTAAATAATAGGTCACCTATAGCTTTCGTCATGAGCCACGGCTGCGTTCAAAATAGCATACATGTTTTCAAAGTGCACTACGAAGGGAACGCAATTGTCAATATGAAGATCGCTAAAACTGAATGGTAAAAAAATACTTTGATAGCAATTTACACTTAAGAGAGATGACGTTTGTTTTTTGTTTTTGTAAATCATTCCAACTTTAAATGTTATAACATTTGAAAGGAACAGGGCTTAGGGGGATAACTGGGAATAGAACACAACCAGGAACTACAGTTGAAGTCAGAATTAGTGGCCCCCCTGAATTATTAGCTCGCCTGTTTATTTTTTCCCCAATTTCTTTTTTACAGAGAGCAGATTTTTTCAACACATTTCTAAACATAATAGTTTTGATAAATCATTTCTAATAACTGATTTGTTTTATCTTTGCCATGATGACAGTAAATAATATTTTACTAGATAATTTTCAAGACACTTCTATACAGCTTAAAGTGACATTTAAAGGCTTAACTAGGTTAATTAAGTTAACTAGGCAGGTAAGGGGAAATTAGACAAGTTATTGTATAACGATGGTTTGTTCTGTAGACTATTGAAAAAAAAAAAAAATAGCCAAGTCAAAATAAAACAAACAAGACTTTTTGTAAGCAAGCATACAAGTTTGGGAAGCAGTTTGCGAATGTTCATTAGAACAATGGATTTAGGAAATGCCAAATCAACGAACTATGTTTGTAACGATGCAACTTGCAACCTTAGTTGGCTAATGATGGTTTTCGGAAACGCACAACAGGAACTATGCTTCTAACTACAGCTCTTGAGAAATAGTTGCAAGAGTACACGTTTGCAACTCAGTTTGGGAATGTTTGTTTGAACAATGGATTTGGGAAATGGCAAATGAACAAACTCTGTTAGTAATGATAAAACTTGTGACTTTGGTTAGCTATTAATGGTTTTCGAAAACCCAAGAACTGTCTCAAATTTTTTTAATAAAGACAGCAACTACATATAAACATTACAGACTCAAAGTAATAGTTCACCTGAACATAGTCAAAACCATCAATACAATCCAAAATAACTAAATAAATGAGCCTAAAGCCAATGCAAACTTTTCCTAAATTTCTTTTTAAAAACATTGTATTATACAGCTTCAGCATTATTAGAATATAGCACACAATTTGTATGGAGGAATACCAGTGTAAGCATGCTTTAGAATTTCCTCTTAATTGTATCTTGGATGGAGAAAGGCATTTTTGGAACAACAAGAACAACAAGAGAGCAAGTAAATGTAAATCAAATTCACAGATTCTTGATATGTGTCATTGTGTTTAAAATAGCAACCCCATGGGACAGAACAACCGTGATGTCTGATCTAGTACAGACATTCCTTTCTAAACAGAGAATGCAAGCCACTGATCGCACAAAGAGGTCAGAGAAGCAGACAGAAGCAATCATCTTTGCCAATTCAAAAGCCATTTTCCCAACACCCCCAGTACCATTTCCCTCAGGGAGAGGTAGCACATACTCACAGGAGCGATCTCAGGGGGATATGTAGAGATAATGAAGAAGCGAGGAAATTAATGGAAAAAGAAGGGCAAAAGTCAGTTTAAATAGAGAATAGGCCTATTCTAGAGCGAACTGTACTTATGTAACCGAAAATAGCTGCCTGCCCCAGTGAGTCTCCAAGATGCCTGCCGAGTGATCTGACTTGAATTGAAAGAGACTTTACTTTAGTTCAGTTTAGTTCATGTTCTTTTCTAATGAATTCATGAAAGAGATGATAATTGAAAACACAGTAACTATGTTTTTTTCCCCATAATCGACTGATATTAGTTATTCACACATACTAGGATTTTTGTAGTCAATCTGTATTACCACTTTAGTGCTAAACTTTATTATTGCTTTATTGTCACTTTACAATAAGTAAGCATTGGTTAAAGATGTCATAGCTGAAAAATAAGTGTTCAGTACATTATGAGAATATATACAGTAAGACTCAGACTAGGGTTGGACAATAATTCGATATCAATAGATTTTTTTTCAATAACGGTGATATGAGTTTTAAACCCATTTCCGGTATTTCGATATAAATTTGCATATATATATTTTATTATATATATATAATATCTTATATATTATCATTTAAAGCTGAATGACATTCAGTGCTCAGCCATCAGAAAGAGCGTGATGTCACTTGTGTAATGACGTACATCACAGACACGCGCTGCCAGCGCTCAGCAGTTGGTTAAGCTCCGTGACCATTGCAGAAAGTTTTAGCTACAAAATGAGTGCCCTTAATACAGATATGAATGAACAAGCGTCCACAAGTAAGAATGCAGATGAAATAGTTGATAAGAGAGGAAAGACTAATGCAGTGGTGTGGAAGTGGTTTGGCTTTTTAAATTCCGATAAACGGAACGGTGCTCTGCAAAATGTGCGGGAGAGTGGTGCCGATTAGCAGCGGGAACACATCAAATCTGTTTCACTCTACAAAACAAACTGAGAATGAGAAGATGAGGCATCATAAAAGTTTAAGCCAGCCTCCCCGACACCGAAACCAGCGGTGTCAGAAGAGAAGGCAATGAAGCAAACACAGATGCTATGAGGCGCCGTGTAGGATTGAAATCAAACTTCGCTTATCAACACATACATAAAACACGTGACGTGCATATACACCTATACTATTGAATGTTCAAACATGTATGAAACTTGCGCATATACATATAAACTTGATGCATACACACACATACACAGCCACGTACATATAAACTCGATCCTTGCATATAATCGATCCTCGCATAAACACCCAAATTACTACTCGCGCAAAGCACTCGCGCAAACGTAGAAAATAAAATTCACAAACATATTTATCTGGAACCAGGTTATTGCAAAGCTGATGAAATAAAAAGAATGCGATTAATAGAGGTATTAAATCTGTTAAATAATGAAAATGTGTTATATAAAATAATATAAAATATTAGTCGATATAAATAGACTGTATAAAATATATAAAAAATGTTTTATGTTAAACCTTTAATATATATATATATATATATATATATATATATATATATATATATATATATATATACTGTATGTGTATGTATATATATATATATATATATATATATATATATATATATATATATATATATATATATATATATATATATATACTGTATGTGTGTGTATATATATATATATATATATATATATATATATATATATATATATATATATATATATATATATATATAAATTATATATAAAAATTATATATAAATTATATATAAATAAGTCTGAGAGTTTTATTTATTTGATAGTTTATTTCCCATTTCTTGTTTGTAAAGGCTAAATACAAATAAAAAGTTAACATTATTTTTTTTTGTACTGTTTTTATTTATTTTTGAAGTTATAAGAGCCTGGATGTTATTATAGACTTTGCAAATCCAGTTTGCAGACATTTGTTGGTACAGACATTCATTGTGTGCATTCTTGCCAGTTTTTTCCTGGCTTTTTAATATTGTCCATATCGATATCGGAATTTTATCGTATCGCCCGAAATTAAGAAATATAATGTGATATAAATTTTTGCCATATCGTCCAACCCTAGCTCAGACACCATTAATTCCTTGTTCTCCTGTAAATCGTGTAACTGTAAAGTCATAAAAGTTTCAGAGCTTTATTTTAACGATCTAGGTGCAAAGACTAATGCTGTGTTTACACCAGATGCGGTACGCGCAGATGAATCGCACTATTCGTGCGTAAATAGACATGTGAACATTTTGTGTTTACTCGCTTCATTCGCGCATCAAATTCACTTCACAATAGACGAGGATTTGCGTGATGGGCAGGGCTTCTGTCTGCCCGGTGACTCTAGCTTTATTGCTAAATGGCTAACATGGGTTTTATTGAGAGAATAGCTGTGTTAATGTGCTTTATGAAGACTGAAAAAACGTGTTGATTTGTTTGGAGCCGCGTCCACTAGATCCAGTCTGAGGTGCATCCAGCACTGTGAGCTCATAAAATTTTCCAGAAACTATACCTGGATGATGGAAGCTTTCAGCAGTGCTTCAGACTGAGCCGATCCCAGTTTGATGAACTGTTGTTTAGTGTCAGCAGGAAGATTTCCCCCCGGGACACCAACAACAGGTCATAACACAGTCATAATCATGCCCCTACAAGAGAAAGCTCCTGATGGGTGCGAATGTCCACTGAAGTTCAGATTTTCCAACTCAATCGATTTGTGCGAAACACGCATCAATCGCACAAAATGCTTCACTCGCACCACTTCATTCGCGCGCATCACGCTGCAGGATGTCTATTTGTGTCTTTGCATTGACTTAACATGTAAATCACTTGCGCTTGACGCTTCTTACGCTTCTGATGTAAACGCAGCATAAAGCACATGGCAAAAAAGCATTAAGGGCATGTCCAAATCCACTTTTGCTATTTTAGGGAAGGGAAATGTGCTTATTCTCTCAATTAGTTATGGGTGTTTTGAGTAGAGCATGGTTTCATCTCCCATTCGCTTTAAGAGTCAGTTGCGTCGTGCCATGGCACATTTGCTATTTACATAGTAGACTTTGTAAGTAAAAAAAACTTAATGCTTCACTAACGAAAAACAGTTAAACAGACCATCTGCAGCAGGAGGTGAAACAATGTGCCTCCTCCATTAAAGGGCCCCTATTTTACCCCCTTTTTAAGATGTATTATTAATATTATGGTTCTTCTGAGTGTGCCAGTTTAGGTTCAGTTCAAAACACAAATCAGATTTTTTATCATAATGTGTTAAAAAGTGCCATTTTGGGGGTTTGTACACAGTTCGTCGTTTTAGGGACGTGTTGCTTCACATGAAAATTAGTTTTGACTTCCCGCCCAACTTAACAAGGGGGCGGAGCCAAGAGCTCCTCCCCTTTGTGTATGGCTACAGACAGGCAGACAGAGAGAAGCAACATGAGTGAGAGGACCAGCATTTAGTTGTACATGTACGACTCGGACACAGACCAAGCAGATACTACAAAGTCATTTGTGTCTTTGTATAGTTTTACAGCCAACTGTGTGCTAGTTTAAAGCTCCGAGCTTGTAGCCTACACAGAGACTAATAAACAAGCACACTGAATTAACTTTGACTGAAGGGCATCACACACCGCGCACATGACAGTTGGAAGTATCGCACACTTGCGGCGCCGGTAGAACATATTTGTTAATTAATGTATTAATTAACATTTAACTATAAGCTAAATGTAAGCAACATGAACCCATGAGCTGTTAATATCTAATTATGTCATGACTTTACTCGGAGGGGCACATCACCATTAACTCATCCTTAACTACTCATGAACTCCTGCGTTTAAACTGTTCATGTTGATGTCGACAGAACACTTTTCTATTGTTATTCAGCGTAAACGCACTAGACGGACGTGCATAAGGGGTTCAGGAGTAATTAGGAAAGGGTTAATGATGATGTGCCCCTCCAAGTAACGTTATGACATAATTATACATTAACATATCATGATATCATGATGGTTAAATTAAGCATAAACTAATGTGGTAATTATTACATTAATTAACAAACAATCATGTAATAATAAGTAATTAAGGTAGTCGTTATTTACACATGAACTCATGGGACTCATGTTGTAGTAAAGTTCATGATTAGCACATGCATTCTCATCATTAGTTCATAATAAATTAATGTTTAGTTTACATATTAGCACATCATTATTCTTGTACTGTTATTGTAAAGTGTAACCCAAAATTATGTCATATGGTTGAATATGCTTTTAAAAAGCAAGCGATTGCTCCATATTTTTACATTTCTGTACAGAGAGGTCATGTTTTGACCTTCTATTGGTCTCACGTGAACACATGATGCGATTTCACAGGTCTGAATTCACCAAGCTTTAACTTGACATGAGAAACTTTTCACTTGCTTTGTGTGCATGCGTTGCTTGCATTTCCGGTCTGTTGCATTCACATGCATATGAATGGAAGTCTATGGGGCGAAAAGTGTAGTGTGACCATGGCTTCACAGGATTTTGTTAAACTGTAGAAGGTGGTGATTTAATGGATTAAGCAATATTGTGTTTTCAATTTTAGCACATACACAAATGCACACACTCACACACACACACACACACACAAGCAGACACACACAGCTACCTTTATAATGATGCATGTGACCAGCAGATTACTAAAATTTTTTTTAACTTGTAGGTTAATCCAAGATTTAAAACAATTGCAAAGAGAGATTGCCTCTCTCGTCATTCAAAACACATGTATAAAAGCATTTTAACTTCACTGTAAAATATAATGATGACGGAAAAAGTTGTGGTGGGACCTAAATGCTTTCTTAGGTTATAATTAAAGGGGTTTCTGTCATTGTTTAGCCTCCATTAATGCATTCAGTGTAAAGCTGCACAATTCAGCATTAAAAGATTGTGATCTCAATTTAAACCAGCTCAACATGAATGATAACTGATAATTATTTGCATTTGTTTATTAATCCTTCGAAGCGCTGCATTCAAATCTGCGTTTGATCAAGAGAGATTCAGTTTTAACACTTTTTTCAGTTAGTTACAAACAGTCAAGTAACACAGAAGTACTGGGATAACAGTTTATAGTTCAGATATAAACAATGTAAAGATTAAAATCACCATTTAATGGAACTTAACGCTGGTGAATGTTGTAGCAATTACATTGTGTAATTAATGGGTGACGACAAACAACCATCAAAATGATGTCATTGAATAGTTTTTCAAAAATTATCCACCTATAATGAAACAAAGTTTTATGTGTGAATTGTGGAATCATTCATTGAAAATTTCTTAATTTAATTTTTTATTAAAATGACAGGTTCTAAGTTCTGTTTGTTAAAACCAATGGTTTTTGCAGTAATATTTTTTGTATAAATGGAAAGCAAATGGCATTTGTCTCCTCCCTTTTTTGCTGATCCAAAAAAATGGGCCGATTTGTGACTCAAAAACTGTAGTGTGATCCGAACCGCTAATTGTTATACTTGTGAGGACAATTGGTCCCCACAGCATAAGATTACAAGACACACATACACAAAATACTATTTTTATTTTTGCAAAAGTGCATGTGCAGTGCTGAGTAGATGAAGCAGATATACAGTTGAAGTCAGAATTAGTAGCCCCTCTTTGAATTTTTTTTCTTTTTTAAATATTTCCCAAATGATGTTTAACAGAGCAAGGAAATTTTTAAAGTATGTCTGATAATATTTTTCTTCTTCTGGAGAAGTCTTGTTTGTGTTATTTTGGCTGGAATAAAAGCAGTTTTTAATTTTTTAAAAACCATTTTAAGGTCAAAATGATTAGCCACTTTAAGCTATTTTTTTTTCTATAGTCTACAGAACTATCTTTATACAATACCTTGCCTAATTACCCTATCCTGCCTAGTTAACCTAATTAACCTAGTTAGGCCTTTAAATGTCACTTTAAGCTGTAGAGAAGTATCTTGAAAAATATCTAGTCAAATATTATTTACTGTCATCATGGCAAAGATAAAATAAACCAGTTATTAGAAATGAGTTATTAAAACTATCATCTTTAAATATGTGTTAAAAAAATCTTCTCTCCGCTAAACAGAAATTGGGGAAAAAAATCAAACAGAGGGCTAATAATTCAGGGGGGCTAATAATACTGACTTCAACCGTATAACAAAACCATATTTTGCAGGAATAGTTTGCTATTTCTGTCTTCCAACATCATCTGCAGCTGCACATATACTCGCTACACTACCATCAAAAAAGCAAGAACTGCCATAAGGCCCAGGCAATGACTTTACAGACTTAAATTATGTTATTTGGAACAGTATGTGGGACTTGCTATACAAAAGCAACCATACTGAGCATTCCATTTTCTTCCATTCACTGTATCAGTGGGCTGTTGCAGGTATAAATTGTTTCTGACAGGATTGAATGTGTCAGATAAGACATGTACGTGCTCAGCTCAGGGTAGAAAACCACTGCCTTATTATTCTGTATCCCTCTGAAAATAATTTCCTTTACAGCCATGTCTTTTGTGTCACTTCATACACTCTTTCCCCCCTCACAATTATGGGATCATTCCAGCTCATCAATATTTAATGTACATATTTTTATTAATATGCCTAGCAGTAGTTTATTAATACAATCACAAGTTGTCATCAGCAAAATAAACCCCTTCAGGGTTATACAAATATGCTCTGCTTCAGAGGACTCTCAGTCCTGATAAATAACCTGGGTTTGTTTTGTGTTAATGACTGGCTGACTGCATATTATTCCTGACTTATTCCAACATTCTGATATTTATTGTGCATCAGTGGACTGGATGTTCACCAGCTGGTCTACTTCAGTTTAGTTAGAACAGCAGTCCAAATTGTGCTCATGGAATGAATGGGTAGTGTCTGTAGTAGGGCTGCACAATATATCGTTTCAGCATTGATATCATAATGTGTGCATTTGCAATAGTCACATCGCAGCATTTAATGCAAGAATATTATTGTTGATCTGCAATGAAGAATGTACAGCATTTACATTTTACATTACATTTCATTATTCAATAATAGGGGTGAAATAAAATAGCGATATGCATGAGGTGGCGCTTCTCGTAATGGCGATCGAACATATATCAATGTTGCAATTCTAGAAAATATATGTGCTGTTAATAAAAGAAATACATCTTATAACTTTTTGATGCATTTTTCCCTCTTCATTTATAAATATCATGATATATTGTGGATGGTTTTCTTGCGCTATATCGCTGATATCAAAATCTATCATTATCAGGAGCAAATTATCATGATAATATCGTATTGTATCGTATCGTATCGTATTACTGCATCTGACTACTTATTTTACTTTTATCTTTGCTCTATCTTATTTATTATCTATCTTAATTTCTTTGATTCACTCCTCTACAAGATTATTCTAATCAAAGTTAATGATTTTGTTAGAAATAGAGCTATTCAAGTCATCTGCCGAAATTGTATGCATATGACAATATAAATCACCGCAAAATAAAATATTGCAATGTCAGATTTTTCCAATATCGTGCAGCCCTAGGGCCCTATCATACACCCGGCACAATGCGGCGCAAGGCGCAAATGTTGTTTGCTAGTTTCAGCTTGACGCAAGTGTCGTTTCGACGTTTTTCACCACGCTGTTTAAATAGCAAACGCATTTGTGCTCATATGTGCGCCCATAGACGTTCTGGTCTAAAAAAGGAGGTGTGTTAAGGCACATTGCTGGCGCGTTGCTATTTTGAGGAACTAAAATAGACTGTTCAATAGACCAGCTAAGAGGATGTCTAAAGTCCAGAGCAGAGCGCGTTAGATGTGCGTCTCGCTTAAACATTGCTTAATACACACAGGATGTACAGCAATATGCAAATATCTTTACAAATCAAAAAGAATTAAAGGATTAAAATATTACTAAAATTATTACTTTCTACATAAATATAAAAACCACTGCCTTCATGCCTTCTTCATCTCGGGGGACTTTTTCAGTTTATTCAAGACAATTTGCTTTTGTATAATGTTATTATTAGTAGTGGTATTATTTATAATATGCATATTTATATTTGTTTTATTAAAAACACGCTTAGATTTGGTCAGGTTTTAGACCATATGGGGCATAGCATGTGTATTTGGAAATAACTCAGTTTTTTTTAGCACTCTTCGTTATAACTGTTCATTTATTTGTTTGCTGGAAAATAGAACTGAGTTTAGAAAAAGTTTTGAAACAAATCTTTGCACTTAACAAATGAAATTAATTATGTATAGGCTAATGGATGTCTGTGTGTACAACACCTTTCCTTATCCACGGAAGAGAGTGAAAGTGAAAGTAAAGAATTAGGAGGCTCATTCTCTCACTCTTGCACTGCAGATGCTCTGTTTAATTGTTTTCTTGCTAGTGAAGCGCTCAGTTATTCCACTTACAAAGTCCGCCATGTAAATAGCAAATGCACTATGGTGCGATGCAACTGACTCTTAAAGGGAATGGGAGCTGAGACTCTGATTGGTTTTTGTCTCAAAACACACCTATAACTCAATAAGAGAAAAAGCTCAACCCTGTTAGATCATGTGCCGCGGAGCAAAGCGTAATTTTCCATCCTTAAAATAGCAAAAGTGGATTCTGACTCGCCCTTAATGCTTTTGCGCCCTGTGCTTTGGACTTTGCACCTAGATCGTTAAAATAGGGCCCCCAGTCTTTAGTACATTTCAATAAATTACAAAAAAAAAAAAAAAAGGTAAATCAAACGAAACCAATGAGTGTTAAATGTCATACCTGAAAATTTTAAATGAAATGCAGTAAAACCAAACTAAGCTTTTCATTTTGTGCATCAGTGAAACAGGTATTGTAGACTGGTGATTGCTTTGCATTGCAGCAATCAAAACAAACAACATATGTAATTTCTTTTTCAAGCATAACCAATCTCCTAAGCAATAAGCAATGTTCTGATAAACAAACACGGAAATATTTTTAGAGTGACACTGTGTTTGCACCATTTTTAAGGTAAATAAACAGAGCTGGGGAGTAATGAAATGCAAGTAACAGCATTACATGTTTAAAATACAATATAAAAGTTACTGTATTTGATTATAATCAAATTTTAAATAGGTGGTAAACAAATTATGGTTACACCCAAAATCCACCCTCTGCACTTCAATCGCAGTCTGGTTCGGCTCAGCTGCTAAAACCGACCTCCGTAGACTACAGCGAATAGTCCGGACTGCTGAACGAATAACTGGCACTACCTTTCCTACACTTCAAGAACTGTATTCTTCCAGAGTGAGTAAAAGGGCTCGCAAAATCACTCTGGATGCCTCACACCCAGCACACTACCTGTTTGAACTGTTAACTGCGCTACAGAGCACCGAGCACAAAAACAGCCAGACACAGGAAAAGTTTCTTTCCACAGGTCATCTACCTCATGAACAGTTAAATATTCTTCTACTGTGCAATAAACGTGCAATACCTCTCTCAAGCCAGATCGACCATTGATCTATTATGAAGATAGCAAATGACAGTGGCCTTGTTCACATATCATGTGTTTTCCGCACACAAGTCTGTTATTTCCAATGGGATGAAGGTGCACCACTTACGCGCCTCGTGACAAGAATATGAACAAGAATATACACATTTCGGTAGACTAATTGTCTCAGACAAACACAGAACAACCAAACACTGCAGTGCTTTTTAATTTTCTCCATAAATAAAACTTGTATCAGAGTTGCAGCAATATTTTGTCATCTTCAGAGAAAACGGTTGATGATCACCTAGCAATCTATGTACTATGGACCATGGTTCTAAAGTATTTAGATTAAGTTACTAAACCTGAGTAATCTAAGAAAGAAAGAAAGAAAGAAAGAAAGAAAGAAAAAAAGAAAGAAAGAAAGAAAGAAAGAAAGAAAGAAAGAAAGAAAGAAAGAAAGAAAGAAAAAAAGAAAGATATGTCTCTAAATCTCACAGTTGACTCACTAATGTTTTATATTAAATAATGTTAAAATGTATCAAGTTCAAATTGCCAAATAACTTTTAAAATGGCCATTCTCTGAAACACACCAAATTCCAATTAGTGGACCATGAACAAAAGACAAATTAAAAATAACTACTCACCGAAGACACATACTGGATGTCCCTGCAGAGTTTGGTCTCCCTGGGAAAGTCCACTAGATCCAGAAAGTTGTCAACTACCACCTGCCCAATAATATCGTGGCGTGAAAATCGATCAAAATCGTAGACGCTGAAGTGCAACTTCCTTGTGGGCAGATCTGCATACGCCACAGGGAAGAGGAAGACCTCATCAAAGACAGGGTTCAGAGTCTTACGATGCACCTTGGTTTGGTGCTTGGTTTTGCGGTCTGGGAGAAGGTAGATTTTAACATATGGGTCAGAGGTTCCAGAAAAGTCCTTGGCAGGGAGATCTTGGGCTCGATGAATCTTGACGATGAGCTGCTCCAGGTCACAGTCGTATTTAAGAATAAAGTGTAGGCGTCCACAGCTGCCCACACGACTGCTTCGACTGTCTTCACCATCAAGGGATCGTTGTTTGTAGAGTTCTGGTTTCAGCTGGCCCAGACTCATGCCTGTCAGAGAATCCTGCCTCTGGAACTGGGTTACTGTGAAGTCTGGGTTAGACTGGTTCATCTGACGCCGAATTGAACTTTGCCTGTTGAAAAAGACCAGGTCTTGAAAACAATGTAAGAGACTGGGTAAAATGAATTAAATAAATGTTTTCTACAAGTACATATTGTCTGACAGGTCAAGTAGGGTTAGGTATAGTTTGTTTGCTTGCTTGCTTTATGTATGTATGTATGTATGTATGTATGTATGTATGTATGTATGTATGTATGTATATACAACAGTTTTGTCTGGTTCTCTAAGGTATTGAAGTAATATCAGTACTCGTACAGCCTTTTCACCCTTGTGTATTACTCCGCCCACACAAGTGGCAAGCAGAAGACTACAGTTTGACAAATATTGCTGCTGTTGGACAACATAATGTACTTTTGAGGTTTTTTTAGGCAAGAATATAGTTGTTGAGATTGCAACTATGCAGTTTATTTATAAGGATATCGCCTATTTTAAATATTCACAATTTCTGAGATTCAGCGCATTGGCGGCTAGCCTGTCATACTGAGCAGAGCAAAGAAGGTTGACGTTCCACCACAAGATGGCGACAGAGACCGCATAATAAGGCCTTTAGGGGAGAAAAACTGCATTTTTTTAAGCGAACGTTTCAAACACAGCTGAACAAATCATTATAGAACCAATGATATTCGATAAGTCGATCTCTCTCTTTTGTATTTAGTAGTGCTGTATTTATGCCATAGTAATCTAGTGTTTGCTTTGCTTTGGCTTATCCGAGGTTAATTATCGTGATCTCCCAATTGCAACAGAGAAATACTGGGAAATCTCTGTAAACTGATAGCATTTCATGACATCAGCCTTATAACTTTAAAATGTGAGCAAAATCACCTGTTTTGTCATCACTTTAGACATTACGCTAGAGAATCATTCACTAGCTCTAAAGTGACGCTGCGGTCACACTGGACTTTTCTCCCCATAGACTTCCATTCAAACACACGCGAATGCGTCAGATCGGAAACGCAAGATCATGAGTCAGGTTTCGCAGGTCGCTCCGATGCAAAGTTCAAGATTGGTGAACTCTGACCTGCGAAATTGCATCACTTGACTGCGTGAGACTCAAGGATCAAAACATGACCTTTCTGGACAGAAATTTAAAACATGGAGCAATCGCCCGCTTTTTTAATGTCTAATTAACTTGTTTAATCCCGCCCTTTTTCGCAGCACTGCACGACAGAATTTTGCAGTATCAAACTCTAGTGTGACCGCAGCTTTAGCAACAGCTTCTGCTGCTCTGATGGTCAGCTGCAGACGTGTATGAATGGCGGAGGAAAGTAGTTCATTTTACAAAAGGGTTTTTGAGACTTTCCATGTTTGATTTTCTTTTTAATATACAAAATGATGTTGTCAAATTGTTTTATAAATGCAATATCACACCCATAGTAGTGCAATATGGCTGTATATCGTCACTGGTGGGACACTAAGGCACACGGCCTGTGGCCTCGAGATAACACACGCCTCCCACCGGTGCCGTTATACAGCCATATTGCACTCCTACTCATGTGATATTGCTCATATGTATGTATGTATGTATGTATGTATGTATGCATGTATGTATTTATTTATTTATAAAATATTGGTGACAAATTATTTTTAAAAAAATGTACCGATGCATAAACAGTCTAAACCAATATTAAAAAAGAGACCAACGCAATAATATTGAATCTTTTTTTGCTACACAGGTGTCCTTGTTATAGTCAACAATTCATTTAAATAATGAATAACTACAACAATTTAATTCTAAATAACAGTTATGTACTAATAATAGGAAAGCAGTCTCTGTTATTGGCAAGATGCAACAGTTTTTTAGCACGTCTTTTGTAGTAAAAATGAAAATAATTGTCATCTCTGGCAAAACAAAAAAGTACACATACAAAGAAAATGTTATGGTATAATAAAAAAAAAATGCCACAAGAAACAGTATATAAGGTTAGTGCAATAGTCAGTCTAATAAATAACAGATTAAGACACAAACTAATAATATTTTGGAAATACAATTTTACATTTTGTAAATTAAACAATTATATTGTACTCTAGATTGCTTAAAAAATAGATACTTATCAATAATTCCGCCTCATAAAGTTCTTGATATTGTAAGGTGTTATTTTAATGTGGCAAGAAAATAGCAAGCCAATGAATCTGCCTTAAATCTGTGAAAACTGTATTTTTATGAGGTCATTGTCCTCTACCGCAGAGGCACTTAGAGATAAACTCTGATTAGAAACCAAACTGACCTCTCTGCCAGTCCAATTGCAGAGAGAATGACGTTTTACCAGAATCCATTAAAGTAATTATAGAAGGTTGACTTACCTGACACAGGTCGAGGAGGGATCCGTGATTTGCCTCTGCATGCGTGTGTTTCCATGGACACCATTCTCTTGAGTCTTTGACTCCACCTCCAGCGGAATATCAGGTGAAGTGTGGCTTATTTTGAGGGCTGCCTCAGGCACTGGCACTGCAGGAGGAGATCCTGGAACCGCTGGAGAGACCGGAGTGGGCAGCACTGTGGTCTCCTTTACCACTGAAGAGCGGGCATTACTCCGGCGGTCGAGGGTGGCGTCCACCTCGGTGTAGATGGGCTGGGGTTGAAGGGGTGGAGGAGGAGGATGAGGAGGGTCTGGATGTCCCTCCTTGGTGCCTGGAGAGAGGCCTCGCTCGCGCCATGGAATCCAGCACAATTTCCATGATACAAACAGGGAAACGCCAAACAGGGCCAAGCCACATGCGGTCACCACCAATGACAGCAGACTAATGGATATATCTAGAAGGGAAAAATGTGGGTGAGACAGAAATATAGGCCACATGTGGAACAAATTAAAATAATACTAGGAAATTCACCATCAATTCTGTGGAATTCTTATTTATTGTAACATATCTTCTAAATTTGGAATAAAAGTTTTGTCATTTAAAGCAGAATTTATTAAAAATATATGCCTAGACATGAATATACAGTTGAAAGCAGAAGTGTACATACACTCTAAAAAAAGGATTTTTTTTTTTAAAAATGTTTGATGGTAAACCATACTAAACGTTTACTATTTTTGGTCCGTTAGGATTACCTAAATGATTTACATTTGCTAAATGCTAGAATAGTGAGAGATTTTTTTTGAGAATTTTTTATTAATTTCTAGAGAGTCAAAAGTTTACATACATTTCCTTGGTATTTTTTTTAGCTTTGCTTTTAAACTGTATAACTTTGGTCAAATGTTTTGGGTATCCTTCCACAAGCTTCTCACAATAGTTTGAAGGAATTTTGGCCCATTCCTCCTGACAGAATTGGTGTAACTGAGTCAAATTTGTAGGCTGTCTTGCTCGCACAAGCTTTTTCAACTCTGCCCACAAATTTTCTATAGGATTGAGCTCAGGGCTTTGTGATGGCCACTCCAAAACATTAACTCTGTTGTGCTTAAAGCACATTTTAACAAATTTGGCAGTATGCTTAGGGTCATGGTCTGTTTGGAAGACCCATTTGTGGACAAGTTTTAATTTCCTCACTGATCTTGAGATGTTGCTTCAGTATTTCTACATAATATTCTTTCATCATGATGCCATCTGTGCTGTGAAGTGGACCAGTCCCTCCTGCAGCAAAACAGCCCCACAACATGATGCTGCTGCCCCCATACTTCACAGTTGGGATGGTGTTCCTAAAAGCATGTAAGCTTTCCCCTTTGTCCTCCAAATATAACACTGGTCATTATGGCCAAACAGTTCAATCTTAGTTCCATCAGACCACAGGACATGTCTCCAAAAATTATTATTTTTCCCAGTGTAATTTAGCAAATTGTAATCTGGCTTTTTTGTTGATTCTGGCTTGTTGATTTTCCCATGTTGTCACACAAGGAAGCAGTGTGTTTGAGGTTTTCCTTAAATACTATTCTACAGTTGTGCCTCCAATTAACTCAAATGTTGTCAATTAGCCAATCAGAAACTTCCAAAACCTTGACACCATCATCTGAGCTTTTTCAGAAGCATAATAATCTTATTGTATGTAAACTTGTCTTTCAAGAAAAGTTATAACAATTCCTCAAAAAAAATCTCTCTCTCATTATTCTGCTATTAAGCATAACAAAAACAAATGTTATAATCCTAACTCACCTAAAAGAGAAAAAGATTAGTCACATTAACATCTGACCTTTTTTAAATGGTTATGTGCCTTTTTATACAGTGTATGTAAACTTCTGGTTTCAACTGTATATCCTTTTGGACAACAACTATCCTATCAGATTTGCCAGTTTTACCTTCAGAAGAGTAAAGAAAGCAAGATTTGGTAGAACTGTTTGTTGTTAAAGAAGCTTTAAATACTTAAGCATATGAAAGCAACACTGGATTCGCCAAGAAGAATAAACAATCTTCATCCTTTTTTGTTAGTACAGCCGTGACAGCCGTATAACAGAAACATGTACAACAAAGACAGAAATTGCAGATATCATATAGAACGTTTCATCACAAGAATTGTAAATTTGCTCACAGCTATTCAGTCTGAAGATGTTTAAACATACTGTACACTCAAAAAATCAAAGCGCCGTTATAAAAATCAAGCCTTCAGAGCTCTTGTAAGTTGCCATTTACTACATTTTACTCAAAACTCTTATACAGAGAGTAGTATCTTCTTTTATGCATGCGGCACCTGCTTTACTTTGATATTAAATTATTTTCAGTTTGTACAGTTCCCTAGTTTCAATTTCCATAAATTGCGTCCCTAGCTTCCTTCATTAATATAAAGCCTTATTGAGCTGTATTCCCTAGACTTCTAAATGAATGCCTAATCTAAGCCACCGCGGTGTGAAACATTGTGTATTGTCACTGTGATGATAGGCATTAACCACCAGTGACTCTAATGAAATCCCCAAACTTTAATTAAAATCAGGAACTTTAGTTAATTAGGGTTGAACTGTAAAAAAGGAAACCCTCACACAGTACACTAAAAGCAGGGAGTTGTGTAATTAGGATGGACAAAACTGGTTCAAATGAGCTCTGCAGCGGTGTGTCCAAAGTGGGATACCATGGATAGGATCTCCCATCTTACATTTTAGCCTCTTTTTAATCATTATCTTAGGCTGTACTTATACTTACAGACACTTGACTTTTTTGCATGTCCTCATGACAGTTTTGACACTTTCCCGAAATTCGTTTACTGTACCAAGTGTATTTACTAACAAAGCCTTTCTTTTAAATATGTAAATGTTAAAACTTATGGTAACACTTTATTGTAAGTCACAATTAATGCTGTTAACAAACCCTTAACTTAGACTATTTGCCCAATAAATTAAAATGTTATTATTATTATATAAGGTGCATCATTCATGAGGTGAATAATTCATCGTGTATGGCCATACACCCAAAGCACTTTACAATCACGAGGGTCACTCCACACCACCACCATGTGGCTGCGACGGACAATGGTGCCAGTGCACTTACCACGCACCAGCTCTTGGTGGAGTGGAGAGACAGCGATAGAGTCAATTCGGTGAATGTGGAAGAATGGGAGGTCGTGAAATTTGGCCAGGACACCAGTGATACACTCCTACTCTTTACAAGAAGTGCCATGGGATTTTTAATGACCACAGAGAGTCAGTGCTTTGGTTTAACATCTCATCCGAAAGATGGTGCTGACAGTATAGTGTCCCCTTCTCTTTACTGGGGCATTAGGACTCACTCAGATCGCAGGTTGAGCACTCCCTACTGGCCTCTCTAACACCACGCCCAACAGAAACCTAGTTTTCCTATGTGGTCTCCCATCCAGGTACTGACCAGGCTCAGCCCTGCTTAGCTTCAGTGAGTAACCAGTCTTGGGCTGCAGGGAGATATATACTACAGAACTACAGGGGCAGTCAGAGTTTAAAGTTTAGTAATTTAACCAATGAAAACCCATATAACTTCAGTAGCCTGGCTTTTCCTAAACGTGTTTATATTTAATTCTAAAATTATTTTATTAAAATGACAAAACCCAAACAAGTTCTGAGTATTTCTACTTTGATTGGCCATAATGGTCAAGTTGACAGCATGCAATTTAGCATGCCTCTGCAGCCCAGACAATTTATGTTAACAAAACATAAAGTTCTGATAGCAAAAAAGATGACTTTAATTCAGACATGTCTTTCAAAAAAAAAAAAACATTTTCATTTTCCAGCCAATCCTGAGTATTGATTTTTATTTTTGATTTTTTATGGCGATCGGCCAATACTGAGTACTGATTCCAATGCCTCAAGCTTTATCACTGTGCCATTGCAGAAAGCTTTTCCTCCAAAATATGACACTTAAAGGGTGATTTAACTTTACCTATAATAATAAGTTATGGGTGTTTCCCAGAGATGGGTTGCAGCTGGAAGGGCATCCGCTGCGTAAAAACATGTGCTGGATAAGTTGGCGGTTCATTCCGCTGTGGCGACCCCGGATTAATAAAGGGACTAAGCCGAAAAGAAAATGAATGAATGAATAAGTTCTCCATGTAGTTTTACAGAAAATCAGATTAAGCATACAAAGAAATTAATTATAGCTAATGATGCATTTAGAAAACATTGCAAATGATGGTAGAATAATTCAGTATGTAACAATCAAGAAACATTTTGAAGCACATTAAGAGGTTAAAATACACACCTACATACATCAATGATGACTATTGTTTATGGCAATATAAGTTATTTGAACATGTTTTCTTCCGTGACTCATGCCTCCAAAAGCCACCGCCTAGTCATTGCATGTCAGCATTGTCTTTCGAGACACAAGTCATTTATAAAATTAGAAAAAGGCTCACACAGCTTCTCCTACTGCAGCAAACTCAATTTAATTATTATTATGATTATTTTTAAATACTTGGCTCCAGATTATCAGAAAGTGACAATGTTGACTGGATGGAAACTTTGCATTATTTGATGTTTGATGTTTGATGCATACATTTAATTTGCGCGACAGGCCAGAGTCCTGGTGGCAGGCCACATCCGATGCGATATATAAAGTGAAGAGTGGGGGTGGGGGGGGATTGACGGTCAGGCCACCGGGAAATGTCCCAGTGCTCCCTATGGCCTGTCTGCCCCTAAGAGTCTCTGAATCGAGCCTTGATGAGAGCCTAACAGGCATGAAATGTGTAAAGACAGAGACTTAGGGTGTACTCACACTAGTCACAGTTGCCTTAAACTGTGCCAGGGCATCATTGTCCCCCCTCCCCTCTCCCCCGACACTTATGTCATCAATGATGCAACTGCTTAGTTAGGAAGAGAAAAGCTCTCACTCTGTACATTAGAGATTGCTGTAGTTATATTGTTTTGTATTATTTAAATTTTAATGCTCTTAAATGTTTATGTAAGTCATCGTGCTGCACGTATTAGGAGATTTGCTGAAGGTACAGCTGATGTTCAGTGACGGGTTTGTGTCTTTAATAAACTATGACAGTTTACATTAATTGAAAAGTAAGAATGATTAATAAATCCATATGAACAATGAACAAACATTTAAACAAACAGTGCCTTAAAAGTGATCTTCAGTTTCATGCTCAGGCATGCTTTGCACTCACACTACAAGTGTACCACACCAAAGCCTAACCGAACCGTGCTCTGGCACACCTCTTCCAACTGGTCCAGGCCCACCCAACTGAACCACGCTCTGGCACACCTCTTCCAACTGGTCCAGGGCCACCCAACTGAACCTTGCTCTGGCACACCTCTTCCAACTGGTCCAGGGCCACCCAACCGAACCACGCTCTGGCACACCTCTTCCAACTGGGCCAGGGCCACCCAACTGAACTGCACCTAGGCATGATACGGAGCACTCAAATCGAGAAATGGAAGCCAAACATGCCCAGGTGTGGTTCAGATAGCCTAGTGTGAGTACACGCTTAGTCCAATAAAGACTAGTTCACACTACATGACTTTAAACTTTGATTGACTGATGTGTCTTTATGACTACAAGACGTGATTGTGTATCTTGAAGTCACTGTGTTGTTAACAATATGGTACTATGCACTGTAATTCATGCACTATGTAATGATCTACAAAAAGTACTGGCTCACTATACAAAACGCAATTCTGTCACCCAACAACTCTGTTCAGCCCCCAAACCACACCAAATTAAATGTTCATGTTGCAGCCAACAGAAAGAGCAGAACACTATCGGCTGCTTGCTTGATGATGACCTACATTACTGAGACAGAGACAGCTGATTATAGCTCTGAAAGCTTTCATGAGAGCGTTTGAAAGCCATGTCTATCAGCTGATCTGTCAGTAGATCGATCCCATATATCTGCCAGCTCAGCTAATAGACATGGCATGCTCTTGTGTTCGTATAAATGCAGGGTAAAGCGAGTACATCAATGACTTGCTCTCTTAATAGCTGTAGCTCATCACAATGTACACATTTTAATTGTTGATAGCTTTGTTTACTAAAATGGAAGTGATTATATACTCGTTTTACTGGAACCATATTACCTATCTAAACTATAAAAAAAAATGTTTATTTAAAGATGACAATGAAGTGACAATTATTTTTGCTGTAGATATTTAACTTTTTTTTTTTCATTTTGGTTAGACCCAAAAATTCTGCACACTTTTTTTTTTGTCTCAGGATTATAGTAATGCCACAAGCAGAAACACTTACCAAATGTACACAGCAGGGTTATTCATTTAAATATTTTACATGCAGTTAAATAGATGCAGGTCATTCTCAATACAAATATGAACGCAAAAATAACAGTATAATTGCTGCTGGGTACTTTTGAGAATGCTGAACATTCTGTTAATGTAATGTAATAGGATACTTTCATTCATTACAAGTCTGCAAGTGCAAACATGCCAGTTGGGGCAGAATAGCTTGACCATGCTTTTACTTGCCCATTATTATATCACATTTAAACTGGTGGCATACAATAATAGACCTAAATGAGTCTCTTGCTCGTTGTTCCACATTTATTAGTGGGTTGGAGCGTCTGGTACATAAGGAACCTTGAGAAACCAGATCACATTAAATTAATAATAATATTAATTACTAAAAATTTACAAAATGCAGATTCTGACAATCTCTAATAATTATTTTTATCATCAATTAATTCAAACATCTATTTATGTATTTATTATTTTAATATCAATACAGTAGCACTAAGTATTTCTCAGACTCTTTAAAGTAACACGTAAGAGCAGATGTGGTGAATTAAATGTATTTGGTCTACATTTTAATCTGCTTCCAGTTATTTATACAAGTACAACAATACTGTTTTGCAGCTTGATATTGCAAAATTGTAATCATTATCATAGTATTTTAATATTTGTAGCAATATTGTGTTTTATTTGTTTATTAATTGTGCTTCCCCTTCCGAAGTTCTGAAACTTCCACTATGGGGATTTCGTCAGAATCCACTCATCTAAAAAAGTGTACAAACAGGCCAATGAAATGCCAATGAGTTGGCAGCGTCACATGCACAGCTGGCGCTACTTACAATCAATTTAGAATATAAGCGCAGCGCTTTTGTAAAAGGGCGACCCACCCCAGTTGTCCCCCACACTGCAGCGGGCACTCGGGCAGGTCTGAGGGTTCCAGTGGAAGTAAATCCGCCGCCCCTGGGCTCGCGGACCTCCCGCTCCTCCAAGCACTCCATCCAAGCTTCGAGCGGTGGAAGCGATCCTTCTAACCAGATTGTAGCACTTTCAATCGATGACATCGGGGACCAGACCTCCACTGATGCATCAGAGGGTGGGCATTCATGGTCTGCTGAGAATCCGGACCCGCTCCCCCCTCTGGGGAGGTGAGCGCTGTGTCGGATCCCAAAGCAGACATGTTAGCCGTGCTTTCCCAGGCTGCTTCAGTCATGGGTTTGGAGATGGTTTATCCCCCAGCCCCGCGGCCTGATTGACTAGATGGGTGCTACGTGGAGGATACCAAGAAGGCCAGACCTTCTAAAGCCTGGATTATACTCGACGCGTCCGCTAGTTCGCTTGAGTGTGCGCGGCAAATGTAACGTCATCGCGGAATTTGTGGAGGTTCGCTATGGGTGCACGTGACATGATTTCGGCTGCCGGAACGCATGGTTTCTCGAGCGAACAGTTCGGGTGGCGACATTTTTACACTATATTGATGGCCTGTTATTGATGATAATGGTCAGGAATATTGAACCATTATTGCCTTTTTAGCATAAGGAGAGGACAGAAACGCCCCCTGTCATTTTAAAGAATATCACAACGCGGCAAGTATAAAAGCCTCGTTCATTTCGTGAGGTGCACACGCAGTTAGCGGATGTGGCGCCAGGCAAAAGTATAAATCCAGCTTAAGCCTCCCATTCCCCTTCTTCACCTTTCTCTTCCCGATCTGCATGCCCCTCAACCCTCACCACCCTTGATGGCAGAGCAGCCAGGGAGGTACGAGACGATCCCACAGATCAAGCGTGCCATTGCGGTCAATCTTTGTCTTCGTAGTGCCTCCCCGTAGTAGCCACCCACCAGCGCTACCAAGCGCAGGCCAGTCTGCACGAGGGTGGTTCCGACATAAGCTTGTAACACGAGCTCCGCACCGCAACGACTATGCTCTTTGGACCACTAAGTCCGCTGCGTGTGCACTGGGAAGGATGATGGCCACATTAGTGGTCCAGGAGCACCTACTCTGGCTAAACCTGGCAGATATGCGCGAAGTTGACAGTCCACTTTCTTGACTCGCCCATATCCCAGGCTGGCCTATTCAGCAACACCGTCGGTAAGTTTACCCAGGAATTCATGGCGGTGAAAAAGCAGTCGGACGCGACTCGGATGTATCGGATGTCGAACCATCCACATTTACTGCTCCTCACCGAGGGCGCCCGCCTACGAGAGCTGCCCCACCCCTGCCCCCACCTCCGGCCACGTCAAGCACCTTGTAAGCAGGTAGCCCCTCCCGTCCAGGGCACAGTTAAGTCCGGTAAACGGATAGCGAAGCATCCCTGAGACGGGCCATCCGGAGAAGAGGGAAATTGCTCTTTCCCTGATGGACGGCCCCCCACAACCAACGACGTTTTTCAATGCCACCAAAATCTCAATGAAAGAGCATTTTTCCCTTTCCCCGGATGTGACAGCCAGAACACTGACAGTCTGGGACACAATGCCTTCCAGCTTGCAGGATCGGTGCACTTCCAAGTGGCTTGCGAGGCGTGAGAGGACGGTCTCTCTTTTCTCACACTTCCAACCCCTCCTCTAGAGCCTGGGTGCGAGGTGAGAGGTGAATCTCTTGCCTCCAGCTCTTCTGTGGGACCCCAGCGCTCCCCGGATCAGCACTCCCACTCTGAAAATATATATATATATATATATATATATATATATATATATATATATATATATATATATATATACCAGGGCTGCAGATAACGATTATTTTTGTGTCAATCTAATTAATTTTATTTTATTTTTATTTATTTTATTTAAAATAAGCTGATTATTCTTTGACTACGTTTTTAATAAACAGTAGGCTTAAAAACACTTTCTGCAATTAACGTATGCCATTTTCTGAAAAATAATTTGCCAGTACAAGTAAATTAAAGTGCAATAACTAAAACAAACATGTCATCTACCAAGCATCTTCTACCATTAATTCCAATTCATACATGTAACAGTTATTTCATGCCAGAAATATACTCTAAAACCATATGAACAGTGATGTGGTAATACAATCAAAAACAGGAGTGTTTGTGCCAATATAATATATTATATCTCTGTTCTGATCAAATCACCGTGTCACTGTGATGCACATCTGCAGTCATTTCTCATTTTAACTAGTGGTGATTATGCTCACATGCATCAGAAAACTGTGTTTACCAGAACAATAACATCACTCTTTATTCTGTCATGGATTACATTATCACTGAATACATCTATGATGATCAGTTTGAAATTGCAATCTAGTGTCCACTACCCACCACATGCAAATGCTATGCTTGTGCATAGCAGTGAAAGTGAACAAAGCATAATTTTAGGCTTCCCTCAGTCTAAAACATTTCCACACTCCTGATGTTCATGGTCTGGCTTTTTATTTTCCTTCAGCTTAGTCCCTTATTTATCAGGCGATGCCACAGCGGAATGAACCGCCAAGTATATCCTGGTATATGTTTTACGCAGCAGGTGCTCTTCCAGCCGCAACCCAGCACTTGAATTTTGCAACAGAAACAGACACAAACATTAAAGTGCATCCAGAAAGTATTTTTTTTTTATGTTACAGCCTTATTAGAAAATTAATTAAATTCATTAAATTGTTGCAAATGTATTAAAAATACCTGATAACTTGTATAAATTTACAAAATTAACAGATTGTATAGCTGATATAAAACATTGGATGACTAATAACTTCTTATTAATAATTCAGATAAAACTGAGGTCTTGCTTATTGGACCCAAAAACCTCACACACAAAAACCTAGAACACTGTCTAACCCTTGATGGGTTCTTAGTTCAGTCCTCATCTTTAGTCAAACATTTGGGGGTGATTTTGATTAATAGCAACCTGTAATTTGAAGGCCAGATTTTAAGCATCTGTAAAACTGCACTTTTCATCTTAAAAATGTTGACAAACTTCGACATATGCTATCAATGTCTGATGCGGAAAAGCTTATTCATGCTTTCATGACCTCTTGATTAGATTATTGTAATGCATTACCAGGCGGTTGCCCTGCTGGCCTAATTACCAAACTTCAGCTAGTTCAAAATGCAGCTGCGAGAGTGCTTTTTAGAACAAAGAAATATGATCATAATACTCCAGTTCTTTCTTCATTGCATTGGCTCTCTATTAAATATTGTATCAATTAAAAAAAATTATTGACTACCTACAAAGCACTAAACGGCGTAGCTCCCCGGTTTATTGAGGGAGCTCCTGGTGTATTATAGCCCCTCACACTCAATTAATTCTGGACAATTGATTATTCCCAGAATATCAAAATCAACTATAGGTGGTAGATCTTTCTTATATCCAGAACCTAAACTCTGGAACAGCCTTCCTAGCACAGCTCGGGAAGCAGACACACTCTGTCAGTTTAAAACTAGAATAAAGACACATCTTTTTGTATTAGCATACACATAAAACACAAATGCTGTCGGAATCCAAATCCTCTAAAGGATTGTTAGTCTGCATTACTTAGGGCAACCTGAGCCGGGATCACTTCCCAAAAGACATTATAATTTGTTATTATCTGCGCTTATGTTAGTCCTTTTTTTTTATTCCCGAGGTTTCCATAGTCCTGGACCAGGCCGTATACTGAGAAGCTGCTGTGGTGGTCATGGAGGAATGGAGAACATGAGACTGATTCCTGTAAGACCTCAGTGACAGACGAGTCCTCGCATTGATCCTGAAGAGCCAGCATGTACATCAGCTGGTAACCACTCTCACCTGCAGCTTCTCCACAATAGATATCCAGCGTTCTCCAGCCTCCGGCGCCTAGACTGCAGCTCTGCACAAGAAGTTTGGCCATAGGAGAAATGATCATGCCCAACTGAGCCTGGTTTCTCTCGAGGTTTTTTAATCCTTCACTTTTGCCAATTGGTGAAGTTTGTTCCTCGCCGCTGTTGCCACTGGCTTGCATAGTTCGGGACTTGTAGAGCTCTGCATTGATAGATTTTCTCTTCAGTGTTTGAACTCTCTGCAGTGAATATTAAACCACACTGAACTGAACTAAACTTAACTTCAACACTGAAAACTGAATGGACACTGTTTCAATTCTCTATAGTCTTCTATGTGAAGCTGCTTTGACACAGTCTCCATTGTAAAAGCGCTATATAAATAAACATGAATTTAAACCTGAAAAATCACATGTACATAAGTATTCACAGTCTTTGCTGTGAAACTCTAATTTAAGCTCAGGTGCATTATTTTCCACTGATCATTCTTAAGATGTTTCAGCAGCTTAATTGGAGTTAATATGTGGTAAATTCAGTTGATTGAACATGATTTGAAAAGGCAAACACCTGTTTATATAAGGTCCCAGGGTTGACAGTGCATGTCAAAGCACAAACCAAGCATGAAGACAAAGGAACTGCCTGTAGACCTCCGAGCCAGTATTGTCTCGAGCCACAAGGCTGTGGAAGGTTACAGAAAAAAATCTGCTGCTCTGAAAGTTCCAATGAGCACAGTGGCCTCCATCATCCATAAGTAGAAGATGTTTGGAACCACCAGGACTCTTACTAGAGCTGGCCGGTAGTCTAAGCTGAGTGATCAGGGGAGAAGGGCCTTAGTCAAGGATGTGATTAATAACCCGATGGTCACTCTGTCTGAGAGAACCTTACAGAAGGACAACCATCTGTGCAGCAATCCTCCAATCAGGCCTGTATGGTAAAGTGGCCAGACGGAACCCACTCCCTGCCTGGAATTTGCCAAAAGGCATCTGAAGGACTCTCAGACCATAAGAAACAAAATGATCAGGTCTGATGAGACTAAAATTGAGTGAATGTGGATGTCAGGCATTACGTTTAGAGAAAACCAGGCACCGCTCATCACCAGGCTAATACCATCTCTACAGTGAAGCATGGTGGTGGCAGCATCATGCTGTGGGGAAGTTTTTCAGCAGCAGGAACTGGAAGACTAGTCAGGATAGAGGGAAAGATGAATGCAGCAATGTACAGAGACATCCTGAATGAAAACCTGCTACTGAGTGCTCTTGATCTCAGACTGGAGCAACAGTTCATCTTCCAGCAGGACAATGACCCAAAGCACACCGCCAAAATATCAATGGAGTGGCTTCACAACAACTCAGTGAATGTCCTTGAGTTGCCCAGCCAAAGCCCAGACCTAAATCCTATTGAACATCTCTGGAGAAATCTGAAAATGGCTGTACACCATCGCTTACTATCCAACCTGATAGAGCTTGAGAGGTACTGCAGAGAGGAATGGGCAAAATTCCCAAAGACAGGTGTGCCAAGCTTGTGGCATCATATTCAAAAAGACTTGAGGCTGTAATTGCTGCCAAAGGTGCATCAACAAAGTACTGAGCAAAGGTTGTGAATACTTATGTACATGTGATTTTCCAGGTTTTTTAATTTTAATAAATTTGCAACAATTAAAAAAAAAAATCACATTGTCATTATGGGGTATTGTGTGTAGAATGTTGATGAAATAAATTAATTTAATAAATTTTGGAAAAAGGCTGTAACATAAAAACATGTGGAAAATGTGAAGCGCTATGAATACTTTCCGGATGCACTGCAAGTGTCTCTGTGAAACTAATTATTCTAAATGAGAGTAAAAAAAAATATATATGTCAACAGATTTTACACACATGTATTTACATAATGTATGTAATCAACATAACTGCAGCCCTACCCTACATTGTAAAAAACAAATAAATAAAAGTTTTGCTGCCTTAATTTTAAAATTTAATCAAATTAACTTTTCTAGTAATCTCAATTTATATCAGGCAAACTGAATAAAATATCAAGTTACACTTTGCATAGCTTAAAAATTGCAGTTGAAACCTGATTAGTTCAAGTTCTGAAGTTCAAAAACTGATTAACTTAATAAAATAAGTAAAATTAACATAAAAAAACATTTGTAGTCATGTGTTTCATTCATTTATTCATTTCTTTTCAGCTTAGTCCCTTTATTAATCTGGGGTTGCCACAACAGAATGAACCGCCAACTTATCCAGCATAAGTTTTACGCGGCAGATGCCCTTCCAGCTGCAACCCATCACTGGGGAACACCCATACACTCTCATTTACACACATACACTACGATCAATTTAGCTTACCCAATTCACTTACAGCACATGTCTTTGGCCTGTGAGGAAACCGGGGCACCCGGAGGAAACCCACGCAAACGCGGGGAGAACATGCAAACTCCACACAGAAATGCCAACTAACCCAGCCGAGGCTCGAACCAGCGACCTTCTTGCTGTGGGGCGACAGCACTACCTACTGAGCCACCGCGTCGAACTAGTCATGTCTTTTTGTCATATCATTTTTACACTGTATACACAACGCATTAACTTTTTCTGTTTTAGATTTTAAATGAAACAACCTGTACATTTTGTAAAAGTACTTTTAACAATAATTATTGGTATACAAGCGAACTCAAATTCTTGTTATTTGTAATGAGACCTGTATATGTTCAACGCTTTCTTCAGCAAAATTGTTTCTCTGCCACAGTTCCTCAGACACTCAATAACTACATCAACAGATTTTTATGGCACCTAGAAAGAACTACACCTGAACTGTTTAATGGCTCGGCTTTTGTTCTCTTTCCACTTCTTTGTACACCACATCTCTCAAGCATTCAATACCTGCCAAACGCTATTTGATTTGGGCTGTCTCTGTGCAGAGTCCTCTAAAGCAGCCCGACTCATTTCAGTCCAGTGAGTGTGTCAGTTACACTTCAAAGTGAAAGCACCACAATGGCTCATATCTAGTAACCCACAGAAACATTCCAACACACAAAGAGCTTCAAAGAGCCTTGGAGCTGAGAATCCCACTGTGCTGCAGCTGCCTGTATGAATGCGTTTGTGTTAACGCTGAGAACGCACAGGAAATGCTGATGATTTAACCAATTTAGATTGTTATAGTTTAGTATTTGACTAACCAGTGTTAAGTCCCAGTCAGATCACACGATTTTTATTGTCGATTCCGAAAGTCACTATATCAGATTAGGCAATTATATCTTGATTAAAATATTGACTTGTTGTGGATAACAAATGTGCCGATCTACACGTTCCTTCACAATCAGTCATCCTGTGATGTCTACGACAAGCGTTATTTCCCAAAGTAGTCACAAGTGTTGCTATAACAATATTTCTTATCTTCATAATTTCAATGTTATGTTTTTTTTATCTTATGCCAATCTTAATAAACCCTCAAGCTTGCTGACAACTAGGCTACATTATTTAAGGTCATTCGATATGACATTGATAGGATCGAACATATATTTCCTTTTTAATATTAAGATAATTTCTTTTAAATCCAAATGTGAGCGACGCAGTGGCGCTGTAGGTAGTGCTGTCGCCTCACAGCAAGAACGTCGCTGGTTCGAGCCTCGGCTGGGTCAGTTGCCGTTTCTGTGTGGAGTTTGCATGTTCTCTCTGCGTTCGCGTGGGTTTCCTACGGGTGCTCCGGTTTCCCCCACAGTCCAAAGACATGCAGTAAAGGTGATCTGGGTAAGGTAAATTGTCCGTAGTGTATGAGTGTGAATAAGTGTGTGTGGATGTTTCCAGAGATGGGTTGCAGCTGGAAGGGCATCCGCTGTGTAAAACATGTGCTGGATAAGTTGGCGGTTCATTCCGCTGTGGCGACCCCGGATTAATAAAGGGACTAAGCTGAAAAGAAAATGAATGAATGAATAAATAATGAGGCTATTTATTAAGAAATTAAATTTAATATTTATTATTTATTAGGAAATAAAAAAAATCCTACTTTAATAAGAATGTGAATAATATTAATGATGATGATGATGATGATGATGATTTATTTGTTTTTTATTTTTTGAAAAGTCAAGTTACAATTTGACACATGGAAACCAACAGGCCCATGTCAAATAGAGTACAAATACTTCATAAGTAACCTATAAATTAAAAGCATTAACGTATGCTATGTTATTTTTTCACAAGCTTTGGAGACGTAACATAAATTCCGCTTTTAAATAATAGGTCACCTATAGCTTTCGTCATGAGCCACGGCTGTGTTCAAAATGACATCAATGTTTTCAAAGTGCACGGCGAAGGGAGCGCAATTGTAAACATGAAGATCGCTAAAACTGAACTATAAAAATACTTTAAAAGCAAATTACACCTAAGAGAAATTACTTTAATGCTTTTTTTTTTATTTTTAAATAATTCCAAGTTTGAATGTTAGAATGTTCTAAACAAATAGGGCATATTGGGGATAACTGGGAATAGAACACAGCCAGGAACTATGTTTCTAACTACAGCTCCAGAGGTGTAGTTACAAGCATACTGTACAAGTTTGCGACGCAGTTTGCAAATGTTTGTTGGAACGATGGATTTGGGAAATGCCAAATCAATGAACTTTGTTTGTAACGACGGAACTTGCGACCTTAGTTGGCTAACAATGGTTTTCGGAAATGCACCTCTGGTTTGTTAAATAAAATGAAATCTAGCCTAAATGAAATTAAAAGGAAATATTCACAGTTTCAGAGAAGCTTATTAAACATTTCATTTTTAATGACAAAATCATCCATTGCCAGTGAATATCAATTTAATTAGTTAAGTCAAGTAATTTGAATAAGCAAAACAGGCTTTTACAATGTATTAGTAGCACTGAAGTGTTTCCAGATTACCTCGGAAGAACGAACTCTGTTGGAAGGCTGAGATAATTTAGAAACTCGTTATGAGAATGGAGGTCTGCATATTTGTCCAAGTCTGTGAAAAAAAATTGCTTAAAACACACTGTAGAGAAAGCAGTTAAAGTTTGCATAACCAATTATTGATCTTATCCACCCGAGACCCACCTATAAGTAAATATGCAGCCTATTTTTGACCTGACCCATATATTAATAGCAGCACCTGCGAATATAACTGATAAATTGTGTGCACCTATTGTCCACTGTCACCCACTTGATGGAACTCGTCATGAAGATCGAGGAAAAAAAAAAAAATATGCTAAAATTTCTGTGATAGTGTCATGAAGCATCGCAGACATGGTATTGGTTGCCGTGAACATACCACATTACACAAGATGAAAAGATTGAATCTTGTGTCAAGACGCCCATTTGTCGTTTACGACTCTCCACGACACCCTACGTCAAGGAAATCGTGCCGATCTAACCAGGGCTTTAGTGTGAAAAATGCTTGAGATGCTTATTTTGAGGTTTAGGTTAAGGTCCTGTTTACACACAAGAGGGTGATGTTAAATATAGGTATAAATGGGGCTTAACATTTTTGAGATTGTCCATTTTCTACCACTTCCAGGGGTAGTCGAAAACATACACTGTATGGTCAGTCTATGGTTGTACAAAAGCTCATGTGGTCAAATGCACTCAAACAACCAGAAAACGCCACTTACCGACCTCACGGTATGCGTTATTGAAGAACACTGACCAGAAGGGATTTAAACATTGTCTCATATATATATATATATATATATATATATATATATATATATATATATATATATATATATATATATATATATATATATATATATATATATTTGAAGGTGATAAAATTAAAATATTATGTTCCAAAACAAGTGTGAAAGGTTTGGCATGTAGTTTTGTGGCAAAAAGAGTGGAAATTAAAGCTGTTTTTTTTTTGTTTTTTTTTAGAGAGAGAGAGAGAGAGAGAGAGAGAGAGAGAGAGAGAGAGAGAAAGAGAGAGAAGAGCTTTTTTTTACCTATTATGGTTCGGTTTGTCTCCAGGTTGCCTGAAAAGCTCTAATAAGCGTCATTATCTCTTAGGTAGCACTCAAATTGCATTTTCCTCTCGAGAGATTTGCTAAAGAGGCATTTCAATGAGATCCCAGGGAACATGAAAAATGATTTTTGAATATTGAACATTCTACTGGACTGCAACATTTGACAGTACCAAATGGCTATTCACCCTTTGTGTGTTACAACATTTCAACATTTTATCAGTGAGTGGTTCTGCTATACACTTTGACTTTGTTACCCATTTTACAAAGTGGAAAGAAAAATATGATTAATTAGAGTGTGAGAAAGCAATGATTACATATATAATGATCACATTTGAATCACACGATAGCTCTTTTTTTGTTTTTTGAATATCGAACATTTTACTGGACTGCAACATTTGACAAAATATCTTATATCTTTATAATAAAATAAACATAAGTGTTAAAGAAACTCATAAACTTGATAAAAAAAATGCTACAAAGTGTGTGCAATGGTAAAAGTAGATCAACATCTGTAAGGTGTCATAATGCTAATGATGATAATGATACAGTAAACCTCAAACTCTGTAAATCAAACAAATTATGATAATCAAATCTAAGCTTTCAAGTAAAGGAACTAACCATCATTTTTCAAATACATATTGCAACATTACAAATTGTGAAGTTGAATATCTATGTTACCCCCAATGCTAAAAAAAATCTTTCAGATGGGTGCTAGTGGCTGGGATGCACAAGAAAAGAAACCAAAAAGCCACTCTGTTGATATCCTTACATTATTTTTTTTTTTATTACAATCTTCTCACTGCTGCTATACGGCACTCATTTTTGCATGTGTTGTCATTCTAACCAGAAGTGACAAGTGCGAGTGTGTGGTTTTCTTCACCATTTTCTATTTGCTTTGCACTCGTGCTCCTCTGGAGTCTCTTGTAGGCATCCATCAACCGTTTTCTCAGTGGATGACAAATGGACAAACAGTTGCTGCAGCTCTGATGCAAGTTCATGGAGAAAGGTAAAAAGCACGGCAGTGTTTGGGTGCTCTGTGTTTGTCTGAGGTAATTAGTTATTACTGAAATGTGTATATTCCATACAAAGTGTGAAGCAGATTGGTTAGTTCTACTTACATGAATCGAGGTGTGCTCACGGCATTCGGAAAAGTTCCGATGTTTTTTAACTAAGTGTACCTGGAAAATGTGTTGTGTACATCGTGCAAGGCGTGCGCTCACCAGCCACATTTGAATAAAACTACTGTATAGTGCTTTATACCGAAACGTCATACCGAACATTTTTTTTTATTGTTATTGACAATGATGTTTGTTCAATAAATATCGATTTTATCGGCCAGCCCTCGTTATAGCATGTCAAAGTTTTATCAGTGAGTGGTTTTGCTATACAGTTTGCCTTCATTACTCATTTTACAAAGTGGAACTGCAAAGAAAAATTTGATTAATTAGAGTTTGAGAAGGCAATGAAAATCACATGATGGCGCTTTTAGTTCACTAAAAAATTCCAAATGTTGGTTATAGTATAAAGCACTTTCTTAAGAAAAGAAAAATACAGAACTGCAAAATTATACTGTGCACATGGTACACAGTAATCAAGTCTATTCTTAAAAGAAGAAAAAAAAAACTGTTTGATCATCTGTCCTCCAATAGAAATGAAATTGTTACCATGGCATTCACAAAAAACGCAACCATTCTGGCACAGTGAGATACAGCATAATGATTGTTTTGCCTCTTTTCTTTTTACTCCAGCTTCATGCTGCTGATTATTTAATTATAGTTTACACAGCCACTTGGTCTGAATGTCCTGATCTCACATGGAGCAAAAAACACTCTTAGCGTAAGACTGGCCAAATGAGCTTTGATTCATTTGCTTATTTAATCGTATCCAAGCTATTGGGAAACAACAGTCTTCATTAATGTTTGATTTCAGTTGAATTTTTGAAAGGTACCATCTAAAACAGCAAAACAATGTTTTGCCAAATGACCTCCTGAGCAAAATCTTGTGAAAACTGTGCAGTGAACTGTGCATGGCTCATATGGCTCAAGGCATATAAAACAGGCTGTCTGGCAGGGTCATGATCTCAGTCCTTTTCTCTCACTTCTACTTGTCCTCTCTACACTATTTTAAAGGTGCAGTATGTAAGTTTGACACCCAGTGGTTGAACTAGGTATTGCACTCCTGGATCATAATAAAAGTACGCTAGGATGCCAGATTGTGTACAGGAGCGAGTGATTTAAACTGTGTTCTAAATAAAAGCAACGACACGCGATAGAGGGAATATTTTCCATATTAAAAGGAGTTTTTGTCCTAACCAACACCTCGAATTGATATATTAGAAATGGCTTCTATTTCTCACAGCTGAACAACAGAAACCTATGACAGCTAGATCACCTCAGGTAAGCCTTGTGTGCTTTATTCTGTGCTAAATGCTAACAATGCGAGTTTGAATGCATTTTACATGGCATTTGTTGCCATATACTGAAAGCAGAAAGTTCACCTCAGATCTTGAAAATACAATAAACCGTCTGAAATTGAACTTTAGAACTAAACACATATGAGTGATTCAGCATCTACATTGATGTTAAAGTGGGTTAACATGTATTAAATAGATTCTAAACCTTACCGTTTGGTGAGCGAGTGCATATTCTGTGCTTCTGAAAGGCTGTATTTACATTTCTGCCGTGTTTCGTCTGGTGCAAACAGCCAAATAGCTGATCACTGCCTCTCTCGTCACAGCGTGTTGTTAGGACACGCGGTTATAATGTAACCTGCTCACCTAATGTTTACGTTCGTAATATTTATGTAATTTGCTAATTAATAACCTCATGTGGAACTGCATCTGTCTCCCATACTGTTCTTTTTGGTCACGGACGCATGCTTTCAGAGTCTTTCTGAATGAATGAATGAAATACGCTGTTTTCCAACAAGGCAACCCGGAGTGCTGACATATAATTGGCTAAACTGGCATTGTGCATATGAAATTTATCTAAACAAAGACAGAGTTCCGGCACGGAAAACCCATTTTCAAAGCAGAATATCTGACTTCAGCATTGTTTTTCAGTTAAACAAGTATGTTCACTTGGGATGTTTCTTAAATATCTGCACACATATTATGGTATTTTTAAGCTTTAGAAGAGTCAAAAACTTACATACAGCACCTTTAACATATAAAGAGACACCAAAAGTAAATAAACAAAACCTGTACTAATATTATAGAAGAAGATTTTTATTTGGCTGGTTACTAAAAGCGCACCTGTGTATGTATGTTTTGTGCAAAGGCCAGCAAATATGGGAAATATGTACACAAAATAAAATAAATATATAAAGACAGGCAATTTTCCAATCAAAATGGTTTCTTCTACAAAAAATCTCAGTATACACTGTGACCTCACTTGCAACAAATTTGAGATAAGATATCCCTAACTAAGATTACCCACCCTTTCGAAGCTGGTGGCTTCTTGGTGTTTTGTTGGTGGTTATCAGTTAATTATCCGGTGGATACTAGGGAATTTCTAGGTGATTGCTTGGGTGGCTTTAGATTGTTGCTTTCTAGATCAAGTATACGATTGTCCACCCAGAGAAATTGTAAACTTGTTTACAAATGTAATAGCACATGCGTTCTTAATAAAACATTAATAATAACAAAATATTGATTCTGAATAAATCTTTAGTTGAAAGAAACAACATCAATTTGGAAATCTCTAATTGATTCTTAATGTGTGTATTTTAAGTGTATTTGAAAATTAGCTGTACTTTGCTGCTCACCCTTGAAATTGCAGCCATTTATTTGATCTACTGAATGAATGAATGAATTAATTAATTAATTAATTGGCAGAAGGATACAATAGACAATTGAAGTCAGCACATTTAAAATCAAAGGCCGTTGTGAAAGCATTTAAATGTTCAAAGTTAATGGTGGTGGTAAAGATGAGGTCGATACAACCACTGTTCAAGTTCAAGTTTGTGCTTACTTTGTGTGAATGGCTTGGAGATATTTATGAATTGCTGCTACAGTGTTTGTTATCCACAGCAAAAGTAATTAAAAGTAATTAAGCATAATTGTGTTTACTCTAGTGTTAATGTAAACATATATTTCATTAACATAACCCTTAGTCTCAGTTACCAGTATTTATATATTTAAATATGGATTCTGCAAAATTAAATAAAAATATAAATTAAATATTGATAACTAAAATGTATTAAATTAAATCAAACTTTAAATGAATCAAATTAAAACCATACAAAAAAACTCAAATACAACTGAATTGCCAAACTGATTGCAATATGCAGCACTTTAAAAGATGCAAGGAAAATATATAAACCATAAAGCTTTATATTTATGCTTTGGACTGTGGGGGAAACTCACCTAAGCCGAAAAGAAAATGAATGAATGAATGAATGAATATATATATATATATATATATTTTTTTTTTATATATATATATACACACACAGGGAGTGCAGAATTATTAGGCAAATTAGTATTTTGACCACATAATCCTCTTTATGCATGTTGTCTTACTCCAAGCTGTATAGGCTCAACAGCCTACCACCAATTAAGCATATTAGGTGATGTGCATCTCACATCAACACCCTATATCAGGAGTGCATAATTATTAGGCCACTTCCTTTCCTTTGGCAAAATGGGTCAAAAGAAGGACTTGACAGGCTCCGGAAAGTCAAAAATAGTGAGATATCTTGCAGAGGGATGCAGCACTCTTAAAATTGCCAAGCTTCTGAAGCGTGATCATCGAACAATCAAGTGTTTCATTCAAAATAGTCAACAGGGTCGCAAGAAGCGTGTGGAAAAACCAAACCAAGAACCAAGGCGCAAAATAACTGAGAAAAGTCAAGCGTGCAGCTGCCAAGATGCCACTTGCCACCAGTTTTGACATATTTCAGAGCTGCAACATCATTGGAGTGCCCAAAAGCACAAGGTGTGCAATACTCAGAGACATGGCCAAGGTAAAAAAGGCTGAAAAACAACCATCACTGAACAAGACACACACGCTGAAACATCAAGACTGGGCCAAGAAATATCTCAAGACTGATTTTTCTAAAGTTTTATGGACTGATGAAATGAGAGTGAGTCTTGATGGGCCAGATGGATGGGACCGTGGCTGGATCGGTAAAGGGCAGAGAGCTCCAGTTCAACTCAGACGCCAGCAAGGTGGAGGTGGGGTACTGGTTTGGGCTGGTATCATCAAAGATGAGCTTGTGGGGCCTTTTCGGGTTGAGGATGGAGTCAAGCTCAACTCCCAGTCCTACTGCCAGTTTCTGGAAGACACCTTCTTCAAGCAGTGGTACAGGAAGAAGTCTGCATCCTTCAAGAAAAACATGATTTTCATTCAGGACAATGCTCCATCACACGCGTCCAAGTACTCCACAGCTTGGCTGGCAAGAAAGGGTCTAAAAGAAGAAAAACTAATGACATGGCGTCCTTGTTCACCTGATCTGAACCCCATAGAGAACCTGTGGTCCATCATCAAATGTGAGATTTACAAGGTGGGAAAACAGTACACCTCTCTGAACAGTGTCTGGGAGGCTGTGGTTGCTGCTGCACGCAATGTTGATGGTGAACAGATCAAAACACTGACAGAATCCGTGGATGGCAGGCTTTTGAGTGTCCTTGCAAAGAAAGGTGGCTATATTGGTCACTGATTTGTTTTTGTTTTGTTTTTGAATGTCAGAAATGTATATTTGTGAATGTTGAGATGTTATATTGGTTTCACTGGTGAAAATAAATAATTGAAATGGGTATATATATATTTTTTTTTGTTAGGTTGCCTACTAATTATGCTCCGTAATAGTCACCTGCACACACAGATATCCTCCTAAAATAGCTCAAACTAAAAACTACTTTCAAAAATATTCAGCTTTGATATTAATGAGTATTTTGGGTTCATTGATAACATGGTTGTTGTTCAATAATAAAATTAATCCTCAAAAATACAACTTGCCTAATTATTCTGCACTCCCTGTATATATATATATATATGTGTGTGTGTGTGTGTGTGTGTGTGTGTGTGTGTGTGTGTGTGTGTGTGTGTGTGTGTGTGTGTGTGTTTTTCAGCTTTACCTAAAACCTATGAATGTGAATATAGTATTTAGACTGGTTTCTGTACATCACCAAAATTATTATACATTGTTCTTTAAAACAGAGTGTGAAGGGGTAGGCATAGTAATATTTCCTGAAAGAAATGGAACATACTACACACGCACACATCATCATGCTGTCACAAGCGTAAGTTGAGTGCCACAGAGCGAGAATTTGTAATTCATTCATATGAAAGTTGGGGATAATGCACTGACGCTAATCTTCTGTATGAATGAACTGAAAACAGAACTGTTTTCAAATCAGTTGTTTTGTGCTGTATTTGGACAGAAGTTGTTCATTTTCAGCTTGAAAGCATACAAGCCTCCGAGTTTCCTTAGATGTACCTTAGGGCTGCACGATTAATTGAAAAAAGATTGCGATCTCGATTCAACCCCCCACACTATCTTAATCAAGCATCTCTACGATTCAGCCAATTATAAGTTTTGGAGAAGCATAAAGGCGGTCAAGTCTTCTCATTGTTTTATATCCGTTGCTCAGCAACATGGACACCTTCAAATGGTGCTAAAAATGTCACATACTGTATTTATAAGGTATAATTCACCCTAAAAAGTCATTTCTGTCTTAATGCAATGATGTATTCGCGGCTGTAAAATCACACGTGAGCTGACGCCCTGTTTGTTTACTACCAAGAGGACATGTGCATGCCTGCAAATGGTCTACTTTAGTGAAAGAACCTGCAAAGTTGTAAATAATGTTCAGTTTGTTGTACTGAGTGATCGTTTGGGAGCCACACGGGAAGTATGATTTCCATGTATGTGTTTTTTTTTTTTTTTTTTTTTTTTTTATCAGAGTGACAGCAGTGTTGTGCCTGAAAATAAATGTTTATGTGGTCAGTATAACTACTCTGACATATATAATGTTGAATATAATGCAGGAGCAAATCGGATAATGAAAAATGTCTTATTTTACCAGTGAAAAAAATGGTCTAATAATGTTGTCACTGACAAATGATAAGCATATGTCTCAAACATAAAAATGCAACTTCAGAACTATGAATAGTTGTATTCTGATGCCATCACTTTACTGTGCATTAATGACCAGGAGATATTTAAAATTTCTTCAAGTCCTCCATTTCAAGTCTGTACAAAATGTAGCATTTTATCCAACAGTAGACCTACACATAGGCCTAATGTTATTATTGTTGTTGGTATTTAACATGTTTGAGAAATAACAATAATAATAGCCTACTTATATTAACCTTTATGTTATATCTACAGAATCATGAGAAATGTGTGATCTTCATTTTAAGCAAATAAAAAAATCGTAATTCTCATTTTGGCCAGACTCGTGCAGCCCTAGTGCTCCTTTTACATGTGGAATAGAAGCACAAAAATGTAGTGTGTACTGTATTTGCAGTGCTCATATTCATGGATGTAACCACAAGAAACAACATTAACCTTATACCAGATGTGTTGTAAAGAGTTCTGAAAGACTGGCCTATCCTGTCAAGTCAATGTTATCAGAATGTAAAATAGGTTGTGTAATATTTTGCACGTTATTATAAGGGACTATCATTAGCAATTTTTCCCTCAAAACGTTTCTATGAAGATCATGACAGTAACACATTAACGTCATAATGAATGTATTAAATAAAATTCTTATTCATTCATTAATTCATATTCCTTTGGCTTAATCCCTTTATTCATCAGGGGTCGCCACAGCGGAATGAGCCGCCAACTTATCCTGCATATGTTTTACACAGCTGATACCCTTTCAGCTTCATCCCAGTACTGGGAAACACCCATACACTCTCACATTCACACACACACTCATACACTACAACCATTTTAGTTTATTCAATTCGCCTATAGCACATGTCTTTGGACTGTGGGGGTGAATAAAATCAATCATTGTTTATGCAAACCCAGAGGAAACCCATGCCAACGATGAGAGAACATGCCAACTCCACACAGAAATGCCAACTGACCCAGCTGGGACTCGAACCAGTGACCTTCTTGCTGTGAGGCGACAGTGCTAACCACTGAGTCACCATGTCGCCCTATAAAATTCTTATTTGTAGTAAAAATCCTTATGAATGCCTCTTTTTTACATTTGTGGGTCTCCTTGCTCAATTTTTTGAAGCCATGTTAAATTTCTCATACCCCTTTGTTTGTAGTGTGAATAAAAAAAAAATATCTTTGTTTTAATGGCTATCTGGTCCTTCGCCTTAATTTTACACCTTATCTTTGAGCCTACCCTTTAACTTAAATGTGCAAAACAAGGGGTAGAAGTAAGTAGAAGGGCTAAAGTCTCATTCACACTACAAGCGACTCGCAGCGGCAAAGCGACAAGCAACTGTTCATTTCAACAGAGAGTGAGCAACTTCCGGTGACCTCCGTCTACGCGATGGCCATTGGCGACCAGGTGAAACCTTCATCTTTATGCAAATGAAGAGTGAATTTCTTGAGCGACAGGCAATAAGAACACCAGTAGAGCTCACGTGATCCTCTCTCAGCTCGCTCAGAGGCCAGTTGCAGTCATGGTGTATTTACCTACACACCCTTGTGTTTGAAGCAGGTCACCACCCAGAGCGACAGGCAGCTACAAAGTCGCTGCTTGTTTGAATGAGGCATAAGGGGTAGAATTGGGATTGGGCCTATGTGAGGAGTTAGGCTATGTTTTTCTGTGTGGAGTTTGCATGTTCTCCCCGTGTCCTCGTGGGTTTGCTCCGGGTGCTTCGGTTTCAACCACAAGTCCAAAGACATGCGGTACAGGTGAATTCAGCAGGCTAAATTGTCCGTAGTGTATGTGTGTGAATGAGTGTGTATGGATGTTTCCCAGTGAAGGGTTGCAGATGGAAGGGTATCCGCTGCGTAAAACATAGGCTGGATAAGTTGGTGCTTCATTTCGCTGTGGCGACCCCAGATTAATAAAGGGACTAAGCCGAAAAGAAAATGAATGAATGAATGAACATGGTTTGTATAAAGACCCAGAAAGTAGTCCTTCATTCATTTTCCTTCGGCTTAGTCCCTTTATTTATCAGGGGTTGCCACAGCAGAATGAACCGCCAACTTATCCAGCATATGTTTTAGCCAGCGGATGCCCTTCCAACTGCAACCCAGTACTGGGAATCATCCATACACTCTTCCAATCACATACATACACTACGGCCAATTTTGTTTTTTCAATTTACCTATCGCGCATGTGTTTGGACTGTGAGGGAAACCGGAGCACCCGGAGGAAACCCACGCGAATACATGGAGAAAGACAGAAAGACCCCCAGCCGGGGCTCAAACCAGCAACATTCTTACTGTAAAGCTACGGTGTTAACCACTGCGCCAACGTAGTCACAATTTGTGTAAAAACGAATTAAAGTTTTTGGGATGTAGTAAATGCCAACATTGTTCATTTTTTAATGAAATTTAATTGAATAGTGTGTATAGGTAAATTTCTGAAGCTATTTTTTCTGTAGATAGAGACATTTTTTAATATGCTGTTTCTTTTTCTGGACTTTTTTTTATTTCACCTTGGGTACTCAAATGCACTAAACCTCTTCCACATATTTCCTTCAGAGCAAAATCCTTCAAAAATAAAATAGTTCAGAGACACTGACATTGTCACCCTCTTTTGTGCTGCAGTGACTTTTTTTCTTTCTTTCTTTTTTGTGATGCCACTCACCCAATATGAAATGACATGCCTCAGCTGTAGCCTTTTATTATAGCACTACTGTGGGATTTGGGGTAGGTGCAGGCTATTGGCTCTCAATGAACTGACAAAACCAACCATGAAAATCTGTCTGTGCAGCTACAGGAGCTCGGCATGTGAGAGAGTACAGGAGGGATGCACATTCTGTATAGTTTTTACGGTTCTAGAGCTACTATCATGTGCTGGGGGAGGGGGTTGCATTTAGTCTTTCATATTAGTTTGGTGATTGTTCAATCTGATTTTAATTATCCTGTTACATGCATTCAAGGTGCATTTCGTAAAAATATATATCTTAAGAGGACCATATATGTCTGCCTGGAAAATAAATAATACAAATACAGTTTGGATGGTATAAATAGTACATGTGGAACCTATGCTTGTATCAGACATTGAGAGGGATCATTGTAATACAGATTGTGGGAAAAAAAAAAAAAAAAAAAGGCAGTGGGTGGTAGATTTAACGGTGGTTACAGAATCCCCTATAGGCACACCTCAGTGTAGCACAAACGGCTCCTGCCCTCTTGTACAGCAGGTGCTGTAGCTTTTAAATCCATGCAGTCAGATTCCAATACGGCACCTTTAAAGTTACCCTGTGCTGCAGGAAAGTGTTGCGTATTGTAAGTTATGCATTATGTTAAGTAACAGATGCTATTTTCAGTTTAAAAAAAAATTAAAAAAACAATTAAATAAAATCAAGCTGGACAACGTAGCTGCAGCTTTACTATGGCATATAAAGAATTAATGAGTTCATGATGATGAAACCCAGTGTGTATAAAATGTAGGTCAGGCTATCTTACAAGACATTAAGAGTGTGGATTTTAATAAGAGGAGGTTTGGTGTGAAGCTGTGAATGGTTCATCGTGCTTCCACTTTTTTCTCTCTCTCACTATGCAAGTCAAAGTGTGCAGTGTTTTATTGTTCAGATAAGATTATTTAGTTATTTCTTTTTATGTTTATTTTTATGTAATTATTGAATATGCTATTTCAGGAACAACTCTAGAGGATCATGGAGAAAACTGGGGTACAGTAAGTGTCTTGATTAGGTGCATATTTCGGATGTATCCAATCTTTAGACACCAGTGATCCATCCATGTCATGAAGAACAGCATTTTCCAGGATAATGATGACACGTACCGGTTGTAATGACATTGGTTGTAATGTAATGAAAAAGAAATGGGGGAAAATGAAAGAAAAAAAAAAAGCTGGACTGTGTTGCAAAGCACAATATACAGAATGAAATGTAAAAATTTAAGAATTTAAAGTATACTAGCTACTATATACAATTAACTCAATAGTATATCCTATTTCTTTTTCATTGTAACGTTAATCTTATTAAACTTAATATAATTCCTTCCAAAAGATTCCTTCAGCATTTAAGACAGACATATATGAGTACACTGTCATTTAAAGTCATTAGTAACTCAAATGACAAAAATGTCACATTATAAAGAAATATAAATATAACTTATAGATTGCATTCGGTGTATCAACTTGTTTTTTTAGGTGGAAAACCGCATGCAAACCGTATCGTGTAAGAGCCTACCTGAGTCCGAATACCTCGGCCTGGCAAGGTCTCGGAAATAATAAATGAAATCCAAACAGTTTTCGTTCTGAACCTCTCCCTTAGAACAAAGATCCGATAAGAGTTCTAGCGCTTTTTGACAAATCTCGTCCTCTCTGTCGACAGGCATTTCCCACCAGCATCCTTCTGGAGTGTGGAGCTTCTAAAGCGCAATCCCCTCACAGAGAAACATCATCTCACGGACGGCATCCCACTCTCACAGACTACCCGGCTCTCTTTCACGTGGAAATTTCTCTCAGTCTTGTTTTAATTCCCTTTTAAGCTTTACTCGACACAGTTAAGTTCGTCCGTAATGTAAAGACCCGTCGCAACGCGACTGGAGTCAGAAATCAAAAGCCACCGGTTGAATCTTCACACACACGCGCGCGCTAACTGAAGTGAGGAGCTCGCACTCGCAGTCCACGCTCGCCGTGGTGCTGAAGACAGTGCGCATGCTCACATCCTGATCCACACTAATTACTCACCAGAGCGCAGACAGTAAGTGTTTCTCCGTCCACACGATTTTAGAATATGAGAACACATGCGTTTACTTATTTTACGCAATATATCTTTAAAAAGAAGAAATAAATAAACCAATAATTGTAAGATTCCATACACAAAACCAGTACGTATAGCCCATATACTGTAGTTCCCTTGCAGCAAAACGGGGGTGACCATACTAGACTAATTTATAGTGATTTTACTTTTGTTTGTGTGTGTGTGGTACTGGTACCTAATAAAAGAGATGAACGAACATCCCAAAGAGAACGGAAAGTCTGCCATATGTACTCTCTCCATGTTGTTTGTCTTCATTTGGTAGGATTGTGTCATGTGTTTTGCATTAGGCTACACTGAGAAACTGACCTGATGGATGGTCAGGAGATTTGTTCAATATGAAATATGTGTATTCCTCACAGATGTGAAACAATGTAAGATCAATTAAATATCTGACTTATTTAAAATATTAATATTGAAGATAACACATTTGCAGTGAGATTATCAGTGTTTTCTAGAACCTTATAAAGCAGTGCATGGAGTTACTGTAACATGGCTGAATATAGATGATGTATGAACCTCCTGACCTATGGCAAGAAATCATTTCATTTTTAAAAAACTAATTGGGCAGCAGTTTATTTATTTATTTATTCAGTTTGTTTGTTTTCATTTATTTAATTTAATATATTTTCTCAAATATAGTTTGGGATAAAACTGTAAATTTAATCAAATAAATACATAAATAAATAAAAATGAAGGCGGTACGGTGGTGCAGTGTGTATTGATGTCACCTCACACCAAAAAGGTTGCTGGTTCGAGACTCAGCTGGGTCAGTTGGCATTTCTGTGTTGAGTTTGCATGTTTTCCCTGTGTTCATGTGGGATTCCTCCAGGTTTTCCCCACAAGTCCAACGGCCTTATTGTCTTTAGTGTGTGGGTGTTTCCCTGTGAGGGGTTGTAGCTGAAAGGACATCCACGGCTTAAAACATAATGTATCCTGAATAAGTTGGCAGTTCATTCCGCTCTGCCCCCTAAATAATAAAGGGACTAAGCTGAAAAAAAATAAATAAATAAATGAAACCTTCCCAGACATCCTTGGTCATCTATGTAAGCAAATTATAGATTGATTTAATATGAAGGACTCACAGTGTTTTTCCCCCCCTAGAATTTTTTTTCTTTCAGCCAGCAGTGTAGATGACACTAATTTTTGTTTGCAGTATAGTGCTCCAAATGGTCTTCCAGCTCCTTTTTACTCTGATCAAACAATGAAAAAGAGCTTTGCTTTAAATGCAGCACTGAATCATGTTTAGTCTCTTGTAGTACATGTGCATGATGTACAAGAGCAAAAAGTTGCTGAATGCAGACTTAATACCAGACGTCCAATGTTTGTGAATAGCCACCCATATAGTCAACCAAATCAAAAGTTAGTAATGTGAGACTGTCTGAAAATGACAACAGAGTAAATGCTTAGAGTAAAAAAGAGCACAGGCCTAGTCAAGCAACAGTAATGAAGATATATACCTTGTTACCTTGATCGGCAAGCACTTTCAGCACACAAAAGAAATATATAATCTTTAAAAAATAGGTCTTTTTTATAGGGTAGATAAGGTGACAGAAGTACAAAATGTGGATTTAAAAAAAAAGAAAAGTTGAGTACAAGCTAGAAAAGCTTGTCATGGACCTTAGTGCTGGCATTTCCCCACATAATGACCCTTAGAAGAAGGCCATCCAAAAATGACTGAAACTGTTTGTCATTGCCTTGATTTAGAAGTCAGAAGGCAAACTATGTTTAAAAATAGCAATTAAAAGTAGTACATCTCAGGATTTTGTTTCTATGCTGGGGAATAGTCTTGGAGAAAAATTGTAATTAATTGATTAAGTAATTTATTAATTGTATTATTATTATTCATTCATTCATTCATTTTCTTGTCGGCTTTGTCCCTTGCGGGGTCACCACAGCGGAATGAACCGCCAACTTATCCAGCACGATTTTACGCAGCGGATGCCCTTCCAGCCGCAACCCATCTCTGGGAACTTCCACACACACATTCACACTCATACACTATGGACAATTTAGCTTACCCAATTCACCTGTACTGCATGTCTTTGGACTGTGGGGGAAACCGGAGCACCCGGAGGAAACCCACGCGAACCCAGGGAGAACATGCAAACTCCACACAGAAACGCCAACTGACCCAGCCCAGCCGAGGTTCGAACCTACGACCCAGCGACGTTCTTGCTGTGAGGCAACAGCACTACCTACTGCGCCACTGGGTTGCCGTTATTATTATTATTATTATTATTATTATTATTATTATTATTATTATTATTATTATTATTATTATTATTATTATTATTATGTCATTTACAATATAATTGTTATTATTATGTAGTAAAGGTAAAGCATGCTTTTGTGTTTGTTCAACAAGTTGTTAAATGTCCTAATTTTTCACTTTATTGGATAATTGGTAAAACTTTTGTTGCAGATAACTTGTGAGGAACTAATCATAATGAATCATAATCACCACAAAAATAAAGAAGACTGCATGGGATGATATCAAAACCCTAACCAAAATGTGCCTTTGGTTCCCTCAAGATTTTGCTGTGGGGTTTTATAATGGGGTTTTTAGGACTTTGGCAAATGTAACTTGATGATGCTTTAATGCTTTGTTTCAATTTACACACATGCAAATTGAAAATGTGTGTGTGTGTTTTTATTTTATTTTTTATCAATTACTAAAAAAATAGACCAAAGCTTAGTATAGTATATTATAGTACAGTATGAAGTATAGACAAAAGTATATCATAGTTTTGTTACTAGACAAAAGTGTGTACAGTTTAGGTTGTACTGTATGAGCTAAAATAAGTTTAAAAAGCTAAATATTGTCATGTTTACAATATTAATGTTTACGGATTGTACTCATTAAAAGTACACTTAAAATATGTTGGCTTATTTCAATTCATTCTCTTTTCGGCTTAGTCCCTTTATTAATCCGGGAACGCCACAGTGGAATGAACCACCAACTTTTCATATGCATATGTTTTACGCAGCAGATGCCCTTCCGGCTGCAACTCATCACTGGGAAACATCCATATACACACTCATGCTCTACGGACAATTTACCCTTCCCAATTTATCTATACAACATGTTTTTGGACTGTGGGGGAAACTGGAACACCCAGAGTTTTTACCCATGTAAACTCGCGGAAAACATGCACACTCCACACAGAAATGCCAACTGACCCAGAATTTCAATTCAATTCATTTCATCTTTATTTCTATAGGGCTTTTACAATGTAGATTTTGTCAAAGCAGCTTAACATAGAAGATTATAGTAAACGGAAACTGTGTCAGTCCAGTTTCAGAGTTTAAGTTCAGTTCAGTGTGGTTTAATTTTCACTGCTGAAAGTGCAAACACTGAAGAGCAAATCCATCGATGCGCAGCTTCACAAGTCCTGAACCATGCAAGCCAGTGGCAACAGCAGCGAGGAAGAAGCTTCACCAATTGATAAAAGAAGGAAAAAAAAACCTTAAGAGAAACCAGGCTCAGTTGGGCACGACCATTGTTCCTGTGGCCAAACTTCTTGTGCAAAGTTGCAGTCTAGGCGCCGGAGGCTGGTGAACGCTGGACATCCATCGTGGAGAAGCTGCAGGTGGGAGAGGTTTTTTTTTTTTTTTTTTTTTTGCCAAATTTAAACTCAAATTTGGCTCAAATATGGACAAACCAAAAAAGTTAAAAAAGTTTTAACCTAAATGTGTCTAGATTTTACTAAGACAAGTATTTAAAAAATAAGGATTTCTTATCTTGAGTAAATGTATGACAAGCTACTCTTCTGAGTTATGACATCATCCCTGCAGCACTCTATTTAAAGGGTCACGAAACACCGAAACACATTTTTGAGCTGTTGACAGTCATATATGTGTCCCACGCTGCTATAAACACTATTAGGACACATATATTTCTCTAAAAAGTGAAAATTGGTTGTTTTTGTGTTATTTTGAGCAAATTGAGTTTATTATTGTGCTTCAACGAAGGTTTTGTTTTCATTTCCCGCTATGAGAGCGCAGCTGGACTCACATGTGGATTACAGTGCACGTGACACGCGACAGAAATGTGTTGTAAGTAACATTTTATACCAGAGAGCTTTTCGCATCTGGAAATGATAAAATCCGGATTTGCCACTAATTTCCTTTTAATAAAGACTCGCCTCCAGTTGGTGTTGATTGTCCTGTCGCTACAGATTTGGCAAAGTTAGTTCATATGGTCAACAGTACTCTTTCAGTTTATGAAGACATACCTTAGTCAAAATGATTTAGTTACTAAGTTTACAGCACATTAATATCACTGCAATAATAAAGTACAATATTATGGACTGAAAGATCCACTGTAAATGCTGCTCTCCGAATGTAAACATGTAAACACCTTAATCAAACTATTACCGTCGTGAAATATTTTCACCACATGCTGTATCAAACATTCCATTAAAACTACACTCTCCAGCAGTTCATCCTCACATGTAATATCTCATTTGTCACCAGGAGCATGCATGAAATATTCCTGAATGAAAGTGAAAGTGCCAAACTGCAGTTAAAGTCGACAAATTAAGAATTTGGCAAATAATTTGATTACTGATGTCCATGTAAACACAGTCACTGTCTTTCTCGCCTGCGTCTGTGTTGTTTTGCCTGTATGAAAATCAGCGCATGCCCAAACGGAATCTCCCATTTTTATGCAAAATATTCCCTTACCCTCCCCTGACACTCCCACCTAAATCGAGCTGGACACACCCACTTTCCTGACTTTTTCCAAACTAGAGGTGTAAAAACACCCTGCTGAGAAAGGAGGGTTTCGTGACCCCTTAAAACATTTTTTTTTCTATGATCAATCAATCAATCAATCAATCAATCAATAAAATAGCTTATTAATTGCTAGCTAACTCATTGCATTCTTAAAGCTGTCACGGTCACACAATAAGGACAATGATGATTATCTCTTTTAGTCAGTTTATTTAAAACAATGTGGATATTTCGGCAGGAGAAGCAGGTAAGTGATATTAGTTGAATGTGAGCTGTAGGTCATGTAAGCAGTTCATAAGGTAAACAAAGGATCTTCTATCGACCACCAGAGTATAATAAGTACTTCCCTTATTCACAGCATTTGCATCCATAGGTGAAGAGAAACATCCACAGGAGAAAGGAGACATTCCGGGAAGAAGGTGAGTGGGGGAGAAGGTGAGGTGAACCATCCGACTTCGATTCCAGCCGATGAACGACTGGTGAGTCTATATACTGAACGGTGATTAATAGTGGAAGTGTGTGTAATTAGAACTCTGGTGATTGTGCACGGGTGTGGTGAGAGGAGGCTGGTGAGGGAGAGCGATGATTGGAGCTGCAGGAACAAGACGGGGATGTGACAAAATGTGAGGCAACAGTGCACTGAACCATGGTGCCACCTAAGTTAAAAAATTTAAAATCATAATAATCAAAATGACAATATTAATAATAATAAAAATGACAATAATAATAATAATAATAATAATAATAATAATAATAATAATAATAATACATAAATAAAAATCAATTAACAATTAAACTGTTAAATTAATATTTTAAACTATTAATACAAGACTCACACGGCTTGACATTATTCTCATGACACTTTCTCACATTTTTCTGTTTAAATTATGTTTGCATTACCACAAAACTTTGAATCTGGCAGTTATTTGCAGATATATTGACACCAATATAAACAACAAAACAATATCTTTAGTATGTATAAACATCGTCCCTATGATATGAATATAAACTTCAAGAAAATAAGCTCTTACCTTTCTTTGTTTTCTTTCAACACGTCGGAAGAAGATACATTATTGCTGATTTTGAAGACATTGTCCTAGACCAGGGGTGGGCAAACTCGGTCCTGGAGGGTCGGTGTCCTGGACAGTTTAGCTTCAACACTAATCAAACACACCTGAATATGCTAATCAGTGTCTTCAAGATCACTAGAAATCGATAAGCAGGTGTGTTTGATTAGAGTTGGAGCTAAACTGTGCAGGACATCGGCCCTACAGGACCGAGTTTGCCCACCCCTGTCCTAGACCTAGCCACGCATTGTGTGATATGGCTATTTCTGGTTACACGTTTAAGGTAAAGACGTGCTACAGCTGCCTGCCAGTGTGGTGGTGGATATAAATGCTGGCAGCCAGAGAGTTCCCTAATTTCTTGTTATAATTTCATGCTGTTATTTATACATTTTTAATCTCTTTATTTGTGTCGTGAATGATGTGGACTCGACTGTACTCGTGATCTTTTCCGAGTCCAAAATGTCCAAGTCAAGTCCAAGTACAAGTTTACCCAAGTCCGTGACAATTTCGAGTCCAATCAAAACTGGACTTGAGTCTGAGTCCAAGTTCGAGTAACACTAGTATATGCACAAATATAATATTGTATAGCTTTCTATTAAAAATATGAATTTAAAAGATAGATTTGCGGGAGGTGTACTTATATATGCTGAGCACTGTATATACATACACGCATATACCAGTAACATTTACTATTTTCATTTATTTTAAATTTATTTATTAAAATGTACAGAAACTTACATAAACTGTATAGCAAATCCACAAAAAACTGTTTAACAAAAAATAATTAGTTAAGTAATTGTCCCTACTTCTAAGCTGCTAAAAAGACTGTGTTGTTTAGCTTTGACTAGTGCTAATGGTCCTGCCAAAAGGGCCTGTTTTCACAGTCCTGGCATGCATATTGAGGGTAACTTTTGAAAATTATGATAAGAGCTTTTTAAAAGTACAATAAAAGCCCTTCTCAGAAACATTATCTTCATCACACTAATATATTCTTAGATGCTAAATCTGAAGTATCTATGCACAGCACAATACACTTCACAAGTGGATAAATTCTTGGCAGTCAGTTAATGCCTGGGAGCTATAAAGAAATCTCTGATGGTATGTTAACAGTTTAATATTGCGTTACAGAATTTCACTCCCAGATAAATCCCAGGTTACTCAGCAGCTTATGAATATGTATACACTTTAATTTATTCTTAATTGGCATGGTAATGTTATCTCTACCAGTTTCACTCTGAGGCTTGTAATTTATAGTTTAATAAAAACTGAGACGCACACACACACAATGAATACAAGATTGCAAAGGCTGCATTCCCCTGGGGAAGGATCTGAGTCTCATTCATAAAGTGTGATGTTTAAAGTCAGAGATTCATGAATGGCAGTCATTAAATAAAAAAAATAAAAAAATCTTCTGTTATGCATAGTTCTTATCAATATCCAGGGATAGGCAAAAATTAATTGAAATGTGTTTTAAAATAAAATACCAAATACCTCAATTTTAAGTGTATCAAAATAAACTACAAAATACATTAGCCACAACAATTATCGTTATAAAATACTGTATTTTCGTATTTTGAAAATACTACATAATACTTTTAGAAGGGAGCATGACATTTCTTTGCAAACCTTCTATTAATAGGCCTATTGGATCAATCCCTTGACCATTAAACTGGCTTAGTGAAGTAAACTATGTTTGACAGCAACAACGTTTCTCTGAGCAAATTTAAGTCAGCTTCTCTGTCAACTCATTCACTTCTACTAAGCATAACAAATGTAACTTGTGTTTCTCTTTGATTTTAGTATAGATTTTGTGAATATTTTATACAGAAAGCATTGTCTTCAAGATGACCTCTTTAATCACTGTAAAAATCATTCAATGCAGATAATGAGTTGGAATATTATACTATATCTCTTGATGGTGAAAATTGCCACTATCTCTTAAAAGTCTTATATTTCAATTTTTTTTGCAATTGAAATCTTCAGTACTCAATGTAAAATCACGATTTCTGAAAACTAGTAAAATCTCCAGTTTTAGTCATTTCTATATTTTTTGCTATTGTATTTTTCAATACACAATATAAAACATACTGTACTCTAGATGGAATATACAAAATACATTTACAATAATATCATAGTTGTAATTACAAAGTTATAACAATGCATTAACAATGTTATGACAAAGTAACTAAGTTTGTAATTACATGTGTACAGTGTATATTATTGTATACAACTATAAATAACCAAATACTGTAAATGCAATATACAAAGAAACATTTACATTTATAAATATTATACTAGATGTCATTACAATGTAACAACACAGTAATTGCACACAATATAAAAGTTTGTAATTACTGTACGTATGTACTGTGTATGACATAGTATTTACAATGTAATAACAATGTAGTTACAATGTAATAGTAATCACAAAGTAATGACACAGTAAATGCACACAACATAAAAGTTTGTAATTTCATGTGTGCTGTGTATATTTGTGTATACAACTATAAATAACCAAATACTGTACATGCAATATACAAAGAAACCTTTACATTTATAAACGTCATCTTGGATGTAACTACAATGTAATTGTAAATTAATGACATAGTAGTTACAATGTAACGACGCAGTAACTGCACACAAGATAAAAGTTTGTAATTCCATATTACACCTCAGATGCAATTACACTGTTATAACTATGTAAAATAAAATAAGATATACACAAGCACATTTGCAATACTATCATAGATGTAATTACAATGTTATAACAACATAGTTACAATGGTATAACAATATCATTACAACGTTTTTACATATTAATTATAATGTAATGACAATGTAATTACATCTAAACTAAAAGTTTATAATTATATATGTACTGTGTATATTTACACACACACACACACACACATATATATATATATATATATATATATATATATATATATATATATATATATATATATATATATATATATATATATATATACACATACACACACAAATACTGTACATGGAATATACAAAGAAACGTTTAAGTTTATAAATAATATATTGGATGTATTTACAATGTAATAGCAATGTATTTACAATGTAATGACATAGTAATTAAGATTGTAATTGCATGTGTACTGTGTATATTTACGTATACAACTATAAATAACCAAATACTGTACATGCAATATACAAAGAAACCTTTACATTTCTAATAATTATCTTGGATGTAGCTATAATGTAATTACAATGTAACAACACAGTATGTGCACGCAAGATAAACGTTTGTAATTACATATTACATCTCAGATGCAATTACAATATTATAGCAATGTAAAATGTTATTACATAGTAAATATGATGTGATGAAAATGTAATTTCATCCAGAATAAAAGATTGTAATTACATATGAACTGTGTATATTTACGTTTAAATACACAAATACTGTACATAAAATATACAAAAACACATTTACAATACTATCATACATGTAATTGCAATGTTATAACAATCTAATAACAATATAATTACAATGTTATTACATAGTAATTATAATGTAATGACAATGTATTTTACATCCAAACTAAAAGTGTGTAATTACTTATGTACTGCATATATTTATGTATAAATACACACATACTGTCCATGCAATAAACAAAGAAACATTTACAATTATACATAGTATATTGGATGTAATTATAGTGTAATAGTAATTTAGTTTGTAATTACATGTGTACTGTGTATATTTATGTATACAACTATAAATAACCAAATAATGTACAAGCAATATACAACGAAACATTTACATTTATAAATTTTATCTTGAATGTAACTGCAATGTAAATACAATGTAATGACAGTAATTGCACACACGATAAAAGTTTGTAATTGCTCATTACATCTCAGATGTAATTGCAATGTTATAACAATGTGAAATGTTATTACATTGTAATTATAATGTAATGACAATGTAATTACGTCAAGAATAAAAGATGGTTATTACATATGTACTGTATATATTTATGTATAAATGCACAGATACTGTACATGAAATATACAAAAACACATTTACAATATTATCATACATGTAATTACAATGCTGTAACAATGTGATTAAAATGTTATAACCATGTAAATACAATGTTGTTACAAAGTAATTGTGTTGTAATGACAATGTAATTACAATGTTAATACATAGTAATGATAATGTAATGACAATGTAAATACATCCAAATTAAAAGTTTGTAATTACGTATGTACTGTGTATGTTTGCATATAAATAATTACACAAACACTGTACATGAAATATACAAAGACACATTTAAGTTTATAAATATTATTTTGGATGTAAATACAATGCAATAGCAATGTAAATACAATGTAATGACATGATAATTAAGTTTGTAGTTACATGTGTACTGTGTAAATTTACGAATAAAACTATAAATAATCAAATACTGTACATGCAATATACAAAGAAACATTTACATTTATAAATATTATCTTGGATGTAACTACAATGTAAATACAATGTAATGACATAGTATTAAAATCCAAGATAACAGTTTGTAATTGCATATTACGCGTGTACTGTGTATATTTATGTATATAACTATAATTTACAAATACTGTACATGAAATATACAAAAACACATTTACATTAATATGTATTGTCTTGGATGTAACTACAGCGTAATTACAATGTAACTACAATGTAACGACATAGTAACTACATCCAAGATAAAAGTATGTAATTACATATTATGTCTATTGTGTATATTTACGTAAATAACTATAAATACACAAATAGAGTACATGAAATATATAAAGAAACATTTACGTTTATAAATATCTTCGATGTAACTACAATATATTTACAATGTAATTACATATGCACTGCATATATTTATACATAGAACAATATACAAAGAAACATTTAAGTTTATAAATATTATCTTGGATGCAATTGCAATGTAATAGCAATGAAATTACAATGTAATAACAAAGTAATTATGTTTGTAATTACATGTGTACTTTGTATATTTATGTATACAACTATAAGTAACCAAATGCTGTACATGCAATATACAAAGAAAAAAAAAAAAATACATTTAAAAATATTATCTTGGACGTAACTACATTGCAATTAAAATGCAATGACATAGTAAATACAATGTAACAACACAGTAATTGCACACTGGAGTATTATTCAATATTTCTCATACTATGTCAAAGTTTGTAATTTACTATATAGAGCACCTGCAGATCAGCTACTGGCATTTGAATCAGCAAATTAAGTATTGTAGGTATCGTCACTGTTGGACTTTTTTATGTTGTTTGTCTTATTTCCCTGTCTTATTTTGACCTGATCCCGAATCCACCCCTACTATCTGTCTGTTACTTTCTTTTTATGTGATGCATAATTTCCATCTATACTTCAAGCATTGATCAACTTTTTCAGTATTCTTCAATTTTCTAGTCTGATCGCAAAACCACAGCAGAAATCCATATAAATTTCAACCTTATAAAACATTAAACATAAGAGACTTCTCCCTAGGTTGTTTTCTGCAACAAAAAAAAAAAAAAAAAGAAAAGAAAAAAATCAAACAAACACACATTTTCTTCTTATACAGTCTGTACCAAATCAATTACTGTGATGCATGTATGTATTTTTTAATTTGACATTATAGATTTTCACTGCACACTGAACTACTCCTAGTTATATTTGACAATGAAACATATTTTGTTTTAATATTGCACATTTTTTTTTAAAGACACTCCTCCTTAAATGCACTTTTACACAGCGATACCGGTAAATATCCACAAAATTACTGGAACGGTAAATTCAAAAAAGTTTTGTTCACACAGGCAAGGCCATTCTGGAGTTTTACCTCAAAAGACCATTCACACATTCATTCCAAAATACCAGTAAATTCTGACATCATTAACCAGAAATGAGGACTAAATGGCTACGCTTGAATTTGTAAACATAGAAGTGGCAGGGCTTTTGTTAATGGTTTCACTTTTATTTAAAGCTTTAGCATTCATGCAGCTGCTTTGTCCCAGAGACATCCAAAGGCAGAAGCGTGAACAACAGCTTAATGTTTACACAGTTGACGACGTTACAAATTTTGTGGATGGATAAGTATTGTGAACAACTTCGATGAAAACACAGGAAGGAACACTTTCGCATGTCGAGATGTACATAATATGTGTGTGTATGCTGGCGCTCACCGGCTGTTTCATGTGCATATGCGTCAAGCAATTGAAGCAGAGCTTGAAGGTAAACAAACCGCAGTTTCTCATAAGCATTTTATCGATAATATTTTACACAGTTGGCATTAAAAAGAAACATAGAAACGTTATCCGACTGACATCTAGCAGCTAAATGTGTTTGGAAAAATATTCAAAGGCTTTTATTTTCATAAACAATACGGATGTGAATGCATCTGAATGTTTTGATTGGCTTGAGTTGGCAATTTTCTTTCTGCATTTACACAGAGCAGCATTCCGGCAAATTACCAGTACTGTTACCACTTCTCTTTCTAGAAATTTGCCAGAACAAATTTACCAGTATTTTTTAAAAAGGGTCTGTTCACACATGATCCCTTTCAGGAAAATTGCCAGTAATTTTCCAGAAAGGTCTGTATGTGTAAAAGGAGCTTATGTCATTTTCACCACTAGAGGGTTTGTATTCACAACAAACAAAGTAGTTTGATGACACATTGTGCAATCATGTGATTTGTCATCTTCAATCCATCTTCATACAGGTTTCTGCGGAAATCAAGTTCATGAATGAGCTAAAGTAGCATGTCTGTTAAAACATTTTAAGGTTCTGTTATAAAGCTGATCTTTGCAGTCTGAAAAACACACAACATATTAAAGAATCTTTGGTGTTTCAATGTTTTCTTTAAAACCAAACTGGAAATAGAAGCATGGTGACACAAGGCACAGTTCATGTAACGCTTGAATTCGTAAACATAGAAGTGGCAGGGCTTTTGTTAATGGTTTCACTTTTATTTAAAGCTTTAGCATTCATGCAGCTGCTTTGTCCCAGAGACATCCAAAGGCAGAAGCGTGAACAACAGCTTAATGTTTACACAGTTGACGACATTACAAATTTTGTTGATGGATAAGTATTGTGAACAACTTCGATGAAAACATAGGAAGGAACACCTTCGCATGTCGAGATGTACATAATATGTGTGTGTATGCTGGTGCTCACCGGCTGTTTCATGTGCACATGCGTCAAGCAATTGAAGCAGAGCTTGAAGGTAAACAAACCGCAGTTTCTCATAAGCATTTTATCGATAATATTTTACACAGTTGGCATTAAAAAGAAACATAGAAACGTTATCCGACTGACATCTAGCAGCTAAAGGTGTCTGGAAAAATATTCAAAGGCTTTTATTTTCATAAACAATGCGGATGTGAATGCATATGAATGTTTCAATTGGTTGGAGTTGGCAATTTTCCTTCTGCATTTACACAGAGCAGCATTCCAGCAAATTACCAGTACTGTTACCACTTCTCTTTCTAGACATTTGCCAGAATGAATTTACCGGTATTTTCAAAAAGGGTCTGTTCACACATGATACCTTTCAGGAAAATTGCCAGTAATTTTCCAGAAAGGTCTGTATGTGTAAAAGGAGCTTATGTCATTTTCACCACTAGAGGGCTTGTATTCACAACAAACAAAGTAGTTTGATGACACATTGTGCAATCATGTGATTTGTCATCTTCAATCCATCTTCATACAGGTTTCTGCGGAAATCAAGTTCATGAATGAGCTAAAGTAGCATGTCTGTTAAAACATTTTAAGGTTCTGTTATAAAGCTGATATTTGCAGTCTGAAAAACACACAACATATTAAAGAATCTTTTGTGTTTCAATGTTTTCTTTAAAACCAAACTGGAAATAGAAGCATGGTGACACAAGGCACAGTTCATGTAACTAGTTAAAATAGCTTATTTCTCTGGATTTTAAGATTTAGGATCATTTAAGTACATACATTTGCAAAATATCTAACAATGTTTAAGTGGTTTTGAGATATTTTAATGAAAAAATAAAAATCTTACATATTATGCCTTTAAAAATGCCGACTTTGTCTTCAGCGGGGTGCAGTGTAAGCCTCCCCAAGGCCTGTCAACAGCAGACTCCCAGCTGAGGGCTGACGGAAGCAGAGCTGCCAGCCCTGTCAGTGGGGTGGTTCCTCCTGAGTGTTGTAGGTTACTGCACCTGTTAACATTGCTGCTCGTTCTTTGGGGAGAGTGTTCACACATCTGCCTGTGTGTTTGATGTGACAGTGCCAGTGGCTCTGACATCTTGTTTCATAGCAACAATCACTGCAGCCTTGATGAATGCTTTCGCTATTTCGATGAAAGCTTTATGCTATACAGCTATCCCAGTCTTCAGACATATCTCACTACACAAACTGTTTGTGCAGTGTTGCCTTTTATGAAGGCACCTCTTGAGAGTCACAAAATGCCACATTATTGCATTTACAGAACTGCAGTTTGTCTTTTCCACAAAGACACTTACGCTCAAATGTAACAAGACCTGTCTGGGGCTTTTCAAGCAAATAGAGTCTTGGCAGGATCCTTGAAAAACAGAGGGAGTTCTTCCCAGCCACTACTGAGCAACTGCAATGGATTTCAGTTGAATGCTTGAGTTCTCAATTGGTCATTGATTCAACTTATTGACCATTTCCGTGTTGGTGTCTTATTTATTCAGTGATATATTGACAAACTATCAAGTGACTGACCTGGTAAAGCCAGGCAGGAAAGGAATTTGCAAGGATTTGTGGGATATTAGAACAAAAAGACAAATCCATCTTGTGACTTTTTTTTGTAGAGACATAGTGGTCACAAAACAAACAATATGACATGTGACATATGCAATGTGACTCTATATAGGCCCAATCCCAGTTCTATTTTTACCTTTACCCCTACAAATTGTACCCCTAGCAAATGGGACACCACTACAACACCTGCACACATCATCATATGTGTAACGTGAAGTGAGCGCTGACAACAGGGAGTGAGGATCCAAACGCAGGATTTATTAGCAGGATGGTCAGGCAAGCAATGGTCAACACAGGAGCAAACAGATGTAAACAGGAAATTCAGAGTCATGGTTGATAAACAGGCAGCTGGTGAAAAAGGCAGGCATCAGCCAAGAATAAACAAATAAAACAAAGCCAGGGTCTAACATGGCAAGGCAAAACAAGGAAAATGCATTGTAATGTTTACTATACAGTATAACAAGACTCAGCCATGAGTGTCACAAAGTGAGCCGTATATATGTGTGTGTAATCAGTCATTGAGCAGCATCAGCTGTGAGAGTGTAATCAGTGGTGACTTGAAGCAGATGTGTGTGTGTGTTGCATGACTGAATCTGCAGTCCATGAAATGGCGGATTTGTAGTCCATTAGCGATCTGTGTTTACCAGCGATCTGCACAGGTTGGATCGTTAGTGGCCGTGACAATATGTCATCGCGAGCTCGTACTTTATATAAGACAGATGATGGTGACTGCTGTAGTTATTCCAGCTGTGTTATTGTTTGGTATTCCCCTACTGAAAAAAACAGCCTGTTTTTAGAGGGGGTTTGGCCATTTCCAACCTGGTCTTAGCTGGTCAGGCTGGGAGATGATGAGCTAAAACCAGCTTGACCAGCCTAGCCAGGCTGGGGGCCCAGTCAAAACCAGCTATGTCCAGCTTAAACCAGGCTGGTTTTAGCTGGATTTAGCTGGTCATTTTCCAGCCTGACCAGCTAAGACCAGGCTGAAAATGGCTGGAAACCAGCCTGGAAATGGCCAAAACCCCTCTAAAACCAGGCTGGTCAACCAGCTAAAACCAGCCAACCAGCCTAGGCTGGTTTAAGCTGTTTTTTTCAGCAGGGTCATCATCAGGAAATCACTGAAGGCAACGATATCATGTTATCATGACGATATAATGTGGCGATAAGCTCGTAACTGTGCATTTACACCCTGGCCATAACCATAAACACATGAAAACAACATTAACTTTATGTTAGACACTGTAAAAAGCTCATTGCCAGCTGCTAAATTTTTCTGACAGGGTATTCGAGTGTCATTGAGTGAAAGATGTGAAAGTATGTTGTCAAAACACTATACAGGAGTTGTTATCACAGATTATAGAGAGCAAATTTTTTTGTATCATTTTTTTAAAGCATGACGGTAAACGCTATTATGCATTTATTAAAACATATGGTTGTTTGTTGTAAACATTTAGAATAATAACAACAACAAAAAAAAATACTAATTTGTGCATCTCCTGACTTTCATGTGCAGTCATGCTGCCGTTGTAGATGGTGTATTCTGGGAAATTTTTGTTCTCCTTGGTTTCGAGTGTGGTCCTGAAAAATCTCAGTTTCAAGGGGTATCTAGCCCTTCCTCTAAGCCCTACGCCTTCAAGCCTAAGAGAATTGGGGCAATTGGGAATTGGGGTAAGGGGAAGGGCTAAGGGGTAGAATTGGGATTGGGCCATAGACATGACTGTGATTCAATTTGAACTGTGTTTGATGGATGCACATTTAATATTTGTGCAACAGTTCACAAATGCACAATTAAAGAGAAACAGTGTGAGGAACTACTTCAATCATGGATTGGAATCTTAAATTAACCGCAACTGTAGGTAAAATCGGGCGAAGCAGTGATGCAGTAGGTAGTGCTGTCAACTCACAGCAAGAAGGTCGCTGGTTCGAGCCTCAGCTGGGTCAGTTGGCATTTCTGTGTGGAGTTTGCATGTTCTCCCTGCCTTCGTGTGGGTTTTCTCCGGGTGCTCTGGTTTCCCCCACAGTCCAAAGACATGTGGTACAGGTGAATTGGGTAGGCTAAATTGTCCGTAGTGTATGAGTGTGAATGAGTGTGTATGGATGTTTCCCAGTGATGGGTTGCAGCTGGAAGGGCATCCGCTGCGTAAAAACGTGCTGGATAAGTTGGCGGTTCATTCCGCTGTGGCAACCCTGGATTAATAAAGGGAAAAAAGAAAATGAATGAATGAATGTAGGTAAAATCCTCTGTTGCTGATTTAAAAACATCACTTTAGAAGGTGTAACAAGGGAATGCTGAGTTTCAGCACTAACATTACAGTTTTTATCAATTACTTAGATACCTCTGTCCAATCTGTAGTCATATTTGCTAAATTCTAAATGCATTTAGCACAACATCAATCTGTTGTGGTAATAATTATTCATTCATTTTCCTTCGGCTTAGTCCCTTTATTCATTAGGGGTCAATGAATCCAACATATGTTTTACACAGCGGATACCCTTCCAGCTGCAACCCAGTACTGGGAAACATCCATACACAGTCATTCACACACATACACTACGGCCAATTTAGTTTCAGTCAATTCACCTATAGCACATGTCTTTGGACTGTAGGGGAAACCAAAGCACCCAAAGGAAACCCACAAGAACAGGAGGAGAACATGCAAGCTGCACACAAAAATTCCAACTCACCCAGTCAGGACTCATACCAGCTGTGAGGCGACAGTGCTAACCACTGAGCCACCGTGTCGCACTTGTGGCCATACTATTAACACAATATATGTTGTTTTGATATGTAAATGTCAATTAACGTTTCTAAAATGCTTCAATTTTCTTTTCAGACATTATCCCATACCAAAATCATGAATCTTTCTTATCGATCAATTGCTTAAACACAGCATGACAGAAAAGAAAACCTAAAGTTCCAAACTCTAAATATTGGATATACAGTTTCTGCAATGGCATCTGATTTGGCATCTAATTTGTCATTCATTCATTCATTTTCTTTTTGGCTTAGTCCCTTTATTATTCTGGGGTCGCCACAGCAGAATGAACCGCCAACTTATCGAGCACATGTTTTACGCAGCAGATGCCCTTCCAGCTGCAACCCATCACTTGGAAACATCCATACACTCTCATTCACACACATACATTACGGACAATTTTAGCTTACCCAATTCACCTGTACCGCATGTCTTTGGACTTGAAAGGCAAACCGGAGCAACCAGAGGAAACCCACTCCAACATGGGAAGAACATGCAAACTCCACACAGAAATGCCAACTGACCTAGCAGAGGCTCGAACCAGCAACCTTCTTGCTGTGAGGCGACAGCACTACCTACTGCGCCACCGTGTCACATTTTTAATTTCACATCATTTATGAAATTTCTGATTTATTTCTCTTCATTTATTACTGCCTGGGGGAGGTAAGGGTATGATCATTCAGCAAATGATCAAATGTTCCTCATGGATGCAATGGAGGCTCAGAGACAACTCAGTTAAAGACTGCAGGGGTTGATCAGGCATGATACGTGTTTCCATTCAAGGTGTATAGTAAGAAATAAATATAACGTATGATGCCAATGAGAACATTTGGCAAGTCCCAAAGATCATACAGATTTCTGCAGAACTTATTTTCATGTTTTTTTTTGTGTAAATTTTATTTAATCATTATTATTTTAATCAAAAAACAGAGCTGACTGCTGATTATTAGATATATTTATGGGGCTAAACACTGTAGCAGTAAAACACTGTAAATGTCAGGGTAGGTAAGGGGGACCCAATCACAGAATATACAGGAGAACACAAGGTTTATTTACAGAAGGGAAACAAGAGTGCAGGGTGACGGTGGGAGAACCGGCTGGTGAAGGATGGAGTCTCAGGACGATACATAGGGGAGTGTCTTGTGGGGTTGGAACAGGCTGGTCAGCAAATGAGGAAGTTTCAAACTTCTGGCCAAGCAGTCAGCGAGTAGCTAGCAGAACCTCAGGTTCGCTGCAGGAGTGGCAAACAGATGGAACATCAAGTCAGGGGGATCCACAACCAGCAAAGACTCAAGAGGCAAGTGACATGAGCAACACAACAGGACTAGACAGCTGGGGAGACAAGACAATCTAAAAGAATAATAAGCGAAAACAAACTAGAACAAAGTAAAATCAAGAAATATTTCAGAGAGGAAAAAAAATAGAGCTCAAGAAATAAAATGAAACCAATCAGGGACTAAACTACTAAAACTTAAAACAAAACGGTCAAAAGAAATGAGCTGTAGCTAGAAATAAAACAAAGCAAAACACAGCAAAATTAACTAAAATAAACTAACAAATACTAGGACTAGACTGGGACTGAGGATCACAGACCAAGCTAGGTCCCACTTTATATTGTCTCGCTTATACCTGTGAACTTACATGGTAATTAGATGTGTAAGTAGTATGTAACTACAGTGTATGTACACACTGGTACAGAGTATTTACTTTTGTATTACTGGTGTAACTACACTCATGTAACAACCCACTAAATAGTATGTGTAAGTACAAATGTGTAACAGGACATTGGTAACAACACTAGGAAAGTACACATCTGTAACAAGAATTATGTAAGTGCATTGTGTAACAACAATATGTACTTGCAGATGTTTTCCCACTTCCACACCTGTTTGCAGATCATGTATTTGTGAACACTGTATGGCAGAACTAATGCTGCATTAGAAGGTTTCACCTTGTGATACAAGTGTACTTGCATGGTAAATCCACAGGATCCACTCAATATAAAGTGTAAATTGGTCACAAATTACTGTTCATACATTCATTCATTTTCTTTTCGGCTTAGATGGGTTGCAGCTGGAAGGGCATTCACTGTGTAAAACATATGCTGGATAAGTTGGCGGTTCATTCCGCTGTGGCGACCCCAGATTAATAAAGGGACTAGGCCGAAACGAAAATGAATTTTATTTTAAACTTTATATTGTGGACTGTTCCTGTGGAGTTACCATGTAACTACACTGTTATTAAAGTGTTGCATAGAAGATATTTCTACAAGTTACACAGTAATTTGTGACCATTTCACACTTTATATTAAGTGGACAGTTCCTGTGGAGTTACCATGTAAGTACACTGGTATCAGAAGGTAAAACCTTCTAATGCAGCATTAGTTCTGCCATAAAGTGTTCATAAGTACATGATCTGCAAACAGGTGTGGAAGTGGGAAAACATCTGCAAGTACATATTGTTGTTACACAATGCACTTACATAATTCTTGTTACAGATGTGTACTTTCCTACTGTTGTTACCAATGTCCTGTTACACATTTGTACTTACACATACTATTCAGTGGGTTGTTACATGAGTGTAGTTACACCAGTAATACAAAAGTAAATACTATGTAAACGTGTGTACATACACTGTAGTTACATACTACTTACACATCTAATTACCATGTACGTTCACAGGTATAAGCGACACTTAATATAAAGTGGGACCAAAAGGGGGAAATTAAAACTTGAAATAAGCCTTAAGCTACAAACAAAAATAAAAAAATACAGCAATTTTCCTGACAGAAAAAAAAAGAAAAAAAAACTGAAAAAAAATCAAAAGCACTAACAAGACTAACTAGAAAAGCACACAAAAAGCTAGGGTGATGAACCAGCAAGGACAAAGGGAAAATTAACAATATATAAAGGGAGTAGAGAGCACGAGGAACAGGTGAACATAATTAGACAAAAAAGGCCTAAAGGAGGGGGCGAAGCATTGAAACACAATAAGGCAGGACATGGGGAGCACATGGCCAACACAACAAAAGAGACAGGGCTAGATCCTGACACATTGGATGTACTCACACTATGCTACTCGAACCGTGCCCAGGCCCGTTTCTCGGATCGTTTGAGAAGTGTGAGTGCTCTGAACCGGGCTCAAGCACTTGTGCTCAGGCATAGTATGCTTGCAGTATGAGTGCAAGCGTGCCTAAATCCGAAACTGAAAGTGAGACGTGACTTTAAGGGACTGTTTCATATGGATTAGTTTATTAAAAACGCAAACCCCTCAACAGCTGCACCTTCAGCAAACCTTCTAATTCCTGCAGCACGAGGACTTCATGAGCGTCAAAAGTGGCTGATCTGTTCGGCGAAATATTTGACTGCGTGCCACCCCATATCAAACGACTTAAACTATATTGTTATGAAGCAGACGGACAGACTGGGTAAGTAAAAGATGTAACAGTTTATTTAGACAATGTTGAACACAAACGGGTGAGCAGACAGGGAGGATGAATGAGCTGGATGGTTAACTGTCCTTTTCCTTGACAGAATGGAGGAGACACAACGGGGAAGAAGGATAGCACACCACTGTGTGATACACGGGAGACAGGAACAACTAGGGGTAAACAGAGACATGGTAAGTATAAGAATGCTAGTTTGTGAGTGTTAGCCAGGAGAGTGAACACTCAGAGTCCACTTCGTATAAACGAGTCCGGACACTGAGTGAAGTGAGGTGTGTGCTTTTATAGTGAGCCAGGGGATTGGATGCAGCTGTGCGTGATTAAAACTCAGGTGATGGTGCTCGCTGTGATTGAGTGCAGGAAGAGCCTGGCCAATCCATGACAGATATAACTAAAGAAATCACCACTGTGCTGAGCGAGAGTGCTTCTCTTCCTAAACTGAACAGCGCGCCATCGATGACATAAGCGTGCCCAGGTCCGAATGTAATGTGAGTGCAGGCCGTCGGGGGAGACGGAAGGGGGGACAAGCGTGCTTTGGCCCGGTTCATCGCAACTGTACATAGTGTGAGTACGCCCTTTTTTGCTGTAATCATAGTGGAACCACTTTACAGCTACATATTACCATATTACGGCAACCCAGTGGCGCAGTAGGTAGTGCTGTTGCCTCACAGCAAGAACGTCGCTGGGTCGCAGGTTCGAACCTCGGCTGGGCTGGGTCAGTTGGCGTTTCTGTGTGGAGTTTGCATGTTCTCCCTGGGTTCGCGTGGGTTTCCTCCAGGTGCTCCGGTTTCCCCCACAGTCCAAAGACATGCAGTATAGGTGAATTGGGTAAGCTAAATTGTCCATAGTGTATGAGTGTGAATGTGTGTGTGGAAGTTCCCAGAGATGGGTTGCGGCTGGAAGGGCATCCGCTGCGTAAAATCGTGCTGGATAAGTTGGCGGTTCATTCCGCTGTGGCGACCCCGCAAGGGACAAAGCCGACAAGAAAATGAATGAATGAATGAATGATTACCATATTACCTATATAGCACCTACGACATAAGTGTCAAACTCAGTTCCTGGAGGGCCGCAGCTCTGAACAATTTAGTTCCAACCCTAATTAAACACACCTGATCAAACTAATTGAGACCTTCAAGCTTGTTTGAAATGTAGAAGCAAGTGTGCTGAAGCAGGGTTGGAACTAAACTGTGCAGGGCTGCAGCCCTCCAGGAACTGAATATGACACTTGTGCCGTAGGTGCTATATAGGTAATATGTAGCTGTATAATAATTGACAATTATATCTGACTGATTAACCATGTTCCAAGCAAATGCTGATTTTAAGCATTCTGTGTCAAAGAAGAAAGAGGTTGGATGGGATAAAATAGCCAAGCAAAAGAAACAGGAAACATGGACTATACTGTGATAGAACAAACAACATTTCAAATTCATTCATTCATTCATTCATTCATTCATTCATTCATTCATTCATTCATTCATTCATTCATTCATTCATTCATTCATTCATTCATTCATTCATTCATTCATTCATTCATTCATCAATCCTTCCATTCATCCATTCATTCATTCAGAAACTGTATAATATCTTGCTGCAAACTTGCTGTAAATCCATTCAATAATTAAAGGCAAATCCATGTTTAAAAATTAATTAATTATTCATAAATAACTCGTCACTTATTTAAAACTCTTGTTGTGCTCATTGTTATACAAAGATTTGGCAGAATGGAAGTTAACTTTAAAACAAGCCACCTAAAAAAATAAAGTGAAATATGGGCACAGAAATATGTGTGAAATACAGGATGTGCACAGAAAACCATTCAGTGATGACTACAATCCTTGCTTATTATGTTGTAATGCAAGGGTGCAGGAAGCTGAAAATGAATGAATCTAACATTTAAATAACATTGACTCTCTGAGAGTCAAAGAGAGATGGCAAAGCCATCTTGCTTTTAAATGCAAAGCAATGCATTACGTTAAATGTGTTCCAATATGGTAAGGTTTGCAAAGGTATTCCTGATTGATTATCATTTTTTGCTTGTTTGTTTGTTTTTTAAGTGCCCATGTTATGGATTTTTGAAAATTACTTTTCATGCTGTGTGTAACAGCTCAAAGTGAATGAAAACGTGTAGCTAGTTCTAGAAGTGCACAGTGTATAGTTATTGACTCTCAAAAAGAAAAAGTGGACTCAGAGGCATTTCATCTCAATGTCTGAAATGAAACATTGCACCCCCATTGGTTGCATGCACAGACCCGAGAATGTATTTGAATTTGTGTATTTGTACTTTGTCAAACTCGGTACTTGGAGGGCCCTGCAGAGTTTTGTCCGAACCCTGCTTCAACACATTGCATTGTATTTAATTAATATTATTATTTACAGAAACGTAAGATGTATCTATATATATATATATATATATATATATATATATACAGGGAGTGCAGAATAATTAGGCAAGTTGTATTTTTGAGGATTAATTTTATTATTGAACAACAACCATGTTCTCAATGAACCCAAAAAAAACTCATTAATATCAAAGCTGAATATTTTTGAAAGTAGTTTTTAGTTTTAGCTATTTTAGGAGGATATCTGTGTGTGCAGGTGACTATTACTGTGCATAATTATTAGGCAACTTCACAAAAAACAAATATATACCCATTTCAATTATTTATTTTCACCAGTGAAACCAATTTAACATCTCAACATTCACAAATATACATTTCTGACATTCAAAAACAAAACAAAAACAAATCAGTGACCAATATAGCCACCTTTCTTTGCAAGGACACTCAAAAGCCTGCCATCCATGGATTCTGTCAGTGTTTTGATCTGTTCACCATCAACATTGCGTGCAGCAGCAACCACAGCCTCCCAGACACTGTTCAGAGAGGTGTACTGTTTTCCCTCCTTGTAAATCTCACATTTGATGATGGACCACAGGTTCTCTATGGGGTTCAGTCAGGTGAACAAGGAGGCCATGTCATTAGTTTTTCTTCTTTTAGACCCTTTCTTGCCAGCCAGGCTGTGGAGTACTTGGACGCGTGTGATGGAGCATTGTCCTGCATGAAAATCATGTTTTTCTTGAAGGATGCAGACTTCTTCCTGTACCACTGCTTGAAGAAGGTGTCCTCCAGAAACTGGCAGTAGGACTGAGAGTTGAGCTTGACTCCATCCTCAACCCGAAAAGGCCCCACAAGCTCATCTTTGATGATACCAGCCCAAACCAGTACTCCACCTCCACCTTGCTGGCATCTGAGTCGAACTGGAGCTCTCTGCCCTTTACCGGTCCAGCCACAGTCCCATCCATCAAGACTCACTCTCATTTCATCAGTCCATAAAACTTTAGAAAAATCAGTCTTGAGATATTTCTTGGCCCGGTCTTGACGTTTCAGCTTGTGTATCTTGTTCAGTGGTGGTCGTTTTTCAGCCTTGAAAAAGTGGCAAGTGGAATCTTGGCAGCTGCACGCTTGACTTTTCTCAGTTCATGGGCAGTTATTTTGCGCCTTGGTTCTTGGTTTGGTTTTTCCACACGCTTGCGACCCTGTAGAATATTTTAAATGAAACACTTGATTGTTCGATGATCACGCTTCAGAAGCTTGGCAATTTTAAGAGTGCTGCATCCCTCTGCAAGATATCTCACTATTTTTGACTTTCCGGAGCCTGTCAATTCCTTGTCAATTCCTGTCAAATTCAAAGGAAAGGAAGTTGCCTAATAATTATGCACACCTGATGTCATTAGACCATTAGGGTGTTGATGTCATTAGACCACACCCCTTCTCATTACAGAGATGCACATCACCTAATATGCTTAATTGGTAGTAGGGTTTCGAGCCTATACAGCTTGGAGTAAGACAACATGCATACAGAGGATGATGTGGTCAAAATACTCATTTGCCTAATAATTCTGCACTCCCATATATATATATATATATATATATATATATATATATATATATATATATATATATATATATATATATATATATATATATATATATTATTTGGGGTTTATTTTTTATATGGCTGTAAAAGATCATTACAAGTGCACAAGGTAGGCTGCGCGATGACTTTATAAACCGATATGTGCAAGACATCATGCAAAATTAATTTTTGTATAACATGCTCTAGGCAACGCAGTGGCGCAGTAGGTAGTGATGTCGCCTCACAGCAATAAGGTCGCTGGTTCGAGCCTTGGCTAGGTCAGTTGGCGTTTCTGTGTGGAGTTTGCATGTTCTCCCTGTGTTCGTGTGGGTTTCCTCCGGGTGCTCCGGTTTCCCCCACAGTCCAAAGACATGCGGTACAGGTGAATTGGGTAGGCTAAATTGTCCGTAGTGTATGAGTGTGAATGAGTGTGTATGGATGTTTCCCAGAGATGGGTTGCAGCTGGAGAGGCATCCGCTGCGTAAAACATATGCTGGATAAGTTGATGGTTCATTCCGCTGTGGCAACCCCGAATTAATAAAAAGGGACTAAGCCGGAAAGAAAATTAATGAATGAATGAATGAATATTTTTTATAAATTTAAGTAGATTCAACATAAAACAATTAGGTTATCCCAAAACAACTTAAGAACTATGTTGTTTCAACTCCTTTTAAATAAATAGTTTGAACAAGCAGCAAAAGTCATTTTTTGAATTTCAAACAAGCCTGATTCAGTTTGGTTAGGTGTGTTTAATAGGGTTAAAGTTCTACTGTGCAGAGCTTTGGTCCTCCAGGAACTGAGTTTGACACCTGTCCTGTAGTGGATTGTGGGGGATGGAATTGCATTCTGATCTGGATTTCGTTCTTTGTACGTGGATTGCTCAATTAGCTGGATTTGGTTATTGACGATTTGACAGAATACAGGATCATTTCATTCTTCGAAAACTAATCCTAGAGTTGTTGCCATAGCAACAGTTCTGGTAGCTCAAACCTGGGGGCTATTCCATAAAGCAAGCTTAGAGAAAAAGCCAGGCTTATTTTGGTAAGTCAGGTTTATTAATGGCGGATTCGGTTTCATAAATCAAATTTACGATAGTTCAAACTTAGTTACCCTGGCAACTTATGCTGGGAAACTAGCCTGGTCTGGGGCAGGCTAACTCTCAGGCTTAGTCAAGTTCAAGCGTAATCAAAGTAATGTTAACATTCACCTGCCATAGTTTGATGCCATTTTAATTTAGTTAACCTCTTAATAATGATTAAAACTTTATAGTCACTTAATAGTAAATATATATCTAATGGAATTAGTTGTCAAATATATGCAGTGTAACTTAAATTAAACAAACGGACCATCAAAATAAAGTGTGACAATATATTTAAATTCATATAAGTTATTCCGAACAAAACAAATACAAACTACAACATTTCAACTATATTTTATATTTTTTCAACTAAATTTTATATAGGTTCTGTTGATTTTTTTTTTCCTCGTTACTATAATTGTATTTAACATTTTCCCCCAACATATTTATTTGGGTGTACTAATTTTTGCACTGTGATCTTCAGTTTGGTTTTTGATCAATTATTTCCAAATGTTGCTTAGTGAATAATTTATTGTATATGCACAAATATATTATTGTAAAGCATCCTGTAGAAAATATTAACTTAAAAGATAGATCTGCGAGGGGGGTGTATATATATATATAGCGTAATGAACCGCCAACTTATCCAGCATATGATTTATGTAGCGGATGCCTTTCCAGCTGCAACCCATCACTGGGAAACACATACACTATAGACAGTTTAGCTTACCAAATTCACCTATACCACATGTTTTTGGATTTGATGGGGAAACCGGAGCACCCGGAGGAAACCCACGCCAACACGGGGAGACGAAAGCACTGACTGATATAAGGAAACAGACTACATTTCTTAAATAATGACTTTAAAGCTGCAAACCCTGAGTGGAATAATCGGGAGATGATCCGGGCCGAGCAGTACGCTCACTTTAATGTAAAGATATTTTCCCACGGAGCGCTGGAAACACACGTGTCAAAGAGAAAGCAGCTATTTGCAGCAGTTTCGGGAGCAAATTAAAAATCCCACCGCTTGTGTGTGCACGACTCTTTGTTGTCATTTTAATGTGCTTACATTTAGCACATTTAGCATGTTACATTGAGGCTGCAATGCAATAAAGCTTTTCCTTGCAAGTAACAAATGGCAGTAAGCATGCATTCTCTCTCTCTCTCTTTCTCTCTCTCTCTCTCTCTCTCTCTCTCTCTCTCTCTCTCGCACGCGCGCGGTCAAGTACAATTTCTATCTACTATGACAAATATTTAATGTTAAGGCCTAAATAATGGCCTATATTTTAAAATATATTGCTACATATGTGGCCTATTGACACGATCTGCAATTTCTTGTCAGCCTTCTCTCTTGCAAGCCGTATTATTTTGTTATGTTTAAATTATTACATGTTTGAACTCTAAAACTAATGTGGCTCACTCGCTGTGAACAGCTGTCTCATCTCAGAGCTCTTTCAGTTCTCGAAGTTGCCATGGTAGCACACAACATAATCGATGTATCTATGATCGACCTTTAAGGTTTCACGACAGAAACGTGCACGAGCAGTTATCTAGACTATTTAAACTGAACTCAGACTAGTTAGATCAAATGATCTTCAACTTACTGTTATGGAACCAAATTAAGCGTGGATGTTTAGTTTGGCTCACTGAAGTCAGGCTTTTGACTTTAATCCCCGCTTTTCTAAACGACTTTTATGGAATAGCCCCCTGCTCGGGAGCAGGCGTATAAACAGGATTAGATCGGCTCATTTCAAGCAAAGGAAATCCTGAAAGTATGTACCAAATATACAAATATACATACACATATACATACCTATATATATATATATATATATATATATATATATATATATATATATATATATATATATATATATATACCTACCTATATACATATACATTTATATATATATATATATATATATATATATATATATATATATATATATACATATATATATATATATATATATATATATATATATATATATATATATATATATGTATATGTATATGTATGTGTATGTATGTATGTATGTATGTATGTATGTATATATATATATGTGTGTATGTATGTATGTATGTATGTATGTATGTATATATATATATATATATACAATATATATACATACCTTATGCAATCTGCACTCCGAAATAAAATAAAAAAGCTGTCACAGGATGGTTCTCTCCAATTAAGGGGTTCAAAGATAACACTTATCAATATGGACTTTTTAGATACAAACACATACAATTTTAAGGTACCAGCGTTAGTACAATTTGTGTATATAATAGACATGGGGAACATTAATATTCAACTTTTTATATGGAATAATCATTTATGCAGTCTTGCACGTTTTGACAGCTAATATGATGGTGATTTGATGCTTTCCAAAAGTTGTAAACACTTTTAACGATATCAAAATACTTTTTGATGCTAAATTAATTTAAACAGTTCCCTACGCCGATTAAGAAACTTTAATAGGCCGAACATTAGCTACTATAATAAAGAAAACCCACTCTAAATGTAAAACTAAATAAATTGCTAAATACTCTTGATACATGACAGTGTAATGCCTGTAGCCCACAACAAAGGTGGAAAGTTATTGTGTATCATATTTAACAAACTGTTTACTTCTACAAATATTATATAATTTTGCTCACATGGATTAATTGAATATTAATCAGATGATGTCATTATGCTGCTGTGCCATCAGCCAATCATTGAATTGCTGATCATGATTTCGAGGATGGATAGATCTGTCCTTTACAACACATGCAGCGATCTCAGATCAGTTCATCCAGACATTTTAATCTGATTCACAAACTTGTTTGAAGAACCAAATTAGCCAGAGATCAGTTATCAAGATTAAAAGATTCAGGATCTGTCAAATCATCTTTGATCATTAAAGTAAGGTACGAAGGTCGGACCCCTGAATATGGTGTGCTTTGCACTGTGAGGGAAAAAACAAACAAACAAACAACTAAAAAACTGTCTATTTTTGTTTACTGCATAAAATACAAGGCTGTGAGAAACCAGTGGCTAGTTTTTACAACAATATCACAGTATAGCCCTAACCTTGTGCTGGGTCCCTGTTATTTTACTGATGACAGCTATACCAACCTACAACAACTGTTTGTCATTGTTATTACTTTGAGTTATGATAAAGGATCGAGCAATACGCTAGTGTACAAACTGCAGTGCTTCATCAATGTGTTCTAGCTTTTTTGGCTCACACATATACACTGTACCTTGGCTGCTTTCTTCAACACTTATAGGCTATGAAGAGCGATCTGTTTCCAAAAGTAGACCATTCACTATACAGTATAAGACTGGGTCATTGAGCAAATAGCCGCAGTTTAGAGCTATGCAAAGGAGGGGTTTAGAAAAATGAACTGCTGCAGAAATCATATGGGAGTCATTTAGAGAATAAGATAAAGATAAATGCATATTAGAAGAAAATGAAAGTGTACACACGTTTAAAATGTTTATTAAAATATGGTAATAGATTTTAGATTGTTCACTGAGAGCTATATCAGATTTAAAACTATTCTACTGCATTCATGCACACAGCATTCTGTATGTAATTACATAAATAAATAAGATGCAAATAAGTGAATGCTAATTGTTTTATCTAAAAAAAAAATATTTAGATGCCCAGTTAGTGTATATAAACAAACAAACAAATAAATAAATACAAATTGTTTATTCTTTAGATGCCTAGTAGGTTTAAGTAAATAAATAAAAAAAATAAAAATGTGATTTTTTTTTTTTATTGTTTTAAGGCAAACATTATTAGCCCTCCTGTCAAATTGTTATTATTTTTAAATATTTCCTAAGTGATGTTTACCCGAGCAAGGAAGTTTTCACAGTATTTCCTATAATATTTTTTCTTCTTCTGGAGAAAGCCTTGTTTCTTTTAGTTTGGCCTGAATAAAGGCAGTTTTTCTTACAATGTTAAGGTCAATATTATTAGCCTCCTTATGATATTATTGTTTGAAATTGTCTACAGAACGAACTACTGTTTTCCAATGACTTGCCTAATTATCCTAACTTGTTTACCTAATTAGCCTAGTTGAATCTTTTAACTGCACTTTAATCTCAATACTAGTATTAGGCTATGCAAAATAAGTAGTAAAATATTATGAGCTGTCATCATGGCAAAGACAAAAATAAATTAGTTATTAGAAATGATTTAATAAAACTATTTCTCCATTTACAAGCATGAAATAGTTTAAAAGAATTACAATTTCACAAGAGGGCTAATAATTCTGACCTTTTCTGTAGGTATGGTATGTAATGAAGAGCACGGTGGCGTGGGTATAAAGGTGCTGTATGTAAGTTTTTGACTCCTCTAAAGCTTAAAAATACCATAATATATTTGCAGATATTTAAGAAACATCCCAAGTTAACATTCTTGTTTATCTGAAAAACAATGCTCAAGTGATTTTGCTTTGAAAATGTGTTTTCCGTACCGGAACGTCTGTCTTTGTTTTGGTACTTTTAACCCAGCCAATGCCAGTTTAGCCAACTATATTGCAGCACCCCAGGTTGCCTTGGTGGAAAACAGCATTTCATTCATTCATTCATTCATTCATTCATTCATTCATTCATTCATTCATTCATTCATTCATTCATTCATTCATTCATTCATTCATTCAGAAAGGCTCTTAAAGCATGCGTTCGTCACCGAAATGCGACCTCCGGTGGACAGTAGCAGACTCCCAAATGAGACGCAGATTCAGAGTTCCACATGAGATTATTAATATACATATTACGAACGTTAACATTAGGTGAGCAGGTTACATTGTAAGCCTGTGTCCTAACAACACGACAAGACTTGCACTGATAACCAATTGGGCTGTTTGCACCAGACAAAACTTGACAAAAATTTAAATACACCCATTCAGAAGCACAGAATATGCTATCACTCACGAAATGGTAAGGTTTATACTCTGATTAATACATATTAAACCTCTTTAACGTTATTAAATATACATGCTGGTTTTGAGTCACAATTTTAAAGTTCAATTCCAAACGGTTTGTTTTATTTTCATGATCTGAGGTGAACCATCTGCTGCTGCTTTCAGTATATGACAATAAATGTCATGTAAAATGGCATTCAAACTCACATTATTAGCATGTAACACTAAATAAAGCACATGAGGTACCTGCGTTAATCACGGTTTATTCTGTTGTTCAGCTGCAAGAAATAGAAATTTCTTAAATATCTGCAATTTCTAGATCTGCTTTTTTTGTCATTTTGCCGGACTGCTCCACTGACAGTGGGAAACACCAGAAAGACAAAATCACACAAAATCTGAGTCGGCTAAATAATGCCGCACCACACACAATTGAGATGTGTGTAAATGTGATGATTTAAAAGCATTTATTGACATTGAGATTCATGAATTTAATCATTTTCTTTTCGGCTTAGTCCCTTTATTAATCTGGAGTTGCCACAGCGGAATGAACCGCCAACTTATCCAGCATATGCTTTATGCAGCGGATGCCCTTCCAGCTGCAACCCATCACTGGGAAACACCCATACACACTCAATCACACACATGCACTATGGCCAATTTTAGCTTGCCCAATTCACCTGTACCCGAAGGGAAACCCACACCAACACGGGGAGAACATGCAAACTCCACACAGAAATGCCAACTGACCCAGCCGAGGCTGGAACCAGCGGCCTTCTTGCGGTGAGGCGATTGTGCTACCCAATGTTCGCTGCCAACATTGAGATGAAATGTAAAATTTTACATTGTTACAAAAAGAAATGTGTTTTAAAAAATGTATATATTAAATGTGAAATATATTTATTTGTTTACATATAGTCAAACACTTTTCAGTGTTTATTAAACTCATTTGGTCATCATCTGTTTCTTTTAAAGTGTTTAAATTCAATATTAGTCCTTGAAGGGCAAATACTTAATTTAATTCATGGGGCATATAATTCAATAAATATAATTCAATAATTCATATAAAGCATTATATTTAATAATTATTAATATATTAATTAAATAAAATTTGCATCTGCCCTGGAAAAAAAAAAATATTTAGCACAGCCTTGTATGCTTAATTTGAACAAGACAAAATATTCATCCTAAAACATGAAATAAATGTTATAGAAAGCAAAAATGTAACTTTCTCAAGCATCAACATTATGTTACAACACCAACTTATATATTTTTTGATTGTATTTCTTGAAAAGTAATGCTTCAATGAATGATCTGCCAGATAGAACCTTATAATTCAAAGTCAAAAATTACTTTTCAGAATTAGAAGGTTGTATCTGCATTTACCGTGGTTTTTTACTCCAATTTGCAAATGTAAGAGAGTTTTGATGATTTACATTTAGAGAACCCTTAGGGTCTCTGTAATGTTAATGTATGAAAGAGAACTGTTATGTGGCCGATTCATGGAATGTAAAACTTTGAAGCTCAATATCTCAAAATCATTTAGAACGCAGATAGAATCGACGATAAATCGACAATAAATCAATTTGACGTGTTGGTTAGAACAAAAACTCATTTTAATATGGAAAATATTCCTTCTGTCATGTTCTTTTATTTAGAACATGACTTTAATCAGCCTTTAGGCTTCATCGTCAGACTTGCTCCTCAATCTGGCAACTTGTGCCTGCCTTTGTTTTGATCCAGGAATGTAATACCTAGTTCAACCACTGGGTGTCAAAATAGCATACTGCAACTTTAACAAATGTCACCTGTGCAGCACTCCTGTCTCGAGGCTCACAGAAGGATCATTGAAGGGTAAAAGAAAGAGCAATTATAGAGTAAGACAAGAAAGAACCAGGCCCGGTGTTTGGTTTTGCTTTCAGTTTTTCAAGGTCATTTCAGCATCGTGGACTTTTACATCCAGATTTATTAACAGCTTCATGCAACAGCACACCCTATCTCTTGAATGGGATGAAAGAATTAAGGAAAAAAAATGAATTAATGCATAATTTACATACTTAAATTAAAATAGCTACCACATTAACAATGTACTTTATGTAATGAATAATTGTCAATTAGGGCGGCAAGGTAGCTCAGTGGTTAGCACTGTCGCCCCATAGCAAGAAGGTCACTGGTTCGAGTTCTGGCTGGGCCAGTTGGCATTTCTGTGTGAAGTTTGCATGTTCTCCTTGTGTTTGGCATGGGTGAATTGAACAAACTAAACTGTCCGTAATGCATGAGTGTGTGTTTGTGTGTGTGTGTGTGTGTGTGTGTGTGTGTGTGTGTGTGTGTGTGTGTGTGTGTGTGTGTGTGTGTGTGTGTGTGTGTGTGTGTGTGTGTGTGTGTGTGAGAATGTGTGTAATGGTGTTTCCCAGTACTGGGTTGCGGCTGGAAGGGCATCCGCTGGAATATGCTGGAATAGTTGGTGGTTCATTCCGATGTGGTGGCCTCTGAAATATGGACTAAGACAAAAGAAAATGAATGAATGAATGAATAATAATTGGCAATGAGACATTGACTGATTAGTAAATGATGTGGTTTTGCATCATTTTGTATTTCAAGATATATTCAGGTTTGTCACTCAAAGCCTTTTGTTGCATTTTGATTAGATTTTTGGCTCTTGAAGGCTGTGAATTCATTTGAAATAATCTGGCTTAGTGATATGGAAAGTAATGTTGTCAAAACCTGCCTGGAACTATTTATCTAAAATCAGCTACCTTTTGTTACACGCCAACTGATCGTTTTTATGGTGCACACTAGACAGTAGCACCACTTTATCATTTAAGCATTATACAGTCAAACAAAATGCTCGGAAAGGGAATTATTTGATTAAACAATTAAATGAATGTAATAAAATATTGCGTGAAAATAGTTATAGTGCGGCAGTGTGGTGGCTCAGAGGTTAGCACTGTCGCCTTACAGCAAGAAGGTTGCTAGTTCGAGTTCTGACTAGATTGGTTGGCTTTTCTGTGTGGAGTATGCATGTTCTCCTCACATTGGTATGGATTTTCTCCAGGTGCTCGGGTTTCCCTCACAGTCCAAAGACATGCGCTATAGGTGAATCTGATTAGCTAAATTGGCCATAGTGTATGAGTGTGTGTGTGAATGCGAGAGTGTATGGGCTGGAAGGGCATTTGCTGCATAAAACATATGCTGGAATAGTTGCCAGTTCATTCCGCTGTGGCAACCTCTGAACTAGAGACTAAGCTGAAAAAAATGAATATATATATACAGTATATACATACAGCCATTGTTTATAACATTGTCAGTAGTTAATTCGTACAGATGATTAAATCAGTATAAACACACATTTTTTATTATTTACTCAGAATACATTTTTAATCTCTAAAATAGAGTAAGAACAAACCTTTAACCTTTAGTTGTTCCCTAGTGAAATATTTTATGTAAATATCCCCAAATATCCAAATTTAAACAAAAAGCCACTATTGTTTTCTGTGTGCATCATCTGTGTCTGTAACAGGGTTGTGCTGTTTTTGTACGGTTCTCTCAGGCAAGCTTTCTGAATTATTAAAGCTATTGTCAAGCAGTTTGTGTTTTCCCCAGAGCAATGTACCATAAGAGTCATATCTGCTCTCCACATGTCTTTAATGTCTGCAAAAAAAAAATAAAAAAATCAACCCTCACTTATTTATAAATTTTTTGGAACTTCTGAATAACATTTCTTTGTTTACTTTGAGGACACTGTGCAATTAATTATAATAGTTAAGAACCTTGAACAAAATTGGACTTATTTTTAATTTGTTTATTTATTTCATGAAAGGAACTCTAGCAGTTCTTACAGTATTTTTGGCCACACTATTGTGGTCTACAGGAAATATACAATAAATAAGGCTGATCTTTAATCCCCCTTTCAAGGATTATTTAGCCACAGTGGCATTCTGAATGCACACTTTTGCCTTTTGCATTGCTAATCAAAATACAATTTATACTGTATATGTAATGATTTATTTTTATTATGTGACATACAGTATATCACAGATACAGTGCATCCGGAAAGTATTCATAGCGCTTCACTTTTTTCACATTGTTTTATGTTACAGCCTTATTCCAAAATAGATTAAATTAATTTGCTTCTTTAATGTTCTACAAACAATACCCCATAATGACAATGTGAAAAAAAAAGATGTTTTGAAATTGTTGCAAATTTATTAAAAATAAAAAAAAACTGAAAAATCACATGTACATAAGTATTCACAGCCTTTGCTAAATATGTTGTTGATGCACCTTTGGCAGCAATTACAGCCTCAAGTCTTGATGCCACAAGCTTGGCACACCTGTCTTTTTTGCCCATTCCTCTTTGCAGTACCTCTCAAGCTCAGGTTGGATGGAAAGCTACAGTGTACAGCTATTTTCAGATCTCTCCAGAGATGTTCAATAGGATTAAGGTCTAGGCTCTGACTGGGCCTCTCAGGACATTCACCGAGTTTTTGTGAAGTTACTCCATTGATATTTTGGCGGTGGGCTTTGGGTCATTATCCTGCTGGAAGATAAACCGTCGCCCCAGTCTGAGGTCAAGAGCACTCTGAAGCAGGTTTTCCTTCAGGATGTCTCTGTACATTGCTGCATTCATCTTTCCCTCTATCCTGACTAGTCTTACAGTTCCTGTGCTGAAAAACATCCCCACAGCATGATGCTGCCACCACCATGCTTTACTGTAGGGGTGGTATTAGCCTGGTGATGAGCGGTGCCTGGTTTTCTCCAAACATAATGCATAAGAGTTCAATTTTAGTATCATCAGACCAGAGAATTTTGTTTCTTATGGTCTGAGAGTCCTTCAGATGTCTTTTGGGAAATTACAGGCAGGGAGTGGCTTCTGTCTGACCACTCTACTGTACAAGCCTAATTGGTGAATTGCTGCACAGATGGTTGTCTTTCTGTAAGGTTCCTCTCTCCACAGAAGAACGCTGGAGCTCAGACAGAGAGACCATTGGGTTATTGATCACCTCCCTGACTAAGGCCCTTCTCCCCCGATCACTCAGCTTAGATGGCCGGCCAGCTCTAGGAAGAGTCCTGGTGGTTCCAAACACTTATGGATGATGGAGGCCACTGTGCTCATTGGAACTTTCAGAGCAGCAGTAATTTTTCTATAACCTTCCCCAGCCTTGTGCCTCGAGACAATCCTGTGTCAGAGGTCTACAGACAATTCCTTTATCTTCATGCTTGGTTTGTGCTTTGACATGCACTGTCAACCCTGGGACCTTATATAGACAGGTGTAGGCCTTTTCAAATCATGTCCAATCAACTGAATTAACCACAGGTGAACTGCAATTAAGCTGCTTAAACATCCCAAGAATGATCAGTGGAAATAGAATGTACCTGAGCTTAATTTAGAGTATTTTTAGAGTATATAAAACTCCTTTCCCTATTTTTAGAAACAAAGCTTAAAGAGATAGTTCAACTAAAAATAAACATTTTGTCATCATTTACTCCCTTTATTGTTTCAAACCTTGTTTTTTGTAACCCTTGACTTTCATAGAATTTGTTGTTCCTACAACAAGAAGACAATAAATACAGGTTTTCACCTTTCTTAAATATCTTATTTTGTGTTCAAGAGAAGAAAGAAAGTCATAAAGGTTTGGATCTACTTGACAACAAGTACATAGTGAGTACATTTTAATTTTGGGGTAGATGTATCCCTTTAAGTCAAGTCATAGACTAAACTGCATGTACGAGATTTATTTTCAAGTGACTTAAGCAAAAATAATGTCAATGTTATAGAATAGAAGATACAAACCAGTAATGTTTTTTTTTTTTTTTTTTTTTTTAAATAAAGGCTGCTTAATTTAAGAAGGAATAAAAGGTTTATAGAATAAATATTTTCCATGTTAAAAGGAGTTTTTGTCCTAACCATCACCTGAAATTTCTATTTTCGAAATGGATAACTTGTGGCTAAACAACAGCATAAACTCTAGGACAGTGATGACCTCAGGTACTAAAAATGTGCTTTATTCAGTGTTCATTTTGACTTTGAATACCATTTTACATGAAATGTATTGCCATACTCAAAGCAGCAGCAGATGCTTACCTCAGATCTTGAAAATAAAATATTCTGACATATAATCCACATTTTCAAAGGAGAATGACTGACTTTATCATTGTTTTACAAGAGAGTATGTTCACATAGCATGTATCTTAAGCATTTGCAAACATAGTATGGTATTTTTATGCTTTAGAAGAGTTCAAAACTCACATAAAACACCTTTAAGCAATATGGTGAAATAAATACCAGTACAGATTGCTGTCAGGTATCACAACTGAACACATTACTGAATGTGTCATGGATGGATGACGTCAAACTCGGGATGAGTTTTCCTGCACGTGTCTGTGTTGGCACATTTTCATTGTCATTCAATCTGACATTATGAAACTGAGATCTTACAGTGTGACATGGGAATCACGTTCAGGCAGTCTGACAAGCTACAATCATATAGGATTAGTAAAAATCCCACACTGTGTAAACCGGGCTAAAGTGAGCAATCCACCTTATTTTTTTCATCCAAAAGCATGGATTGCCATTTTAACCTAAATGTTCCAATACATGCAGTCTCATTTACTTCCATTAATTATTAGCTGAACAACATGGGTGTTAAATTCCACAGGTCTGCACATTTTAGATTTAGGGTGCACTCACACTAGACTATCCGGACCGTGCCGGGGCACATTTCCCGGTTCGTTTGACAAGTGTGAGTTATGTGATTTATGAATATGCTCCCGGAACTTTTGTGAGACTTGGAATGTCTGCACACCTGATCAAATTAATCAAGTCCTTCTGGATTGTTTAATGGAGGGGTCCTCTACGATATCATATTTGAAACTTTAGTTGACGTGTAATGTAGCTGTGTGAACATAAACAACATCTATGAATGCAATATGTTCAAAGTTCAATGAAAAAGGAGACATTAGCTTTTACAGAGTTAGCTTATGTAATGTAATGTAATGTGTATTTGTATAGCGCATTTATTATGTATGGCCATACACCCAAAGCGCTTCACAATCATGAGAGGGGTCTCTCCACACCACCACCAGTGTGTAGCATCCACTTGGATGATGCGACGGCAGCCACAGGACAACGGCGCCAGTGCGCTCACCACACACCAGCTATTGGTGGAGTGAAGAGACAGTGATAGAGCCAATTCGGTGGATGGGGATGATTAGGGGGCCATGATGGGTAAGGGCTGATTGAGGGACTTTGGCCAGGACACCAGGGTTACACCCCTACTCTTTACGAGAAGTGCCATGGGATTTTTAATGACCACAGAGAGTCAGGACATCGGTTTAACGTCTCATCCGAAAGACGGCGCCCTCTGACAGTGTAGTGTCCCCTTCACTTTTACTGGAGCGTTAGGACTCACACAGACCACAGGTTGAGCGCCCCCTGCTGGCCTCTCTAACACCACTTCCAACAGCAACCTAGTTTTTCCCATGTGGTCTCCCATCCAGGTACTGACTAGGCTCAACCCTGCTTAGCTTCAGTGAGTAACCGGTCTTGGGCTGCAGGGTGATATGACTGAGGCAAAAAATAAAAAAATAATAAATAAAAAAAATAAATAAATAAATAAACAAATAAATAAATAAATAAAAAAACGCTTAGCAAAGCCTACAGCGAACAAAATTTGGGGACCACAAAAAAATACATCCGGGTTAGTGAGATTACAAACACTTGAGGTTACGCACATTCACCATGCGCACACACTCTGCGCAGGTCAGAGGCACTGGTCAGAGGTGCTGTAATGTTATAGCAGAAATAACTAAGTGCTGTCCAAACACTGCTATTTCCACAGACCTTGTTCTGGTTCTGTATTTGGGCTTCCAAAGAACATGACACAATGAGAGAATTGCTTGAAATTTAATTTTAATTATGTTCCAGAGAACTATTAAAAAAAATATATAGATAGCATTTGACAAAGGACAACTTCCAGAATCTCTCTCAGTTCAGTGCTGGATTTGGCTAAAAAAAACCCTCAAAGAAGGAGCATCTCCAACCATGATAGAAGAAGCTGTGGATTGTGAGCTACAACCTGTAAGTATTTTTATTTGTTAAAATTGATCTATTACATGCATATTGTCTAGTGTTAATGGTACCATTAACAAAATGAAGCTACAAATTCATATTTATCCGTCAAATTTCTGTCAACACCCACAATCTTAGCCAGCGCTGCAGTGTTTCTCTATGCAGTCACTTTCCCTGCGTTATACACAAGCTGCAACATCCCGCCCTACCTCGTGAAGCCAATACGTAAGTCACTGACTGCAATGTTAAATTGGACAAATTTACAGCTAATAAAAACATGTTTACAGCCTAGTACAAAAGATGGTTTTGGTGCATATTGCTAATATTACCTTTCATGACAACTGTGAGGGGGGTGATTTTTTTTAGAACTCATTTGTTTCATTTATATTAAGTTATATTAAGTCTGCATAATTAAGGGTGTGGCCACTTGAGTGACAGCTAGGTCTCGCTAGTCACCATCATGTCACCTTAGCTGATTTCTGCTGATTAGCCGCTGAACTCGGCATATACATCATATTTTTATTTTGTTTTATGTGCCTTTTCACAGTCAATTGCCTTTTGGGATTATTTTCTACAATTATCAGATAGTATAGCATGCTGTGTGCACTTCATTGTGCTCACAAACCATTCAAGTTGCCTTCATTTTCCAGGTGAGTGATATTATATACTTACATACCATATCTATAGATGTATTTGTTTTGTTTAAGATAATGTGTCATTTATAATTTTCTTTAGAACTTAAATGCACTCCAGAATCTGACAGATTGATTAGCTGTAGGCTCTAGAACAGTCATTGTTGTCATACAGTGTTATGCCTGGATTTCATAAATAGCCTTGCATTTACTAACAGAGACTATATTTGAAGTATGTGAAAGTAATTTGCTTTTTCCTCCTGTAGAAAAATGTCATAAAACAATGCTCAGTGGCTCAATGTATTACAACATTTAAGTCTAAACACTTTATTGATATAGTACACAACCAAGCACATGTGGTCAGAACACAAACGAGTCGCAGACAATGAAGTATTAAGCGTTTCTCCCAAAGAAAAGCCTGTCTAAGCAAAATGCTAGCAGGCATCTGTAGCTCCACTGACGCTCCGCTTCTTTGCCCTTTTATGGTAACCACCGGTCAGTGCGATGACGGGTGAACAAAATGGCGCCGGTTGACCACACCTACTTGTAGCTTCATTTGCGCTCTTCAGACACCTATGGGTAACATCACAGATACTACATCCATATCTTTTACAGTCTATGGGTCTACATCTCAAATAACAAACTTGCAAAAGATAGTTGAACATTTCTTACACATGCTTATAACCTAAATATATGTGAAAGATTCTTGTGAGATGTTATTTTTAGAGAGCAGATATGAAGTTCAGCTGTGTTCTTTTCATTTTCTGTCTGATTCAAGCACAATTCAGTCTGATTCAGTGCTATTAGGGGCATGATGCTTTTCCTGGTGATGTGGAGCTGATCCACAAATCACAGCACATTATGTGTGACCAATCTGAGCCTCTTGAGGGCGGGCCTTTCGGAGGAACTAGGAAATATGACAGTTTTTTTCATGTTAGCTGAGTAGCTGTATATATAAAATGAAGCATGAACACACATTGCTTTGCATGTTATAAACAAAACCAAGCCTTAAACATACATTCTGGACCACCTCTTTAAAACCTACAGGTAAGTGTGTTGTAACAGGGTTGGAACTAAACTCTGCAGGGCTCCAAAAACTGGCATTCCTACTGTACAAAATAGCTGCTCAATGGTGCAAACTGGTGTTTTCTTGTAGTTAAATATTTAATTTAATGTACTGTAACATACAATCCGAAGGTAAAATTCCATTGTGACCCCTAAAATGGTCTGGGTTCGTTCTATGTGAGTTTATGACCCTTGGTGCCAGCAAGTCTGCCGGTGAAAGTCACACGAACACATGCACACACTTGAAATGGACTCAGAAATCTCAAAATTTAGTCCAAAGTACATGTAATGTGTTTGTAAACTTTTGTATTTTCTTCCTGACTTTCTCTTTAAATTCTTACATCTGTATATGCTCTTTTCAAGACATTAGACAAACTAAGAATGCATTAATTATGTTTTATGTATTTCTATAATAGTCATGTTTGGAGTCATTCTTCTCCATGCATAATTCTACCATTCATGATCTAGGACATATTATGATAACTTGTATGCTTGGTGTAGTTTCAAACCATGAACTAGTCTGTCTGTCTTGGGACTGTATGCACCAGCGATGAGAACAAAGAAAGTTTCCCGCTCTGGGGAGAGACTAGGAGTCACTTGACCAATGCCTTTAAATACCTGTTACACTCCCGAAACCTCTGCAGAAAGGTCTCGGCAGAAGGTCTCAGAAGTGTCCCTGACGCTAAAGTGGCAGACTGCGTTTCTGTACCCACGTGACTCGCCTGAGCTCAAGTTTCTTATTTTCCGGCAAATTAAACTCAGTTTAAAGTTTGAGCCTTGCATATCCTCTGATCTGCGTCGCAAACTCCATGTCAACGAAAGGATTTCTTAAAAGACTTCATTTTTCAAGCATCAGAGAAACTCGCACAACAATAGAAAGACAGACCCACTAAATTCTAGTCGTACGTTATGCTGTGCTTCTTTATCAAAAAGGTGTTTTTATAGTCTTGGTGGTTCTTAATAGTTGTGTGGAACTGAGTTAGATTAGCCATTCTTTTATCTAATCTCTTCATTTTCTTGCTTTCTTTTTTTTCTGTTTTTGTTGTTATGTTTTTTTTTTACGTTTGTTTGTTATATGTTAGACTTGTCAATAAATCACGCTATAACTCTGTTGGGTTGTCTTTGTTTTGCCTCACAGAAAAGGTCACTTTAATGATAGACCCTTGTCACAGCTTATTAAAGTTTGATACAACTTCTAATCTATTCATCTACTTCACAAGAAGTCGCTATAATTCCCTTTCTAAATAAATAAATACTTACAGGGTGGGTGAGCGGCGAAGTCATTGTTATATTCATTTTGTCAAATTAACTATAAGTTAATGCTGAATATTCATAATTAATAATACCTTGTTATTAATAATCATTATTATAAATAAACTGACCTAATGTTGCTACAGTACTCTCACAAGCACACTGGTTTGTAGTACAAGTTGTTTGACTGTTTACTGCTATTTGTTGTTCTTAGCCGTTCACCCACAGGGGCATCATAACACATTGACAGAAAATAGCTTACTTCCACACTGCAAAAATAAGGTAAATACATAAGGTATCTCTCAGGATGTACAAACCCCAGAAGCCCTGAGGAAGAGGTTATAATTCATTCTCTGGACAACACTCTTGGGGTCTTCCTGCACTCCAATATTAGTGGCCATCCATTTTCGCCTAATAATTAATGAATGAAGAATAGTGTGTCCTAATGGCAAGAAAAATAACACAACAACAATGTATTAAAACAGCAGAAATCTGTACAATTTTTCCTTTAGCAATTAAAAACATTTGCATACACCGTGACAGTAGATGGCCTTGTATGATGTAATGTACTTCCACTGTTGAGTGAATGAGCTTGAGAAATGCTGCGTTGTGCGTTTTGACAAGTGAGCACTAGTAAACCCATTAGGTGGCCTTGAACAGCAGAAGGCAGCGATTAACTTGGGTAAATGGATCATTTCCACACTGAGTGTTCCTCTGTTTGACTGCTCTTCTTGTCGGCTCATGCTTATCCCAAGGGAGCTTAAGTGCACTGCCTGCATAGAAAAACTGAATGAAATTGCGGATAAAGGACAGTAAAACTCCCCTTCATTTCATCTCATGAATATTTAATCCCTGAATGACCAGTAGGAAACAGTGAATGTGTGGGATACAAACACAAAAACCATATACATTATTCAATACGATGATTGTAACTGTTTAAAGATTGCATCTATCTGCAATGCATTTTTCACATTTTACATTGATGCAGATTTATTTTTCATGCACCATCCACTTTTAATACAGGCATGTTGTTTTTTTATCAATGAGATTAAGACATTTTCTTACACTGCAAAAAATTATTTTCTTACTTAGATTTTTTGGCTCAAGCAAAATAATCTGCCAATGGGGTAAGCAAAATAATCTTATGTCAAAAGGAAAAACAAGATTATTTTGCTTACCCCATTGGCAGATTATTTTGCTTGTTTTAAGGATAAACTCACTTAATTTTGGCATATTATTTCTGAAAACAAGACAATATGTTTTGCTTGCCTAGAAAATGCTTCTTGATATAAGATTTTTTTAGACTAGAAACAAGACAAAAAAAATCTAAGTAAGAGAAAAAAAATTGCAGTGTAGAAACCTGCTCCTAATACTATACATTCAAAATTGCTTGTCAAATAAATAATTAATTATCTTGTCTTGAACTAAATCAAACAAGCAAATGATTATCTTCATGGTCAAATTATGCATGTTTGCCTAAAATAGACCTTTATCACACTGCCTGGTTCCGGTAAGCAACATCCGGTTCCAGTGCAGTCGTCTTGCTGCTGTTATTGCAGTGTTTCCGGCTGCTCCAACTCCAAAAAAGGACACCCTTATCTCAATTTCCACGATTTCCTGAAAGACGAAGGACAGAAGAAATCATGGGTGAAATTAATTAGATGGTCCTTCATTTCAAATTATATGCGGGAGTACATTTGTGTGCGGTTTGCACTTCAAAGCGAAGATCATTATGTTTTATCAAATATTGGTGGTCTTAGTTTAATTTCAATGTGTAATTATAATATAGACACAATTCCAGTTAAGTTATCTCCATTCCACAAACAAGTGCTCCTGTCATGGCCATTAATATATAGCCATAATATCTCCCCACATCACTATTTCATGTGGAATAATAGACAATTTATACAAACACAAATCTCTTTATAAAATTGATTTGACAACTAAATTAATTTGGTTAGTCAGTTATTTAATAGAGATGGTATACTTTTCTTACAATGGATTCCTTTCTCATTACAAAATCTCAATAATCCAGCAAGATTTCAACGGTTCTTGGTTCAATTCCTTCAGTGACCCGTATGTTATTTAGAGATATTAATCAAGACCATAATTCTGATGCACTGTCTTTTGATATTACTAAATCTTATGTTGGCAAAAATTGTTTTACAGTAAAAACCAAGAGTAATATTAGAGCTATTTGTACTATTTCCAAAAATATATATCATCACTGTGCCTTATATCCAATTTTATTGAATGTCTTTATTAAAGGGAGAATTGATTTGCTGGAAAATATGTTGCTGTTACCAAAGAAATGTCATGTTAGAAATAAAATTGAAGAAATAACCTATAAACTTCTCCACAGGTTTTATCCAGCAAAACATTATTTGCAAAAATGTAAAAGTTGGATTGATGTAAATTGTGTTTTTGTAATGAATATGACGAGACGGTTATACACGTATTTTGACATTGTTCATAGTCAACTCATGAGGTTAGGTGCAAAAATGTATTAATAACACTTTTCAGTTATTAATAATCCAGCCGAAGGTTGAATCAGTTGAACCTAGGATTCAGGAGGAACAATGCGGTTTTTGTCCAGGCTGTGGTACACTGGACCAGCTCTATACCCTCACCAGGTTGCTCGAGGGTTCATGGGAGTATGCCCAACCAGTCCACATGTGTTTTGTGGACTTGGAGAAGGCATTTGACTGTGTCCCTCGTGGCATTCCATGGAGTGCTCTGGGAGTATGGGGTCAGAGGCACTCTGTTAAGGGCTGTCTCTTCCCTGTATGAACAGAGTAGGAGTTTGGTTTGCATAGTCGGCGATAAGTCAAACTTGTTTCCAGTGCAGTGGACTGCCTTTTGTCACCAATTCTGTTCATAATTTTTATGAACATAGCCTTGGGCTGGAGGGGCTCCGGTTCGAGGACCACAGGATCTCATCTCTGTTATTCGCAGACGATGTTGTTCTGTTGGCTTCATCGAACATGGACTTCAGCATGCACTGGGGCGGTTTTACCATCTCCAGGTTGGAGGAAAGTCCTTACCCCAGGTGGAGTTCAAGTATCTTGGGGTTCTGTTCACAAGTGAGGGAAGGATGGAACGTCGATGTACCGGTCCGTTGTGGTAAAGAAGGAGCTGAACCGAAAAACAAAGCTTTGGCGTTACCAGTCAATCTACATTCCCACTCTCACCTACATTCCTACTCTCATCCCTTCAACCAAAAGGACAAGATCTTGGATACAAGTGGTCGAAATGAGTTTCCTTCGCAGGGTGGCAGGGCACACACTTATAGATAGGGTGAGGAGCTCTGTCACCCGGGAGGAGTTTGGAGTAGAGCCGCTGCTCCTCCACATCAAGAGAACTCTGCTAAAGTGGCTCGGGCATTTGATTCGAATGCCTCCTGGATGCCTACCTAGGCAGGTGTTCCAGGCATATCCCACCGAGAGGAGACATCGGGGAGACCCAGGACATGCTGGAGGGACTATGTCTTTCAGCTGGCCTGGGAACGCCTCAGGATCCCCCCGGAGATGCTGAAGGAAGTGTCTGGGGAGAGGGACATCTGGGGTTCTTTCCTAAGACTGGGGTTCTTTCCCAGAGACCCGGCCCCGGAAAATCTGTTGAAAATGAATAAATGAATTAATTAATGAATTTTCAGTGTTCAAAACATTTTTCATCATTATGGGAAAATGTACTTTTTGACTGTACTGTCTTTCCAAATCAAGAGGAAAATAGTTTTTGTTTAATCAATTTACTTTTATTGCTAACACAATTTTGCATTCATAAATGTAAATTTACTAATAAGAAATCAAATTTTAAGGTATTGATGAGTAAAAATAAGCTTGTACTGTATATAACCAGTATCAGAGACTCTCTCAACAAGAACTTTAATGTGTGAACTCTACAATGTATTGATTTAATTATTGCATATGTACATTTTGTATACTTGTATTTTATTTATAACTACCCCCTGGCATGTATTATTACTATTTTTTGTATTGTAAAATGTTATATACTGTTCTTTAAAGGGTCACAAAACACCAAAACACATTTTTGAGCTGTTGACAGTTATATATGTGTCCCATGCTGCTATAAACACTATTAGGACACATATATTGCACTTAAAAGTGAAAATTGGTTGTTTTTGTTTTATTTCGAGCAAATTCATTCTTCCGCTTTGAAACTAATTTTTGAAGCTGCGTCACTGCGATTAAATCCTTGCATGTAATCCAGCATGGAGAGTGGATGTCTGTACCTGCAAGTACATCGTGACGTCTCTGAGTGTGCAACATTAATTCATAAGAAAGACTTGGTTCAAACCAATCAGTGCGCTCTATTGTGAATGAGGTGCAACTTCATTAATATGCATGATAGCTTAGAAGACGTTCATTTTTCGAAGATGTTTTTACCTGTTACAGTGTTCAGACGGCAAAGAGACGCCACGTTGTGTTGCCAAAACAAGTGGAAGAACAAGAATTTGGAGACATGGGTCGTCAGTGTTTTGTTTTTGTTTTCATTTTCCCCTATGAAAGCGCAGCTGGACTCACATGTGGACACATCTGGAAATAGTGAAATCCGGACTTGCCGCTCGTCTCCTTTAAAAAAAGACGTGGTTCCAGTTCGTGTTGATTGTCCTGTCTCTACAGATTTGATAAGTAAGCGATCAGTGGTCTTTGTTTGTTTATTCAGATGGCAAAGTTAGTTAGTATCATCAGCAGTACTCTTTCAGTGTTTAAAGACATACCTTAGTCAACATGATTTGAACTGTTTACTAAGTTTACAGTACGTTAACATCACTGCAATAGTATAGACTGAAAGATCTGCTGTAAATGCTGCTCTCTGAGTGTAAACATGTAAACACGGCAATCAAACTATTACCGTTGTGTAGGATTTTCGGCACATTTTGCGACAGTCTATACACACACGGCAAGTTACTGAGAAATGCGGAGTGTTTTTTTTTTTTTTTCTCCCATACGCCATGCAATATCAAATAATCCATTAAAACTGCACTCTTCCAGCAGTTCCTAGCATTCAATATCTTGTTTGTCACGGGGGGCATGCATGAAATGTTCCTGAATAAAAGTGAAAGTGCTGAACTGCAGTTAAAGTCGACAAACTAATAATTTGGCAAATAATTTGATTACTGATATTCATAAATACAGTCACTGTCTTTCTCTCCTGCGTCTGTGTGTTTGTTTTGCCTCTGTGAAAATCAGCGTGTAGCCAAATGGAAACTCCCATTTTTATGCAAAACCTTCCCTCTTTTCCTCCCCCGACACTCCCACCTAAACCAAGCTGGACACACCCACTTTCCTGACTTTTTTCCAAACTAGAGGTGTAAAAACACCCTGTCAAAGCAGAGGAACAAAATGAACTGAAACATGAACTAACTTTAACCTGAAGATCCAGAAATGCACCCTATTCACTACAGATTGACTGTTTCAAAAATATTTGCAACTTTAAAATTTGAAAATGTGGTGGTTAGTGGAAACCCAAAATGCTTTTATTAAATCGTATACAAACAATGAATACAACAGCGAATACCTTTATTTTTTTCAGTAAGTAGGAGGTAAAGTATGTTTCTGGACTTAAACCTTTTGAGCATTAAGCAACCTGTAATTTATGGGGATCCTCATTCTTTCACATTGACCGATAGCAACTCGCCTGTTTAACTACCTCGCCGTTCACTAAATCTGACTTGGCATACAAAGGAAGGAGAGGGTTAGCACAGTTTACGGACAACTACTAACATAAAACTAATCCTGATGAATGTTAAATAGTTTATTTTGCTTATGAATGGTTTGAATGAGCAGATCTTATGCTGTTGGCTTCCACCTTACTGTAACCTAACATTGCAAACGCTTTGAGTAAGACAAATTTTCTGCACAAATTCTGCAAACTGGTATAATCTTTTGAAATGCTGTTTTATGGGGCTGCACGGTGGCGCAGTGGTAGCACGTTTGCCTCACAGCAAGAAGGTCGCTGGTTCGAGCCTTGGCTGGGTCAGTTGCCGTTTCTGTGTTGATTTGCATGTTCTCCCCGTGTTGGTGTGAGTTTCCTCTGGGTGCTCCAGTTTCCCTCACAATTCCAAAAACATGTGGTATAGGTGATTTGGGTAGGCTAAATTGTCCGTTGTGAATGAGTGTGTATGGATGTTTCCCTGTGATGGGTTGCAGCTAGAAGGGCATCCTCTGCGTAAAACATATGCTGGATAAGTTGGCAGTTCATTCCGCTGTGGCGACCCCGGATTAATAAAGGGACTAAGCCGAAAAGAAAATGAATGAATGAAGGCTGTTTTATTTAGTCTACGTCAGTTTTACACATTCACCAAGTGAATAATGTCTTCCTGTCCAGATTATTGCAAAGTTGACAGTGTGAATGTCAAATGAAAAAAAAAGTCAAATAAAAGGAAATCAATCACTTTTGTTCTATAGAGAGCCAACTCGTTTTGATCCTTTTGATCAGCATTTTTTCTTTTAGGTTGTGCAGCTTAATTCACAGAATTTCTACAAAGTGTCGAATCCTGTAAACTTGCATATTTTTTTGGTAACGCATGTTTATTTTCCTCATTTAAAATAGAAAACATGTTTACAGATTGATATTTTTCTGATCCCATAACTCCATAATGTGGTTGGTAGCTTTGGGAAATGTAAACAATTTTTTTAATATAATGTTTACATGTACTTTCTATGTGACTTTATTACTATATGCAAATGTTCATATAGCCATACATTCATAATGCTGGAATTGCTCAATGGGCTGATATTGGACATCTATCAGGTTGATGCTTCACAAACTTTAGGGATCATTTGGACAATTGTATAGAATCCTTGGATTCTTAAATTTAATCAAATATATATTAAAAATGTATTTAATTAACCTTTTTCATCTGTGCAAATTACAAGACCACTCTGTTAAAATTCTACAAAATACTGTTTAACATTGTATACAATAGGTTCAGAATAATGTGCATTTAAAACCTCCAAGAATTGACAAAAATTATCCACAAAATGGATTCAAAAATCAAGCACAATCTAAATTGGAAAAAGATTCATAGTGTTATATTTTACCACTCTATATGGATTGTTATTTTAAATAAAGTCTTTGTTTGATTTCCCCTTTAGAATATTTTCTGTTAGTTTATTCCCTGAATTTGTTGCTGCTTTTGCTGGCCAGAAAATGATAGATTTATTTTATTATTATTTTGAAAATACTCATTTAATTCACATTCTTTGTATGTTTTCATACCGTGCATGAGTACATGACTGTATGTGCACAGCCATGTAGCAGCCGATTCGAATGCTATTACTTGATTAAATGGGCGTTACCAGTGGTTATCAGTTGATAGATATGGGCCAGTAGGGGCCTTCTGTTATTATCCATTCACATGGTTAATCAGTTATAGATCACATACGGTTGCGGCTGGAAGTTAACTAGAATTATTTATATTATTTATTACATTTCTCATTAATTGTATTTTATTATCATCTTTATTAACATCTACCTCTACCCCAACCATAAACCCACCCGTCACAGTGATGTAAAAACAGATCTGGATCTGGAGTCTTCTCTATTAGTATAGCTAATTAACCATGAAGATTATATATATATATATATATTATTTATTACATTTGGCATTAATTGTATTTTATTAACGTCTACCCCTACCCCAACCCTAAACCCAATTGTCACTGTAATGTAAAAACAGATCTGGATCTGGAGTCTTATCTATTAGCATAGCTGATTAACCACGAAGATTATATACAGTTGAAGTCAGAATTGTTACCCCCCCCCCCCCCCCCCCCCCCCCTGTATTTTTTCCCCCAATTTCTGTTTGACGGAGAAAATACTTTTTCCAAAACATTTCTAAACATTATAGTTTTAATAACTAGATTCTAAAACCTGATTTATTTTATCTTTGCCATGTTGACAGTAAATAATATTTGACTAGATATGTTTCAAGACACTTCTATACAGCTTAAAGTGACATTTAAAGGCTTAATTAGGTTAGTTAGGTTAACTAGGCAGGTTAGAGTAATTAGGTAAGTTATTGTATTAAGATAGTTTGTTCTGTAGACTATTGAAAAAAAAATATATATATAGCTTTAAAGGGGCTAATAATTTTGACCTTAAAATGTTTTAAAAAAATAAATAAAAACTACTTTTATTCTAGCCAAAATAAAACAAATAAGACTTTCTCCAGAGGACAAAACATTATCAGACATACTGTGAAAACGTCCTTGCTCTGTTAAACATAATTTGGAAAATATTTAAAAAAGAAAAAAAAATCAAAGGGGGGCTAATAATTCTGACTTCAACTGTATATTATTTATTAAATTCCCCATTAAGTGTATTTTATTAACGTCTATCCCTATCCTAACCCTAAACCCAACCATCACAGTAATATAAAAACAGATCTGGATCTATAGTCTTCTCTATTAATATAGCTGATTAACCATGTGGATGGATGACAACAGCCTTCTGAGCCTACCAGTCGGTGCAGAAGGCCCCAACTGACCCATATCTATCAGCTGATAACCACTGATAACGCCCATTCAATCAAGTGATAACATTCAAAGCATGTGCATGTAGGGCAGGGGTGCTCAGCCCTGTTCCTGGAGATCTACCTTCCTACAGAGTTCAGCTCCAACCCTGACCAAACACACCTGAACCAATTAATTAGGACCCGAACAGCACTGGATAATTACAGACATGTGTGTTTGATAAGGGTTGCAACTGAAATCTACAGGAAGGTAGATCTCCAGGAACAGGGTTGAGCACCCCTGATGTAGAGTATCTTTGCAGGGGTTATATCACCAAATATTGGCCTGGCAAAAATAATACAGTTTTTAGTTATTTTCATGGATCCATTTGACTATGCTGTTTTGTTTGCAAATGTTTTCAGAAACACAAAGTTTTTTTCCCTCTGTTTTTAGGACAACATTTTGAAGTAAGCATCTTTATGGAAGTTTTCAGTGTTTTTTTCAAGTGTTTTGATATTGTGCTGCTTTTATTGTTTGTTTCCAGGTTTCCTTTACTTTTGTTTTCTTTTATAAATACAGTTTGCAGTTGGATCCATGCCTCTGCTGCTCACTTTCCACTCCATTTTGCAAATGGTTCATATTGCCAATTTATTTATTTTTTGTGAAGTTTATTTATAAACTTATTTCAAGAGGATCACATGCTTATGATTGACCACAGCTGGTCCCGCATTAGCTATCATGTGATTTATCAATCAGAGGACATAAATAACCAGATTTTATTACCTAAAGCTGCGTTCACACTAGAGTTTGAGCATGCGAAATTCTGTCATACGGCGCTGCGAACAGAGGCGGGATTAAACAAGATAATTAGACATTTAAAAAAAGCAAGCAATTGCTCCATATTTTTACATTTCTGTCCAGAGAGGTCATGTTTTCATACTTGATTGGTCTCACGCACTCAAGTGATGCAATTTCACAGGTCAGAGTGCACCAAGCTTAAACTTTGCAATGCAGCGAACTGCGAAACTTTACGCACGACCTTGCGATTCCGGTCTGCCGCATTCACGTGCATACGAATGGAAGTCTATGGGGAGAAAAGTCCAGTGTGACTGCAGCTTTAGTCATCTTTGCCTCGAAGAATCTCCCCATCCACCCCTACTCCTCCCCCTTTTTCCTACATTAATAAATGACAGGGCAGCATGGTGGCTCAGTGGTTAGCACTGCCACCTCACAGCAAGAAGGTCACTGGTTCGAATCCTGGCTGGGCCAGTTGGTGTTTCTCTGAGGAGTTTACATGTTCTCCCCATGCTCGCGTGGGTTTCCCCCGGGTACTCCTCCCACAGTCCAAAGACATGCAGTGCCCATGTATAGAACAAATTTAGAACAAATTCGAGGGAGCTCTCAAGACCCACCTAAGCTCAGACTCCCCTCTCTCCCGATGAAACGAGACAGAGCCCCGACTCAAGGTTCTTCTGAGCTCAGGGCTCTCTCCTGGGACAGCATGCCAAAACACTTTATTATTAATCATCAGCTAAGTGGGAACTCTTGAAAAAAATTGTTTACTTTGCAAGCACAGTAACTGAGATGATCATGTTTGAACCAAGAATGACTCTTGGTGACGGGTGAGTTTCCTTTTGCACATTTTTTATGGTTTCATTGTTTTTGATCCGAGGGTGGCACAGTGGCTCAAAGGGTTATCACTGTCGCCTCACAGCAAGAAGGTCACTGGTTGGTGTCCCGGCTGGGCCAGTTGGTATTTATGTGTGGAGTTTGCATGTTCTTCCCATATTCGGGTGGGTTTCCTCCATGTTCTTCGGTTTCCCCCATAGTACAAAGACATGCGCTATAAGTGAATTGAATAAACTAAATTAGCCGTAGTGTATGAGTGTGTATGGGTGTTTCCCAGTACTGGGTTGTCGCTGGAATTGCATCTGCTGTGTAAAACATTTGCTGGAATAGTTGGCGGTTTATTCCACTTTGGCGACGTCTGAAATAGAGACTAAGCTAAAGGAAAATGAATGAATGAATGAGTTTTTGATCCTCAACACTTAAGGCATGGGAAATTACCTATCTCTGAAATAATGGAAGTGGTATTGTTAAGATGACTGCATTGCATTGTGTCTGATATTGCATGCCTGAGACTGCATGTCTCAGTTTGCATTTGCAAGTCAGCATCCAGATAGTATTGGGTTTGAGCCCTGGCACAGGCAATGATTATAGGAGGGAGTGAATAACTCACTGTTGTGTGTTCATGTAAGTCACTTTAGATAACAGCTTCTGCTAAATGTTAAATGTGAAAGTCCTGGACTTTGCTTTTAAAGTTTTCTGCACTGTGAAAAAAAAAAGTATTTTCTGGTACATTTCTTTGAGTTCTAAAGTTCATTATGATGATCAGTGAGAAACTTACACATTAAGATAAAAGCAGCAATCACTGATTAAAGGATATTACTGTCTCAGAATTGTAATATGTTACATTACTCTTAAATTACTTTTTAGTTACTTTCACCAAAATAACTACAGAATTAGAACTTTTCTAAAAGGACCAAATGTACTGCAGAGCATTTTACATCCAGTAGAAAGCGATATGATGTAACAGAATGACTGTGACCTATCCAGGGTACTAACAATATAGTATATAATTGGCAACATGAGGGCTCAAGACAATGCAAGAAAGCATGACAGTCAGATTCAAAAATTATCTGGTTAAAAGTATGGACGAGGTAAAGTGCTTATCTGGAAATATCTGTGAATAGCTTGACTATATTCATATTAGACATAACAGGCCTATATGTAAACTCCAATGCCATGACAAAATGCAGATTTCTTTTCTCTTCCTATTGTTGCCATTATTGTATTCACTTTAAATTCAAGTATTTCACAACACAAAACTGTCATGCACAAAGTGAGCATGATGAACATTGCTTTCTCAATATAATGCTTGTGCACCGATTTCCTCTGTTTGTGGAAAAAACTGCTTGCGAGCTCTTAAATATATGCTGCTCGTGTGCAAATTTTCTCACGCGCTCTCCAATATGCACTGCTCACACACAAATTTTCGTGCACGCTCTCAGTACACTGCTCGCTCAGTGAGTTTATGTGCAGAGTCACAATTTCTGCTTGTGTTCCTTCTTCCTTTCGTGCTTTTTGATATGATTTATATTGGTGCGCTATTTATTAACAATAACCAAAATAGACTTATAATTTTTAATCTAATAAACCATAACATTTTGGCTGTGTTATATGATGAGATATTTCCAGTTTTAAGTCTTAAAGACACAGAGAATAGACGTTGGATGAAAAGAATACATTTTATTTTAAACACATTTATTAAACATCTAAAAGGTGCACCATACTAATCAAATAAAAAACATTTAAACTAAAATATAACGAACGCAAGCAGAAATGTAACTAATAGAAAATATGGAACTTAATAGGGTATTATAGCCTACTGTACTGTTCACTCTTCAAATAAATCTCACTCTCTATCTCATTTTATCATGGCAACTTAAATAAAGTGAACTAGTCTCTGTTGTCTTCCACATTGTTGATGAGATTGTGGAGGACATTTTCCCTGTCATCCTCTTCATTTTGAGGAAAAGCTGTTCCACAGGGCAGCCGTGTTTTGAGTGCATGCGAGGAGTTTGTCCTTGGACAGAGGAAACCGGTGCAATCGCTCGCTCGTATTACATGAATGCGCTCTTGACTTGTAATACTGCGCTTACGACATTTGTCAGTGAAATAACGCCATATACACATCTCGCGAATGTACTGTCTTCTGCCATTTTCATCTATTTGCCGCTTTTCCTCTGCGGGTTAGGGCTTAACGTTACTGCAAACTTTTTTTATTGCTTAATGTCTTGCGGGCGAAAAGTATGTTGTAATGCACACGTTACTGAACATGTACTGAGTAAAATATTACTGAAAATGTATTAGTAATGGAAAATGTAATATGTTACTGTAATACATTACTTTTGTAACACATTACTCCCAACACAGTTAAAGGATGACAATATACAGAAAGTCCATTTTGCAGAAAGTTTATGAAGGCATATAAAATTATCCACCAACCTTTAATCATGCAAGGAAATTAGCATGCTGTTCCTCCACTTAATCTGTTCTTCCTCTTAATCTATGAAGCTCAGGTAAGCGCTTCAACGCTCTTTTGTAAAATGAAGCGTGCATATAACTATATTCCTACAAACACATTCAGAATCTAGGGCTTTATCTTTTTTAAGGGGAATGGAGCTTTGTTTGAATGAATCTAGGCCTCCCAAATTTATTGTGGAAGGTTTAATGAAATCTGTAACTAATGGCCAATTGAAACTGAAACACTGGCCAATTTAGTGTAGGAGGTTTCAGGGCTAAATTTGATCAGCCTGGTGGCCAATCTTCATTGATTGCACTTTTTACCAGTAAGAGCTGAGTGTGAAGGTTTAATTATACAGTAATAGTTTTCCTTAAAATATTGCAACGCACACAACATTATAGGTGACATATCAGAATTCAAAAGAGGACAAATTGTTGATGCATATCTTGCTGGCGCTTTTGTGACCAAGACAGAAAATCCTTGTGCTGTATGAAGAGACACAGTATCCAGGCTAATGTCAGCACACACCCAAGAATGACGAACCACATCCAAATAGAATAACTGTAGACACAAAAAGAAGTTGTCTGAAAGACATGTGCTGGTGCTTACCTGGATTGTATCCCAAAAAAATTATAAAACCACAGCTGCCTAAACTCACTGCAAAATGTGCACCTCAACTCTCCACCAAAACTGTTTGTCGTGAGTTCCACAGGGTTAATATACCGTAAAAGGCAATCGTGCCTATGCCAAACATTTGCTGCAACGTGCCAGGAGGAACAATCTTGGACTATAGACAATGTGAAGCATGTATTGTTCTATGATGAGTCCACCTTCTCTGTCTTCTCACATCCGGGAGAGTTACGGTATGGAGAATCCCCAAAGAAGAATACCACTCAGACTGTTGCATGCCCAGAGTGAACCATGAGGGTGGATCACTGATGGTTTGGGCTGCAATATCATGTAATTCCCTAGGCCCAATACTTGTGCTAGATGGGCGCGTCACCTCCAAGGGTTAACAGACCATTCTGAAAGACCCCAGTGACAGTCGAGTCTTCACATTGATCCCATGGGCCAGCCTGAACACCCGGCAATGACCTACTCACAGCTGCAGCTTCTCCATGATGGACGTCCAGCATTCTCCAGCCTCCGGTGCCTAGACTGCAGTTCTGCACAAGAAGTTTGGCAAAAGGAGAAATGGTCGTGCCCAACTGAGCCTGGTTTCTCTCTAGGTTATTTTCCTTCACTTTCGTCAATTGGTGAAGCTTGTTCCTCGCCACTGTTGTCACTTGGCTTGCTTGGTTTGGGACTTGTGGAGCTGCGCATCGATATATTTGCTCTTCAGTGTTTGGACTTTCAGCAGTGAAATTTAAACCACACTGAACTGAACTAAATTGAACTTCAACTCTGAAACCTGGACTGACACAGTTTCAATTTACTAGAACGTCAATGTTAAGCTGCTTTGACACAATTTACATTGTAAAAGTGCTATATAAATAAACATGAATTGACTTGAATTGACCATCTTCACCCAATGGTTCAAGCATTGTATCCTGAAAGTGGTGCTATCTGTCCGGATGATAATGTACCAATATAAACAGCAAGTCTAGTGACAGAGTGGTTTGGCCACCAATAGATAAATAAACATGACCAAAGATGCTGAGGCCTGACACTTTTGTGCACAAAAAAAAAAAAAAAAAAAAAAAAAATGTATCCCCATTAAACCAAATCATAGAAAAACATTACCTGCCAGGGGAAAAAAAAAAAAACATTGCTAATGGCTGGGGTCAGACAGAATCTGCGGACATTTTTTGCTATTTCTGCTGAGAATTTGTAGAATTATGCAGACTGATTTTAGGAGTATCATAACTAAAACTTAATATATTAAACAAAATCTAATAAATTTTTTACTTTTATTTAATATTTACAATGCAAATGCAATTAGATCCACAAGCAAGTCTCTTGTATAAAATATATCTGCTAAAAGACAGAAAACATTACCTTGCAAACTGTATTGTAAATAAATCATATAAACATTTTAATATTAGTAATATTATATCACAATTTAATTGGTGAAATTGATTTAAAAACTGAATAAATATAAATCTACACACATTTTCACAAGTAAATACATTGACTCAATGATCTACTAAAAATCTGCATACAGATCTACTAATTGCAAATGATAATATACTTCTAAAAACAGCCAATAGTAGTTGTGGTTGCAGACTTGCACATGCAAGCTGAGACATGCAATCTCAGAAATGCAGTCTCAGACATATGCATACACTGTAAAACCCAACAGTCAACTTTATCAAATTAAATCAGTGTAGTTAACTCAAAATTTACAGAAAGATATTTCTACTCATTTGAAAATAGTTTTGAAGTCAGTCTTGATGGTAATGAGTTAATTAAATACCTCATCACTTTAACCTAAATAGAGTAAGTTCACAATACTCATATACTGTAGATTAGTTTTTTTTTTAACTCAAATGGTTTGTAGCAATTGGTTTCCCCAAACCGTTTGAGTTGCCTTAACTTATTAGACTTTAGAGTACTCGGTTTGAGTTCTCTCCATTTATTGGGTTTTACTGTGCTCAAATTGCTTCGTTTACTCAAATGAAGTTCACAGTACTCATTAGGATTAGTTTTTCAACTTAAATGATTTGTTGCAATCAGTTTCCTCAAATGATTTGAGCATACCTGCCAACATTTGGTTCGTAAATTCCGGGAGACCACCCGGGGGGGCGGTGTAATTTCGTCATACGTCATCGCGTTCTACCATTTCTGTTTGTTTAACAGCCTATGGTAAATAAATGGGGTATTTCATATTTGCACTACGCTTTATGTAAGCTTGTCAATTTAACTAAATGTATTGCTGTTTGAATACAGTATATCATTATAGATGAGTAGGGAATTTGCAGTAATCTCTCAGACGTAATATACTCAGACAAGTTCTGAAACTCTCCCTTAAAACATCTCTGATTGTGCAACAATAATAAACTGTCAAATTAAATTGTTAAAATAAAGGAGAAGCAGATCGGGTTGACGGTACAAGGGAAATACCTTCAAACTGCCACCTGTTCTAAATCATTTGCCGTCGGTACGCAGAGAGGTGCTCTGCTCTCAGGCTGCAGGGGAGGCTCGTTGAGAAGAGTAGGGACGGTACAGTACAGCTGACAAACGACAGTATATAAAAATCGCCAGTAACACACAAAAAAAGTCGCTAGATTTGTCGCTAGTCGCTTTTTTGAAAATTTGTCGCTAAGTTGGCAACACTGGCGCAAACTGAAGAGCGGGGAGCGGGAGGAGTGAGAGGTTTAAGGAAATGGGGATGCGTGAACTGTAGCGCGCGACCGTCACCGGAAGAGCACAAGCGCCAAGTTTCAGCCCAGACTGTACCAAAATGCTGAGGAGCGGGGGGCGAGTTCCGGGAGTTTACCGGGAGACAGACCAATACGGGAGACGGGTCTGAAATACGGGAGACTCCCAGGAAAAAAGTGTTGGCAGGTATGGATTTGAGTTACCTTAACTTATTGGGTTTTACAGTGTAGGGTTAGGTGTACGCATTAAAAGCATCGTATGAAGTCCTTCTCATAACATCAGGGTAACTTGTATTGCAGTGTTACAATTTCCACAAGTGAAGTTCACAAACTAATTTCGAGAGCAGCACTTGATACAATTAATGGTGGCTGGTCTCCCATCCATAATCATTAGTAAGCCAATTGGATTAGTCTGAACTCACTATAAATAGCCTGTATAGTATTACTCCCTTTTCTTCATTTTTGAAGAATCCCCCATCGACCCCTTTCCCCCCCTTTTCCTCCTTTACCAAGGGGAGCTCTCGAGAACTACCTGATCTTGTATGCCTTTAAATGCTCATTGACCAGGCGGGAGCCCTGGGCTCAATTATTTACAAGCTCAAGGTTCTCCCCCGGGACAGCATGCCAAAACTGCTAATATTATCAAGCAATAGCTGAGTGTGAACTCTTGAATTGTAATTTAAAACTGGTTACCATGTGTTTATTTGTGCCCTGCTCACTCTGACTATGCCACATACCATCTGGCTCTCAAAACATTGTAGTAATGTAAATGAATGACCAACATGTTTCTGTTTTTAGTTGGAAACAGTGTTGAGTAAACACACATAATTCGAACAAAAAATATCAAAATGCTTTCCGAAATCCTTGTGCAATCATTTTCTAATAGCATTACGGTGTATAAAACATTACACAGACATAACGCACTCCAACGTCTTTATAGAGCAGAGCCTTAGTGACTCTCCAGTAGAGCAGAACCATTACATTCTGCTCTCACAACATATGCAGCAGAGACTGTGAAGGCTTGTTAGAGAGCCGAGATGCTATTCAAATCCTGATAAGCGTAAGGGAGTCACCTGATGAGATGTTAGCAATGCCGAGAGCTCCCCACAGCTCATCTCAGAAAGAATAGATCGATGGTCGCCTCCTTCTTTTCTGTGTGGGATTTCAAGTTCCCGCTTAGAGAATACACACACTTATAACACAATGTAGAAACGTACAAACACTTGTCACGGTTTGAAGGAAGCTGTTGCCACAGAAACACACACTGATGCAGGCCACAGGCGAGAATGTTTGATCATGCAGAGGAACAATGCAGCCAAAACCTGGAAAACCGATGCTTGCTTGCAGTTTACAGAGCCAGAATAGATTTCACAGATTCCTGATATGCATGGCAAATTCTGCTGTCATTTCTGAGGAGCAATTTCAGATGCAAGCTGATTTTTTTAGGGGGATTTGTTTGGTCTCCTGCATGTAATTTGTTTATTCCAATCTTGACATCTCACAGGTAGGGTCGCCAAGCTGTCAAAGGTGTTGCATTTCTGATTTGACTCTAATATACAGAATGGAAATATTTTCCTCTTCATGGTAGAACACACATGAGCTGCCGGAGCTGGGTGTTGTTGTCATGGTGATATGAGGCTTGATGAATGGCAGTGCAATCGCAGGCGCTTATTTTTAATTGGTTTATTGCAAGAATTCAGTCTATCTCTCTCCATCTTCATTCCACGAGCTCCTATTCATTATCAAATGATGAAGCATGTTTTCCTCTCAGACAAGCTCATCTTTCTAAATGACGTTCAGACAAACATATGTGAACATTTATGTATTTATAGCTACAATTCGCTTGCAGTCAGACCGGTAAATATGGATAAGCTTGATTGTCATGTCACATCAGTTTTTCGAGTATTCTATTCTTAGTTTAAGGGATAATCCCTTTCTTTTGGCAATTTAAGGATTGTATAGCAAGAATCCAATTTGTGACCCGAGGGTTAATGTCACCTTCGTGTTGAGCATGTGTAATTCAAAGTGGAACACAGAATGTGACAAATCCATATACAGACAAGTAGCTACTTAATTATAACTATATTTTTTTGTAGTTTTATGTAGTTCTCAACAATTTTGTGGAGGTGCTGTTAAACCTTTTTTTTTTCTTTCTTTCTTTTTCTTTCTTTCTTTCTTTCTTTCTTTCTTTCTTTCTTTCTTTCTTTCTTTCTTTCTTTCTTTCTTTCTTTCTATAAGCTCTTAAGGCCCAAGGTGTTTTTTTACATGCATTTTTTATTTCTCTTTGCTATTTGGGCTTATTGGAAGCTATTTATAGATAAGTATCTTCTTTTGATATGATGTACTTTTAGAGAAAAATGATGTCCATATATGTGGACTCGTGGTCCGAATCTACATAAAACACTTTTTCCCGAATTTTCTTTTATGCATATTTACCATAGATTTTTTTTAAACTTGTTTTTACTCCCTGATAGTCAAAGCATTTTTTTCCCATTTTGGACAGTTAAAAATAGGGTTTGGGACATTTCATATGCTGCAAAACAGTTGCAGGATGACACTGTATGTCTGTAACAAAATATAAAACATTCAAAGTATTTTAAATAGCCACTTAAGAGCTAAAAATGTGCTGTCCACGCATGTGGACACTCGGGCCCTATAGGAGGTTATGCTATTTTTTTTTTTCCTGAAATGCGTTTAGAAGTAGTGTTAGGGTAAAGGTTTGTACAGTTTGAAGAATATCTATGTCTTGGCACTGCATGAAAAGTCTCATTTTTGGCAGTTAATGGCCCTGTAGATTGCTGTAGAAGTATTAGGCCCCATTTACACTAATACGTTTTAGTTTTAAAACGGCAATTAAGAATGAAAACGATCCACGTCCACATTGGCGTTTCACCCAGCGTTTCTGAACAACTCTGCGTCTACATTACACTCTGAAAATGCACATCACGTGACCACACACACACACACACACTGGCGTGCACTGCAGCGTGCTTTGAGCACATCTACCCATATGAGAGCTGTGCACGTCGGACTGTTCATCAAGGATCTCCCGCTGGATCTAATCTCACTATATTTGTTAAATGTGATATTTAAAGAGCCCCTATTATACATTAAATAGGGTCATATTTTGGTTTTAAGGGTCTCCAACAACAGGCTGACATTCATGCAAGGTCAAAAAACACTTTCATGGTCTTATAATATGCATTTATTTTTACCTAATTATCCCAGCGACTCCCATATGAATTGTTCAGCGATTCATTTGTTCCCAAACCCCTCCTTAGCGCGAAGCTAATCTGCGCTGATTGGAGCAATGACAGTCTGTTGTGATTGGTCGACACTGACAGCCTTCAGCGCGAGACAGAGTGAAATGCCCAGTACGGCTTATCAACAATATAGTAGTCAGAGTGCATACACGCTTCATATTAGTGTAAGGTGTGGATTTTGGCTGCCAGTCAGTGAATGTAAACACCGACGACCAACTATTTTATTGAGCAAAAACTCCAAGAAGTGGGGAGGAGGATGACATGAGTCTCCTAGCCCGTCACACTCTACCTGCTTCTCTCTCTCTCTCTCTCTCTCTCACACACACACACACATACACACACACACACACACACACACACACACACACACACACACACGCATTACACTCCTCCTCAGAGGACAAAACACCAAAATAAAAGTCATTAACAGAAACATTCAAAAACAGAATACAAAGAATGTATATTAAAGAAACAACTTCACATTAGTTACTAACACCATAGTACACAGTACCCGGTTCTCACCATAGTGAGGGCGGCGTCCGCGAACCCCCCCGGTTCTCACTTTAAATCACTACACCCACACCCTTCCTCCCGGTCCTCACTCTCAACCGTGAACCGGTCACTTTCTATTTCACTTTCGGATTGAGGGCGATGTGTTCGCCGTTCGCCTAGCGCACCAGTCCAGCTTGCTCCAGCCCTGACTGTTATTTAGACACCTCACCCCGAACCTAACCCTCCGGTCTCCTGGATTTTCAGGGACAGATTTTGGCAGGTATGTTTGCAGTATTATTTTGAAACTTGACTTCTGCAAGTATGTAAGAACAGCTGATAGCAACGACAAACAGCAGAGGATTGCAGGCTCAGAAACGCATTTAAATGCGTAAACAAAGCAACGTGGCATGCGATAAGAGAATATAAAGAGTTAACCGGATACAGTACAAGCGGTTACAAGTAACAAAACATGTTGATCATTTCTATTTGCAATCATTGCTGTGGCACCTCGAACTGCTATATGTTCTCTAGGCTTACTTGTACTCTGCTTGGCCCAGCCGGGAGGTTGTAGCATTCTCTATCCTCTGACAAGCTATCTTCTGCGGGCTACCGCGCTCCCTTTGAGTGCAGCAGCCTGGCGGTGTACTGTACCTAATAAATTGTCCTTATTTTGCCCGTCCTTGTCCTTATATTGTCTGTCCATTACAAGATGGAGGAAGAAACTAATGCATGAGCTGTGTAGATGATAGCCCATTGTAAGCGTGCAGATTTCTGAACGACTCCTTTCCCTCACACTTCCAATAATATCCAGCTAAGCACAGCGTCTTCATGACTCATGACTTCAGGATCTGTTTGTCTCTGCTGCGGTTTAGTGGGCGGGGCCGCAGGTTTGAATTGAATTTCTGCGCGCGCAACCATTATGTTTCGTATCGACGTCACAACGAAATGGCTGAAGATTCGTTATCAAGACGATTCATTTAAACCCCTATGAGTCGATTCTTTTATAGATGAATCAATAGTTTTAAAAACTGTCCACTTTCAGATTTAAGCTTCAGTTGGATGTTTCACTTCACTAAGAGCTGTGTCACACACTACATGGAAGGTCATTTTCAAAAACCCATAATAGGGGCTCTTTAATTCATCTTGCTCTCTATATCTAACGACATATTCCCCGACTTTAATCTTTTGAATCTATTACTTGTTCTCAGGTAACGTGTTTTGGCTGAGTGCAAAGATAAGTTAGGTTAATATATTAATGACACTGATTCTGCATATTGAATGATTGCTTGCCTTTATTTCCTATATTGTGTAAACTTATTGTACATTACACTTTTATAATGGCCATTATTGATTATTAAAACTGATATTCAGTGAAAGAAAGGGTATGTTTTGTATTTTCAATGGAAATTAAAGGAAGCAGTAATGTTATAGGCTCCATTTTGTTATAAATATGCATACAGTGAAAATGACGATCATATAAATGTGTAGCTACACGACACCTCAACATTTTTGGTGTCTGTTAAGTTGTTAATATCAAAATGAATTTGTTTTTGAATGAATTTATTGTTAAGATGTAAAACAATTTAGCCAGGGTGATGTGAATGACGTTATAAAGTACAGCGTTCCCTTTGAAGATTTATCCGACGTGTCCTCGGGAGTTTGTTTTCCATATCAAACTTGTGAAGTCTGAACTTACAAGGAGCGGATGCAAGACTGAACTGTGTGTAGGCTACTTAATATTGAGAAATAAGCCCCAATCAGTTAGGCGAATGTCTGCAGCCATGCCTCTGTTTTTAGATGTCTCCGTTTTCCCCCATCCACACTGAGACGGAGCAGCAGCGTTTTAGAACGAAAATGACCTCTTCATCGTTTTCAAAACGCTCCGTTTTCATTGCTCGAAAACTCCGGCGTAGTGTGGACAGATGGTGTAACCGTAGTAAAACTTATGCATTTTAAAACTAAAACGTATTAGTGGGGGCCTTAGTGATTCGGCTGTTCACGGGAGTTTTCAGAGAACACCAAAAATATCTGAGAACTGCCGATAATCGACGTGGAATTGGCTTAACAGTTGACACCCCCATGTTTCCCCTTTTTATAAATTCACTTTATTGATATAGCTTGTTTACATTAACACAGGTTTGCAACTAACAGAACTGATAGAAAGTTAAATTTTGAACATGAAGCAAATGAGCACACAAAAGTGTAAAAATCCACAAATACCTCAACCACTGTGCAGTGTGGCATTATTACAGTAGCTTTCTTTGATGTTTTGCTTAAATGTACAGTCGATGTGTTCACCACACATCGTCCAGCAATGAGCTCAACGGGGAGAAATGATGCTGAGCTTGTTGTGTCTGTACCCACAAACTCCAAATTTTACAGGCTTTCCATAAAAAATGTTGACGTGTAATAACATGTTTGAAAGCATTTTCTTGTGACATAACATTTACAACAAAAAACTGTTGTATAATAACAGGCCGTGGTTCAGCTTGATGGTCAATGGTAGGTTCTTCAAAACTGTGTTTCCACATCACCTAGCATATACGCATTCAGACCTTTCTGCTCTTGATCCATCAATAGAGTAATTGGCATTGAGATATGTTACTCTTTTGCATGTCTTGGCAAAACAACCAATCAATTTCAGTAATGTAATTTTGAGGGTACATCTGATGATACATGATCAACACTGCATTTATGTCAGTCTCAACTAAAGTGATCTGCTGAAATAGAGACAGAGGCTCCACTGTACAGTTTTATAACAGCAGTTGTTCTGCTGACACAGAAACATTAGGGTTCACATATAACATAACCATTTCACTTCCTAATATGCTGGCAAATTCAACAATATGTTTGTCACGCTGGTAGACAAGAATGGTTATCTTTTCACAGTTTTATTCAAAACAAAGTCACTTAATCAAAGTAAGGAAACAAAGAAGTGGTATTGATGCTGTGGCGATCTTCTTTCACAGCATAGCAAATATAAACATCTGATGTTTTTGATCTCACTAGTAGTTCGCTCATAGAAACATCAGCAGGTGAGTATACAGACACACAGTCCATCAAGTCACTTGTAGATCTCCTAGTAAACACTATATAAGTGTAAGCATTCTCTTTGATCAGTGTGAAGTATCAAAAGGCATGTAATGAACATCCGTGGAGGAGTATACAAGCACACAGTTCATCAGATAGATAGCAGATATTATAGTAAACACCAGATAAGAATATTCACTTCCCTTGATCAGTATGATGGACTCGAAGATTCATAAGGAAAATCCATGAAAGAAGGAGAGAAGACAAAGGAGTGAAGATGAGGACAACCACCCAACTTCAATACCGGCTGATGACTGAGAGGAGAAGGTAGGGTTTTATAGTGTCCTTGGGTGATGGGGAACAGGTGCAAGTAATTAGAATGCCGGTGAGAGTTCACGTAATTGGATGGAGGTGGTTTGTGAGGGAGAACGATGATTGGGTGAGCAGGAACGAGCCAGGGATGTGACACTATTCACATGTCCATGGCACTCGAAGCTGTTGACTCTGCTGAAACGGCCTCATTATTTGAACTTTGTTGTCATTATACTTTCCCAAAATGCCAATAAAACATTCATATGAAAAGCGCCAACATGAGTAAACTGGTCTAACATGCACTCTTCCATATGAAGATGCAAATGCATATTAGGGGTGCAGTGCAAAGGGCCAAAAAGTTCAACATATTTTGAAAGTCTGTGAGTCTGTGTGTTTATGTTTTTACATCCCGTTGGGAACCAGAATGCACATATATACATGGGGACTTGTGTCACAAATGGGATCTTAATTGATCCCCATGGGTAATCAAGCTTCAAATTGTTTAAATCAGTGGGTTCGGTTAGAGCAGGGGTGCTCAACCCTATTCCTAGCGATCGACCTTCCTGCAGTTTTTCCTGTAATTATCAAGTGCTCCTCACGTTCTAAATAATTGGTTCAGGTGTGTTTGATCAGGGTTGGAGCTGAAATCAGCTGGAAGGTCGATCGCCAGGAACAGGGTTGAGCACCCCTGGGTTAGAGTAAGTGTTTAGACTAGAATAAAGACTTTGTACAAAATAAAAATGATTATGTCTATGGAAAGTCCCTTCCCAAAAGCATAGCAAACTGGGTAAAAATTTACAATATTAGTACATGAAAAACAATGTCTTGATATGTAAAGATGTAAAAATATGTAAAAGATATGTGTTGTATGTGTAAATAACGACTACCTTAATTACTTGTTAGTACATGATTGTTTGTTAATTAATGTATTAATTACCACATGAGTTTATGCTTAATTTACCCATCATGAACTCATTAATGTATAATTATGTCATCATGACTTTACTTGGAGGGGCACATCACCATTTACTCATTCTTAACTACTCATGAACTCCTTATGCACGTCCATCTAGTGCATTTACACTGAATAACAAAAAAAGATGTTCTGCTGACATAAACATAACAGTTTAAACACAGGAGTTCATGAGTAGTTAGGGACGAGTTAATAGTGATGTGCCCCTCCAAGTAAAGTCATGACATAATTATACATTAACAGCTCATGAGTTTATGTAGGTGACATTTAGCTTAAACTTAAATGTTAGTTAATACATTGATTACAACAATAACAAGTAATTAAAGTAAGCAATATTTACACATGCACTCATATGAGTCATGTTGTAAAGTTAGTTCATGATCATTAACTTATCATTAACTTATAATAATGTTTAGTTTACATATTAATACATCATTATTCATGTACTGTTATTGTAAAGTGTTACCACAAACGGTGTGTGTGTGTGTGTGTGCGGCAAGACAATCACACACACTGCTTGCTGCCAACATTTGGATTCAACAAAAAATAACACATGAATTTTACATGGGACAGCACTGAGAAACAAGAGCTTTGGTTTGTGATGAAACTGCACAGAAAAAGCTTCCGATCACACAATGAATAAGGTAAGAAAATTGAACTGAGATTGTAAAGGTTCAACATCGCATCCACACAGATCGTCCTCTTAGAATTTTAAGGTTCTATCTGACATTTTTGTCAAAATTGAGCTATTGGCATATTCTTATTAAATGACAACTTATTTACATTATGTTTTCTTATAAGTTGTTTACATTTTAAGACCTCAATATCTCAAAATCATTCAGAACGCAGATAGATCCTTATAATTCCAAGGGATGACCCTTGGATGACCCTTATACACTTCTTACTTGTTGGTCCTTAGGGACACAATGGTTTAGGATCCTGTCTTGTATAATAAGTATGTGGCCACATATTTTTCACAATTGATTCCCAGCCATTGAATTAGATTTTTTTAGGTGAAACCATTTTATTTAAAGTTGCTCTCTCTCTCTCTCTCTCTCTCTCTCTCTCTCTCTCTCTCTCTCTCTCTCTCTCTCTCAATTAAATTAAATTCAATAATTGCTTTATTGACATGACAAATGTTACAAATGTATTGCTAAAGCAGTTCTAAAGTTTACATAAAAAGTAACATGCATATGTAATAAAAACAAAACAGTAAATAGTAGTAGTAAAAAAAAGATGATATTTATATATAATAATTAAATTAAATAACAATACATCATATTATTTAAAATATCATATTATTATTCAATATATCATATTATTATTTAGTATATCATATTATTATTTAACATATATTATTCGTACAAATCAATACAAAAATAATAATAGATCAGAATAAACTGTACATTTAACAATCAACATTTTAGGATAAAACAGTAACAAAAACAATACTAATCAGTATATTTACAATGACTCGTTCATAATAATCTAGTCTAATCTAATAATAATAACATATATATATATATATATATATATATATATATATATATATATATATATATATATATATATTATATATATATATATATATATATATATATAGGTGTGTGTGTGTGTGTGTCTGCAAATGTCCCCACAAGTATAACAATACCATTAAATTTAGACCACGCGAAGACCCCAAAAATTTCCCTGTAAAATGAATGAAATACCCATAAAATGAATGAAATATCTACAAAGTCATCATTATGCTCGTTAAACCATAGAATAGAGCCATCAAAAAGACACTATACTTCAATGTTGCTGTCACACTCGTGTTCCTTGAACAGAGTTCAAAAGAAAGTCATTGACTTAATACATTACATTACATTACTGCAATAGTATTGGAGTTCTCAGATAGGGTTGCCACCCGTCCTTTAAAATACGGAATCGTCCCGTATTTGAGAATAAAATTGCGCGTCCCGTTTTGAATCAATACGGGACGGGTTTTGTCCCTTATTTTTATAATTTTTTTAAAAGTAGCTTTTCATGCAAATCATTCCACACGCATTTTATGAAGATGCCTCATTTCCTACTTTTGATTGGGTAATACTTGATGTCATCGTTAGTTTGATTGGTCTTTGTCCAGTGAGGAGGGCGTGTCTTTTAAGCGGAGTCTGTCAAGTCTTGACAGAGAGTAGCCTAATGGCAGATGCTTCTCCAGATAACCTTCCGCGTCTTAAAGTTTCAAAGTTTAAACGCAAGCGGCTGCAAAAGTACCGCAGAGAGTTTGAGTAAACATACCTGGCTGGTATACAAGCCAACTGCACGATTTGTCGGAGAGCGTTCTCTGTGGCTCATGCGACAGCATGCCTCCGGAGAGGAGCATTGCCGACATAGATATATTCATCTATGCATTCCCGCAATGACAGAGCTCTTCTCCCGAAGCAGACATGGTAATGACAGTGACCCAGTCTGTGAAAATCTAGCTGGAGTGATTTTTTATTTTTTATTTTTTATTTTTTTTGTAATTTACTGTTTTCTACATATAATAAAGAACAGCATGTGAAAATAATAAAAATATATGGTATTTAATATTAACTGAGTAAAACCATCAACAACTGAAATCACAGTGAAATGAATGGCTACAATCAAACTTTCTCTCAGAATTAGATTTGGCCTGGTTTTCACACACTGGGTTACAAATTGTAATTTGTAAAAATTCTGTAAATACAATGTAAGTGGATCACGGTCCAATGTAATATTATGATTTGTCATAATATTAAAATAAATATAAAAGTCAGGCACATAAGCATTAATTTATTACATGAAACATTACATTTATTAAATTAATAAACAACATAATGCCCATGTAAAGAAAATAAACTAGTAAATTGCAACTTTCCAAATTTTTAAATTAGAAATAGGCTATTTTTACTTTACTAGCTAATGTTTGTAGCTAGTTTATGTGCTGTTTCCATGTTTGGATAGGTGTTACTGCAAATAATGATAAATATTTTAGCCAAAATCTGTTAACAATACAACCCTTTAAAATTAGGTTGATTAGTATTTTCTCCTCTCCTCTACAGCAGCTGAGGTAACACAGGTGTACCACAGTATTAAACACAACATCAGCTATAACAGTGCTGCAGAGCTGTAAAAGAGAAAGACTGACTGCATCTGATCTGTTTACACAGATTTCAATAAAAGACAGTTTATTTTAATGTCCAAGTGTTCATACTTTCCTGAAAACATATTTCAATTTGTGATTTACCACCACTGGTATGCTATTGGGCCTGTGATTGGGGACGTAGCCCCCGCTGCAGTATGCGTCCCTTATTTTTTTGTATTAAAAGTGGTAACCCTATTCTCAGAATATATTAACACTGCCAGAGAGACGTGCTGCTGTAATTGCTTTAAAACATTGATGATATGTTCAAATAAAACGTGAATTAAAACAACACAACTCACTTCTCATACTTTTTTATGCTCAGAACAACCATATGCATGTTTCATAAACATTATAAAAATAAATCATATTTTGGAGGCAGGGTCAGTGTTTTCTGATCTGTCAATAATTTTGGATACTATCTTTAATCATGGTTTCTCATTATAGTCAGCTATAACTGTGACATGCATAATCATAGCCTCAAATAACATGATCAGCTATGCTAATACTATGCTAATGCTTGCCTAGAGACATTATGAACAGCATTTTATCTTGCACCTTACTTGTCAAGCCAAAATGAAAGAACTGACAAAACTGGCACAGTTAATATCATCATTGCATGACAATAAGTCATACAACAGCTGCTAACGTAAACTGGGTTGTTAGCAGGCCTCAATTACATATGTTATCAAATCCTAACACATAGTAAGCATTTCTAGCATATGTTACTACACTTAGCTTATCAATATTAACATGTATACGTATATTGTTATTAGCATTTGGCTAATCACTGTTAGCATATGTAGTACACAGGAAGCCCCGTTTTGTTAGCATGGGATAAATGAGCCAATACCCAAGTCCCTACGATATTCTCATATATAGATATTGATGTTGTTAAATAAGTGCTAGGTTAGTCTGTTTTGTTGCTATTGAGTCGATTGACAGCTTAGAGTGAGTGACAGCTCAGTATGAATGATACAAATCAACCATGTTGTCTCTAAAAGACTGCACCATAAATATATCATTCTAGGCCCTTAGTTTCAGTCGAAGGGATCAGTTGCTAGGGGGCTCTAAATGGTTGCACAAGCCTTTGTTCTTGGTGTTGTTGTTGTGGGTATCCATTCTAAAACTCCACTTTTATAATAGTTTATCTGTTTTCACAAAACCATGTCTTTGTAGTTTACACAGAGAATATGTGAGTTTTCAAAAGCCCCTAAAATGGTATTGTCTGGTTAATGAACAGAAACATTTAAAAGTTTACATAAAATAAGATTATTATGCCTCTGAAAAAGCTCAGATGATGGTGTCAAGGTTTTGGAAGTTTCTGATTAGCTAATTGACAACATTTGAGTTAATTGGAGGCACAACTGTAGAATAGTATTTAAGGAAAACCTCAAACACACTGCTTCCTTGTGTGACAACATGGGGTAATCAACAAGCCAGAATCAACAAGAAAAAAAAAACAGATTACAATTTGAAAAACTACACTGGGAAAAATTATAATTTTTGGAGACAAATGGTCTGATGGAACTAAGATTGAACTGTTTGGCCATAATGACCAGTGTTACATTTGGAGGACAAAGAGAAAAGCTTACAAGCCTAGGAACACCATCCCAACTGTGAAGTATGGGGGCGGCAGCATCATGTTGTGGGGCTGTTTTGCTGCAGGAGGGACTGGTCCACTTCATAGCATAGATGGCATCATGAAGAAAGAACATTATGTAGAAATACTGAAGCAACATCTTAAGACATCAGCCAGGAAATTAAAACTTGGCCACAAATGGGTCTTCCAAACAGACCATGACCCTATGCATACTGCCAAATTAGTTCAAATTTGCTTTAAAGACAACAAAGTGAATGTTTTGAAGTGGCAATCACAAAGCCCTGAGCTCAATCCTATAGAACAATTGTGGGCAGAGTTGAAAAAGCTTGTGCGAGCGAGACAGCCTACAAATCTGACTCACCAATTCTGTCAAGGAGGAATGGGCCAAAATTCCTGCAAACTATTGTGAGAAGCTTGTGGAAGGATACCGAAAACAGTTGACCAAAGTTATACAGTTTAAAAGCAAAGCTAAAAAAAAACAAGGAAATGTATGTAAACTTTTTACTGTCTAGAAATTAATTTAAAAAAAATAATAATAAATAAATAAAATTCTCTGAAAAACTAACTATTTTATTATTCTGGCATTTAGCAAATGTAAATGATTTAGGTAATCCTAAATATATACAGGTATTAGGTAATCCTATATATACAGACACACACACACACACACACAAACACACACACACACACACACACACACACACACACACACAGTATATATATATAGCTGAAACAGCTTTTGTGCGTGTCAAAATTGGGATGCAAAAAACTATGTGCAACTAAAAAGAAAGAAAGCTGTTGCATCATTTATGCATAACAACTGGTTCCTTACATTATTGATATAAATGCCATGTAATCATTGCACTGCTGCAAAGGGACAGATGCACTGTAAGATGTAAGAAAATAAAATGACAGCAATAAAGTGAAGAGTAAAAGTAAAAGAAGGTTGTAGAGTACATTTTAACACAAATTAAGTTTAAATGACTTAATAAATATCCATTTGCTATATGAATTAGTTTACTATTTCTGAATATTTTTGGGTTTCACTATCTTTTTTTAGTCATCTTTATTTTTAACCCTAAAGCTTCTTAGAGAAATTTTGTTGAGCAAAATCATTTAGTTTTGATGGCTTCTTTAATCTGAGCATGCACTCTTGCATTCACACACATACACTATGGCCAATTTAGCTTATTCAATTTACCTATACCGCATGTCTTTGGACTGTCGGGGAAATCAGAGCACCCGGAGGAAACCCACATGAACATGCAGAGAACATGCAAACTCCACACAGAAATGCCAATTGACCCAGCCAGGGCTTGAACCAACAACCTTCTTGCTGTGAGGCGATCGTGCTACCCACTCCGCCACTGTGATGCCAGTATTGATATAAATTAAACACACGTAATTCTTTGTTTTTGTATGTCTTATACTGCACTTATTGTATTTAATGATTATTATTGTTTATGTAAATCACTCTGAATTACCATTGTGTATGAAATGTGCTATATAAATAAACCTGCCTTGCCTAAATGCAGATTGTATAGTGAGTAAAAGATACTCATGGTTTTACCTGTAGATCAACGAATCAGTCAAATTAATATAGCAATACAATTCCCATTCTGATAAAACACAATCAAACATATGTCATTGTGGATGCTACAATAGCTGGATTGCTTCTGTACATTTTTTAAGCCTGGCTTTTTGTCACTTTGTGTTCCACTGCTAGATAAGTGCAAGTTTTCCTTAACACATAGTAATGCTTCAGGTCATGCACTCCATGGCTTCTCTGATCACATTTGATGTCTCTCAAATGTTCCATGGATCACGGTTGAGTTGAATTGTATTTTCAGGGCATAGTCTAAGCTCTTTTGATGCCTGTGGAGAGGTTGGCTCTGTCTACCCCAAGCACCTTTTTCTTTCCGCAGATATGAAAGCAGCTCTATTGCAGGCGTATCGCTGAGAGAAGCCAGAGCCTCTAAATGAGGTGTTTGATGATGGTTCTGGTGTCACAATATCACTCACTAACTGCTATGAGTAATTCCTTCTGTGAGTGTGCATAACCCCTGCATGAATCACTATTGAACATATCTGAGCCTGTTTGAATACAAGGGTCTCGAAGGGTCATGCTTTCTTCTATTGGTTACCCTTGGTCACCTGATTTATTTTTCTTTTTTTTTTAACAGTTTCTTCTGTAGGTGAAATAGTGGAGACTTATTTTATAGTGGAGACTTATTTATTTATTTTAATTGTGTTTCCATAACAGGTGCATTGTTAACACACACACAAACATGATTACTTATTAGAGATCAATTATTATGGTGACTTGAGAAACCAACATAGCTACTGCAATATACTAATCCATATTAGAAATATACTAAAAAACATACTAAATATATACTAATCCATACTAGAAACATACTATACCAATCCATGCTAAGAATACATCAATCCATACTAAAAACATACAAACATACTAATCATACTAGAAACATGCTAATTCAAGCTTTTACTATACTAGCAATATGGTAATTCATACCAAAATCATGCTAACAACATGCTTGTTTATACTGGAAACATGCTAGCAACATGCTAATTCAGAACCATGCTAACAACATGCTAGCTTATACTAAAACCTTGCTAATACAAACTATAACTGTGCTAAATTATGTTAGCAACTGCCAAGTAACCACTCAAAACACCTTAGCAACTGCTTAGCAACAACTTAGCAATCGCCTAGCACCCACTAAGAACATTTCAGCAACTACCTAGTAACACCTTAGTAACCACCTTGAACAAAATATCAATCGCCACACAATGCCTTAGCTACCACCTAGAACACCATCAAGCAACCACACAGAACACCTCATCAACCACCAAGCAAAGCCTTAGCAATCACATAGAACATCTTATCAACTAGCAACACTGTAATAACCACTCAGAACACCCTAGAATCACCTAGCAATGCCTGAGCAACTGCCTAGCAACCACACAGATCACCCTAGCAACCACCTATTAATGCCTTAGCAACCACTCAGAACACCCTAGCAATGCCTTAAGCAACTGCCTAGCAGTCACTCAGAACACCGAGCAGCCGCCAAGCAACGCCTTAGCAACCACACAGAAAACCCTAGCAACCACCAATTAACGCCTTAGCAACCACTCAGAGCACCCTAGCAACCACCTACTGATGCCTTAGCAACCACTTAGAACACCCTAGCAGCCATCTAGCCACACTTTAATAACAACTTAGAACGCCTTAGCAACCAACTAGCAACTACTCAGAACACCCTAGCAATCGCCTAGCAACACCCTAGCAACCACCTAGTGACGCCTTAGCAACCACTTAAAACACCCTAGCAGCCACCTTGCAACACCTTAGCAACAACTTAGAATGCGTTTGCAACCACCTAGCAACTTCTCAGAATACCTTAGCAACTCCCAAGGAACGACTCAGAACACCTTGGCAACTGCCTAACAACAATTCTGAACACCCTAGCAATGCCTTAGCAATCACCTAGAACATCCTGGTAACCACCTAGCAATGCCTTAGAAACCACTCAGAACTTCCTATCAATGCCTTAGCAACCTAAGCAACTTTACTTTTCTAGTTAAAACTGTTGTTTAAAATTATGTTGAAAAAGTATATCCCCATTAATCCTAGCCCTTGTAATTTTTGATTTTTTTATCAGACCTTTATAAATTAAAATAACTATAACATTTTATTCAAAAACATTCACATCCAGTACATGCAGAGAAAAAAAGAAAAATCCAAGTGGTGTCTTTTTTTCCATAGCTTTATGCACTTCCCTGGTCTAAAGAGACTTGCTATATGCTGTGAAATTTCAGAGTCAGATTATTCTATAAACAAACCAAATCTTGGATCCGTCCTGCCTTGTATCAAGAGTTCAGACTGCTGATGGTGGTGTAATTGTGTGGGTATATTTTCTTGGCAGACTTCGGCTGCCTTATTACCAACTGAGCATCGTTTAAATGCCACTGCTTTTAAGAGCACTGTTGCTGACCATGACCATCCCTTTATGAGTAACACCACACCATACACCACAGTGTAATGCTTCCTTCCAGCAAGATAACATGCTGTGTCACAAAGCTCAAGTCTTCTCAAACGACTTTCGTCAACACAACGATAAATTCACCGTTACTCAAATGACCTCCACAGTCGCCAGATATCACTTCACAGCATGGGAAGGTAGATTCATGTAATGGATCTGCAGCTGACAAAAATGCCACCGCGGCATGCTATTTATGTTAATATGGTCAAAAATATCCCAGGAATGTTTTAGCACCTTCTTAAAAAGACAGTTCACATTAAAAAAAAAGAAATTTCTGTCATCTTTTACTTGTTTCAAGTCTGTTTTGAAGAAGGCTAAAAACTGGTAACCATTAACTTCCATAGTATTTGTTTTTCCTACTATGAAAGTCAATGGTGACATGTTTTCAACTTTACCTTTTAAAATATAATCTATTATGTTCAAATATTCATTTATGGGTGAACTATACCTTTTAAAAATGCTATTCAGTATGTATGAGTGTATACTGTACATACTCTTACAGGCCACTTTATTAGGTATACCTTACTAGTATCGGACTGGACACCCTTTTACATTCAGAACTGCCCTAATCCTTTATGGCATATATTTAACAAGGTACTAGAAATATCGGTAACACTTTATAATAACAGTACATGAATAATGATCTATTAATATATAAACTAAACATTACTTTATTATGAATTAATGATGAGTTAATGTATGCCTAATCATGAACTAACTTGAACTACAACATGAGTCACAAGAGTTCATGTGTGAATTACGGCTACCTTAATTACTTGTTAGTACATGATTGTTTGTTAATTAATGTATTAATTACCACATTAGTTTATGCTTAATTTAACCATCATGAACTCATGATATGTTCATATATAATTATGTTGTGACTTTACTTGAAGGGGCACATCATCATTAACCCATTCTTAACTACTCATGAACTCCTTATGCACTGTCCAACTAGTCAGTTTACACTGAATAACAATAGAAAAGTGTTCTGTCAACATCAGCATGAACAGGAGTTCATGAGTAGTTAAGGATGAGTTAATGATGATGTGCCCCTCCAAGTAAAGTCATGATATAATCATACATTAACAGCTCATGAGTTCATGTTGGTTACATTTAGCTTAAACTTAAATGTTAATTAACACATTAATTAACAACATGTACTAACAAGTAATTAAGGTAGCCGTAATTCACACATGAACTCGTGTGACTCATGTTGTAGTTCAAGTTAGTTCATGATTAGTGCATACCTTAACTCATCATTAATTCATAATAAAGTAATGTTTAGTTTGCACATTAATACATCATTATTCATGTACTGTTATTGTAAAGTGTTACCGAAATATCTCCCAGATAGCTTGTCGGCTGCACATCCATGATGCAAATCTCCCGTTCTACCACATCCCAAAGGTTCTCTATTAGATTGAGTTCTAGTGACTGTGGAGGCCATTTGAGTACAGTGAACTCATTGTCATGTTCAAGAAACCAGTCTGAGATGGAATGCATTGAGTTTCTGCCATGTGGTTGGTTGATTAGAAATTTGCGTTGAGGAGTTGGACAGGTGTACCTAATAAAGTGGCCGGTGAGTGTTGTATATGCATATTTATTTAATGTGTATATCCTAATTGGTTTTATCACATACAAATTCTGGTCAGGTGTCCATGTTGTTGGTAATTTGCAAATAGGCTACTAATTATGTTACAGATTTATTCACTAGAGTCTCTGCACGGGGGACTTTTTTATTTCCTCACTGACTGAAAAATGACTGAAGGGTAGTAGTGTAGTTCGTAATAAAATCTGAATATGAATTGAAAAATGCAACACAGATCAGTGGGCATTATGGGTAGTTAGTAGTGCTTCTGGCATGCTTGTGTTTAATGTGGGTGATTTATGCAAATGTTTGAAACACAGCAGATATTGTAGAAAAGGCAGATAAAGCCCTAGCGGTTATAGGATCTGAAATAATATAGTTCAAATATTTAGTTTTCTTTTGTTTTTTAACCTGGTTGTGCATCAGGACACATTTTGTCACCTTAGAATTATAAGGTTCTATCTGACATTTTTGTCAAAATTGAGTTATTGACATATTCCTATTAAATGACAACTTATTTACATTATGAGATGTTTTTTTTAAAGTTGTTTACATTTGAAGACGTTTTATTTAAAAAACAAATGTTACACACACACACTGTTTGCAAAAAACTTTGAAGCTCAATATCTCAAAATCAGTCAGAACGCAAATAGAACCTTATAATTCCAAGGTGACGATTTAAATGAGATATGCATACAGTTAGGTCCATAAATATTTGGACATCCACACAATTCTAAGATTTTTGGCTCTATATACCAACACAATAGATTTTAAATGAAACAAACAAGATATGCTTTTAACTGCAGACTGTCAGCTTTAATTTGAGGGTATTTACATCCAAATCAGGTGACCGGCGTAGGAATTACAACCATTTACAAATGTGCCTCCCATTTGTTAAGGGTCCAAAAGTAATTGGACAATTGGCTTCTAAGCTGTTCCATGGCCAGGTGTGTGTAATTCCCTCATTATCCCAATTACAATGAACAGAATTATGCCGATGTCCAAATATTTATGGACCTAACTGTATTGCAGTGAGTAACATCATACACTGCTAAAACATTGTCACATAGGCCCTATCTTTATTAATTAATGGCATATTTGAAATCTAAATGAAATATGTTTGCTTTAAAAGTCTCAAAAATACATTGTATGGTACAACAGTCGCAGTATTTCTTCAAATTATAGTGAATTTAGCCATGCATTTTACACTAAACTGTTGACAGAGTGACACACGGATGAAGAGGTTGGACGAGTGGACAGCTCTCAGCCAATTAGACAGAAAGAGGTGTGTGTGCATCCATGCATGTGCATGTGTATGAGAGTGTATGTATACTGTATTAATAATAATAATAGAAAATATAGCTGTAAGCGGGCAGCACAGTGGTGCAGTGGGTAGCGCTGTTGCCTTACAGCAAGAAGGTCAGTTGGCATTTCTGTGTGAAGTTTGCATGTTCTCTCCATGTTGGCATGGGTTTCCTCCGGGTGCTCCGGTTTCCCCCACAAGTCCAAAGACATGGGCTACAGGTGAATTGGGTAAGCTAAATTGTTTGTAGTGTATGTGTGTGAATGGGAGTGTATGAGTGTTTTCCAGTGACAGGTTACAGCTGGAAGGGCATCCGCTTCGTAAAACATATGCTGGATAAGTTGGTTGTTTATTCCGCTGTGGCGACCCCAGATTAATAAAGGGACTAAATTCAGTGCCAGAATGAGCAATGCAGTCCATAGGCCAAAAGCGACAATGTTAATGAGTAGCATCAGTCCAAGTGAAACAATGAGTTTTTGAAACATCTGAATTATGTTTCACTTAAAATATCAGAAAATCATAAAAACAATTAACATTGCACATTGTCACCTAAAACTGACCACAAATCATTGTATTTGTAACTCTGTCACCTATTGGTCAAAAGTTATAAAACAATAAATCATTGATATGTTAGGTGACACGGTGGCGCAGTAGGTAGTGCTGTCGCCTCACAGCAAGAAGGTCGCTGGAATTTGAGCCTCGGCTGGGTCAGTTGCCGTTTCTGTGTGGAGTCCCTGCATTCGCGTGGGTTTCCTATGGGTGCTCTGGTTTCCCCCACAGTCCAAAGACTACGTATAAGTGAATTGGGTGGGCTAAATTGTCTGTAGTGTATGACTGTGAATGAGTGTGTATGGATGTTTTCCAGAGATGGGTTGCAGCTGGAAGGGCATCCGCTACGTATAACATATCCTGGATAAGTTGGTGGTTCATTCCGCTGTGGCGACCCCAGATTAATAAAGGGACTAAGCCGAAAAGAAAATGAATGAATGACTCACCCAGTTCCCTAAACCCAACCGATAGTTTTAAAAAGCAATCCAGAAAAAGAAAAGCCATCGCTTTATTTTTACCACATTTTCAGATTTTACCACATTCTCACTCTATTTACTTATTTATATGTATTTTTGACTTCTGTTTTTGTCTTACCTGCTTTCTGGAACCATTCTTCACTGGACGCGTACCCTGTTGTTGTGGTCAACTCCTCTCTGCATCCCAAGTTCGCCAGCACTCATGGCAAGCTACTGGACAAACTGGTAACAGTGGAAGAGTCGTCCATATGGAGGTAAGCTGTCAGCTGGTAATGGCATCATGGCGTTCATTTTAAAGATGAAATGCAGCCATACGTACCTCCGGCTACATAATGTGCGATCTCCAGAAATGTATATAGGGCTACGATTTCAGAATGAACCTATGTTGCACAGTTTGCATCTTAGTATTTTTGAATCATCTTTTACAATTTTAAAGTGCCTTCACACTTTTAATAAATACAAAAAATAAACAATTTATTTTCTTAATAAAGACATTGATAAATGCCAGTGCTGCTTGTAGATGCTTCTCTGCCAGTCACAGATAATGGAAAGTGAAACGTAAATCTCTCATGTGTGGTTGGATTTATTCACACATGTTAAAATACGTAACAATTGTTAAAAATAAATAAATAAATAAATAAATAAATAAATAAATAAAAAATGACTTTCTAATTGTCACATTTTTAATTAGAGCATTCCCAGCAGGCACATCAAGTCAACATGCCATCAGATTGACATTGTACCCTAGCGTTGTGGGACATTGCATGTTGTTTGTAAATGGAAATCAGGTTGATGTCAGTGTCACGCTTGGGCTCTCTCAGAAAGGCAAAGGATCGCAGGATTTATCAAACACGTAGATTTATTCATAAACACTCACTTGAAAGTACATAGGAAACACAGGAGACTTAGGAACGATATGGGGTGAAGATAATGCACAACACAGAATACCGGACCAGGGATTAAACTTAACTAAGGGGTTTAAATACACAAGGACATGATGACACTGATGATATACTGTGAAGGAACACAGGTGGAACTAATGAATATTAAGAAACAGCAGGAAACAGAACAAAGGAGCACATGGGGAAGGTCACATGACGAAAACATAAGCACATGGAACATCTAACGTCTAATAATGTTACAGCTTGACATTGTGTGGGCGTTACCGCTAAGACATCTATTAAACATGGCATTTTGGTTGGCATACCTGATTAATAAATGTCAATATTTGATGTCAATATGACGAGGGTTTTCAGAAGTTGGCTCGACGTTGGATTTTGGTCACTTACCAACATAACCTAATATCAACAAAACATCAATGTCATTTCACAGTTGTTATAGGACATCTAAGTAACATGTCCATATGCTGTGTTTACAGCAGATGCGGTAGAAGCGTCAAACACGAGTGATTTACATGTTAAGTCAATGCAAAGGCGCAAATAGACATCCTGCGGCTGCGAAACGCGCAAATGACACGAATTGCGTGAATGGCGCGGTGCGGATGGCACGTTACGCACAAATTGAGCATTTTGCGCGTTTGACGCGCTTAAAGCCTGTTTCACACCACAAGCGTAAGCAGAGCGTGAGCAGCGCGTGTTTTTTCGGCGTCAATGTTAACAGATTTGACCTTTCATACCGCACCCAGATGCAGCGCGTCAGCACGAGGCGTGAGCGTTTCTGAAGCAGCAGTGCCGCAATAGTTTCGGCGCTGGGTCTATTTTTGCTGCGCTGCTTATGCTCATTTAAAGTGATAGTACATTGATAATGACCAAAACACATTGAATGACAGTAAAAAATAGCAATTTGACCCAATAAATGAGTTAATAATATCAACTGATTTATATATAGTCAATCAAATGAACTTACATGATTAAAAACAAATATTTATTTAGCAAATCAAATGTAAAACAATTTTAAGATCAGTTTTGCTTAAGTTGCACACTAGTGTTGCAGGAGAGGGGATATAGAAGTGGCCGCTTTAAGACTGCTATTTACGGGAGTTAGCGAAGTGTACGGGTCCATAGCGAAGTGTATTGTGGGTAGTGCAGTTAACACGCATGCTGGATGATGTGAGCTCGCTGTGTGCTGTGCAGTTGAAGCAGAGGAAGAAAGTTTTATTGGGATTTGTTTTATGTTCACTCAAGTTATTCCACCTGGGAGCTGTTTGCACTGTGAACCTGACAACAAGAAAATAAGTAAAAGAAGGGCATGCATTGATTACTTCTATCTGTCTCATCCTTTGCACGAGCATGAATTAACGAGCCTTTACTCTGCCGCTGGACATCGCTGAAGCGGAGAAAGTAACACTAGTTTGATCATGTATAAATATCATTATAACTATATTGTATAAATATTATTATAACTAGGCCAACAACATCCTGACAATCAAAAACAAAATGACATGATGTCACAGACGATTGTCTTCTGAGTGCACCAGACATAAATGACACTCCGCATATAGAGCATGAGAAGCATACAGTGCTGTAGGATCTTTATAATTGGTAAAATAAAGACTTGCAGGTTAAGGAAACAGCATATGAGGAAGTTCCCGAGGGCCTTGGTGCAGATGAAAAGTTAAAAAATTGTATATCTGATCTGTGCTGCTTTTGCTCTCAGAATCAGAAAGAGCTTTATTGCCAGGTATGTTCACACATACGAGGAATTTGTTTTCGTGACAGAGCTTCTACAGTGCAACAGAATTACAGGCAGGACTAAAAACCAGATAATAAATATATTTTAAAAAGTGAATGCAAATATACAAATTGGCAAGTGTATGTACAGCTAAATTACTATAACATTATATGTGCAGCTGTTATGTGCAAATTGGCATGTAAAGTGTGTTGTTAAATAAGTGTATGTGTGTATAAAAGTTTATAGCAAGTAGTGATGTTGGTTCCATAATTACTATCATCAAGTGTTCATGAGATGGATTGAGGGAAAAAAACTGTTTCTGTGTCGGGCTTTTCTGGTGCACAGTGCTCTGTAGCGTCGACCAGAAGGTATAAGTTCAAAGAGGCAGTGTGCTGGGTGTGAGCGGTTCAGAGGGATTTTGGCATCCCTTCTGCTCACTCTGGATAAGTACAGTTCTTGGAGAGGAGGGAGGGTTGTACCAATGATTCGCTCAGCAGTCCAAACTATTCGACGTAGTCTTCGGAGGTCAGATTTGGTAGCTGAGCTAAACCAGACAATTATTGATGTGCAGATGACTGATTCAATGATGGAAGTGTAGAACTGTTTCAGCAGCTCCTTTGGGAGGTTGAACTTCCTCAGCTGACGAAGAAAGTACAGCCTCTGTTGAGCTTTTTTGACAATGGAGTCAATGTGAGTGTCCCACTTCAGGTCCTGAGAGATGGTGGTGCCCAGGAACCTGAATGACTCCACTGCTGTCACAATGCTGTCCATGATGCTCAGTAGGGGGAGAGCAGGAGGGTTTAACCTCCTGTCTGTAAGCAGACTCGTCACCGTCCTGATTGAGGCGGATAAATGCGGTGTCATCTGCAAACTTTAGGAGCTTGACAGAGGAGTCTTTTGAAGTGCAGTCATTCGTGTACAGGGAGAAGAGCAGTGGGGAGAGGACACACCCCTGGGGGGGGGGCGCCAGTGCTGATTGTACGGGTACTGGATGAGAATTTTCCCACCTTCACCAGCTGCTGCCTGTCCGTTAGGAAGCTGTTGATCCACTGACAGACAGAGGTGGGCACGGAGAGCTCAGTTAATTTGGGCAGGAGAAGTTTTGGGACGATAGTGTTAAAAGCCGAGCTGAAGTCAACAAACAAGATCCTCACATAGGTCCCTGGTCTGTCTAGGTGTTGCAGAACATAATGCAGTTCCATATTGACTGAATCATCCACAGACCTGTTTGCTATGTAGGCAAACTGAAGAGTGTCCAGTGAGGGTTCAGTGATGTCCTTCAGGTGGGCCAGCACCAGTTTTTAAAAAGACTTCATGACCACAAATGTTAGCGCCACCAGTCTGTAGTCATTTAGTCCTGTGAGTTTGGGTTTCTTTGGTATGGTAATGATGATGGAGTGTTTGAAGCAAAAGGGGACTTCACACAGCTCCAGTGACCTGTTGAAGATCAGGGTGAAGATGGGGGCCAGTTGGTAAGCACAGGATTTTAAATAGGCTGGTGTTATAAAATCTGGGCCTGGAGCTTTTTTCCTCTTCTGTTTCCGGAAGACCTGGCGCACATCATCTTCACTGAACTGAAGTGCAGGTATGGGGGAGGCGGGGGGTGGTGGAGGTGATAATGGTGATGTAAACAGCAGTTCAGAGTGGGTGTGGGGGGTTTTCTCAAACCGGCAGTAAAACTCATTCAGGTCGTTTACAAGTCGTTGGTTGTCTACAGTGCTGGGGGATGGTGTTTTATAGTCTGTAATGGTTTTCAAACTTTTCCACATGGACGCTGAGTCGCTGGAAGAGAACTGACTCCTTAGTTTCTCAGAATAGTTCCTTTTTGCGACTCTGATCTCCTTTTCCAGTGTGTATTTGGCCTGCTTATACAAGGCCCTCTCCCCATTCCTGTAAGCAGCCTCCTTGGCCTGACGTTTAATAAACACATTTGACGTTTAATTAATTACATTTAATAAACAGTGCTTCTAGATCTGGACAGCACATCTTCTTTAAAACTGTTACATCTGTACACCACCTTTCGTTGATGTAAAAGCACGTCCCGCCACCGCACGATTTCCACATCGAATCTTTGTCGCGATCCACTCTGAACAGCTGATAGCCCGGTAGGTGAACTGCTTTGTCCGATATGGTGTCGTTCAGCCAGGTTTCCGTGAAACACAGAGCAGCTGAATGCGAAAATCCCTGTTTGTCTGGAAGAGCAGAATGAGTTTGTCTATTTTGTTGGGTAGAGAGCAGAGATTTGTCAGATGGATGCTAGGCAACGGGGTTCGAAACCAGCCTGTAAGCGTTTGAGCAGCAGCGCGGCTCCGCCAACTACAATGTCCAACAAAACATCACATAAGTCCAAGTCTCGAAAAATATTTGGTGGTGTATGCGTCCGAATGTCCAACAATTCGTCTCTGGTGAAACTAATTGTAGGAATATGACTGAAGACAGGACGAACTAACAAAAACACAAAGACAACTGCAGAGCACGACACGGAGGCGGCCATCTTCGTCGGCGCCAGCGTACACAGTCAATCCACTGCGCACGCGCTGCTCACGCACTGCTTTTGCTTGCGGTGTGAAACAGGCGTAACGCGCAAATCGTGCGAATCGCTCAAGTTCAAAAATCTTCTGCGGACATTCGCGCCGCGTTAACCAATCAGGAGCTTGCTCTTGTGGGGGCATGATTGTGACGTAGCCCCTGTTGTTGGTGTACCGGGGGAAATCCTCCAGCCGACACTGACAACATTTCATCAAACTGGGCTCTGCTCAGTCAGAAGCACCGCTGAAAGCCTCCGTCATTCAGGTTAAGTTACTGGAGGAGTTTATGAGCTCACAGAGCTGGGTGCACCTCTGAAAGTATCTAGTGGACTCAGACACTGTTCCAAGCGCATCAACGCTGTTTTCCAGCTTTCATGAAATGAAACGGATATTGATGCGCGAATGAAGCGGAGTTTGACGCGCGAATGAAGCGAGTAAACCCAAATGTTCACGCGTCTATTTACGCATGAATAGCGTGATTTATCTGCGCGATCCGCATCTAGTGTGAACACAGCATAAGACACTGGCTAGACGTTGAAGTTTGGTCACCTGACATCACAACCAAAATTTAACCTAACATTATGTGTGTGTCTGCTGGGAATATGTCAATGGGTTATATATTAACTTAATGTGTGAAAACTGGTAGTTCGATGTAAAATCAGACATTGAGGAACCACCATAAAGCCAAATTGGCATGATCCTCATTTCATAATTTACCTCTGTCAATATTCAATGGATTGGCCATCGAATCAGGCTTCTCCTAGTCAAGCATCGAATCATGAAATATTTGGGGTAACCCCTAGTAAATACATTAACACTATATGTAGCGTATTCTCCAACACCAATATAATGTTAGTGAATACATTAACAAACACTCAATTTGTCAACCGTTAAAATTGTATGGAATAGAAGAGAGCCATACAGCTTTGAAATTACGTGCAGGTGAGTAAATGATGACAGCATTTTTTATATCTTGGCCTGAATTATACTTTAAAGCTTGATGCTGGTGAAAATTGACATTACAATAAAATCAAAAATCCAATGTGTCATGCTGGATCTTGAGTTCTAGAGATATTATTACACCGCTGATTACGCTATCAGTCTGTTGTTACTGCGGTACACTGAGTTAAAATGAGCTTGTGTGATCAGACATGAACACATTAGCGACCACCTGCTAGTGCTCATTTCAATGTTTAGCAGAGGTTGACACTGTTTATCTTTTCAGTGTCTGTAACGGTGTGTGTGTGTGTTGTGTGTCTCCGTGTTCTTTGTGTGGGTTTGATAAATGCAAATGATTAATCAGAGGAAGAGGAAGATTATTCACATTCCCAGAGGAGTTGCATGCTGCATAATGTTTTACTGAGGCATGCCATAGCATTTGATTTACTGCATAATGTAACTTTTGTTTCATAATAAACTGACAATATATAGATTGCTTTCAGTTTCATGTTGTTTGTTTCATTTGACATTAGCATAAACATGGTCACAGTCAGCCTTTTCAGGTATTGTTGACAAAAAAAAAGGAAATTCTGACATTATTTACTTACTGAACAAAATCTATTTGAGTTTTAATGAACACAAAAAAAGACATTTTGAAGAATGCTGGTAGTGGGCGACCAGTGGCATCTATTATTTTAATTCAGTAGGTGCCAGCAAATAACATTCTTCACAATATGTTATTTTGTTTTCAAGAGAAGAAAGAAATTCATAATGGTGTAAAATCACACGAGGGAGAGTGAATGAGGTAATTTTCATTTTTGGGTGGTAAAACCTAGAATTACCTCATATTTCAATGAACCTTCGACCAAACTTCACACAGAAAGGCTTCCAGGTCCAGTTGGGACCAACTCAGGCTAATTCTGAAAACGTACCGCTATATAAATTTCTGGAGAGTGCCAAAGACATCCCAGGAGCTATGTTTTTTTGCAGTTTTTGCTTTTGCGAATCCAGTCCGCTGTGTATGCTTTTTCAGATTTCAAATTTATCTCGCAAGGGCCATTCGCATGCTGTTCTTGTGTAAATCCACCAGAGGCCGCTGTAGACTGACTTACTGATGGACTGACTGACTGACCGATAGACTGACCCACCCTCCTCCTTCCCTAAATCCAACCAGTAGTGTTTTCAAAAGCATAGATTGACCCACCCACCCACTTTCTTAACCCAACCTCAACCCAACCCAACCGACATTTTTAAAAAGCAATCCAGAAAAAGAAAAGCCTTCATCTGATTTTTACCACATTTTCAGATTTTACATTCCGATCCCGTTTTTTACTTGTTTATTTTAACTAACTGGCTTCTGTTTTTGTCTTACCTACTTTCTGGAACCATTTTTTACCAGACTCGAACCTTGTCGTTGTGGTTTGCTCCTCTTTGCATCTCCAATACAGCAACGTACACGGCGAGTCACCGGACAAACTGGTAACAGCGGGGAAAGCCGTCCACATGGAGGTAAGCGGTCAGCTGTTAAGCACAAAAAGGAACGGCGTCATATCACTCCGTAGTGTTCATTTTAAAGACAAAATGCAGCCATACGTACTTCTGGCCACATAATTTGTGATCTCCAGAAACATATTGGGCTACGTTTTCAGAATGAGCCTGTGTTGGTAATCAGAAAGTGTTTCATCTTGCTTTTCAGTTTTAACTTTTCAGTGGTAGTTAGACGTAAGAGGCTGTCGCTGCCCTTTTTATTATTATAAAATTACCAAACATTTGTAGGTTCTATAATAATAATAATAATAATAATAATAATAATAATAATAGTAATAATTCCTTACATTTATATAGCGCTTTTCACATTGGGGGATCTCCTCAGTGTGCAGCATCCACCTGGATGACACAACGGCAGCCATATTGCACCAGACCACACACCACACACCAGCTGATTGATAGAGAGGAAATAGAGTGATGAAGCCAATTATGATATGGCGATGGTTAGAAGGCCATTATGGTCAGAGGCCAGTGGGCAAACCCCTACTCTTTTTCGAAGGGATTCCTGGGATTTTAACGTCTCGTCTGAAAGACGGCGCTCACTGATAGTATATAGTCCCCTTCACTATAGTGGGGTGTTAGAACCCACACAGACCGCAGATTGGGCTGGGCTCACTAACACCACTTCTGGTAGCAACCTGGCTTTCCCATGTGGTGTCCCATCCAGGTACTGACCAGGCGCAGCCCTGCTTAGCTTCAGTGGGCAACCATGTGAGTTGCAGAGAGCTAGCTGCCGGTACTCTGCTTCTGTCTTTTTGATGGATAGAAACCATCAAACTTTAGTAAATATTATATTATATTATATTATATTATATTATATTATATTATATTATATTATATTATATTATATTATATTATATTTATTCATTCATTCATTTTCTTGTCGGCTTTGTCCCTTGCGGGGTCGCCACAGCGGAATGAACCGCCAACTTATCCAGCATGATTTTACGCAGCGGATGCCCTTCCAGCCACAACCCATCTCTGGGAACATTATATTATATTATATTATATTATATTATATTATATTATATTATATTATATTATATTATATTATATTATATTATATTATATTATATTATATTATATTATATTATATTATATTATATTATTTTGAGGCAACGCAGTGGTGCAGTAGGTAGTGCTGTTGCCTCACAGCAAGAACGTCGCTGGGTCGCAGGTTCGAACCTTGGCTGGGCTGGGTAAGTTGGCGTTTCTGTGTGGAGTTAGCATATTCTCCCTGCGTTCGCGTGGGTTTCCTCCGGGTGCTCCGGTTTCCCCCACAGTCCAAAGACATGCAGTACAGGTGAATTGAGTAAGCTAAATTGTCCGTAGTGTATGAGTGTGAATGTGTATGTGTGGAAATTCCCAGAGATGGGTTGCGGCTGGAAGGGCATCCGCTGCGTAAAATCGTGCTGGATAAGTTGGTGGTTCATTCCACTGTGGCGACCCCGCAAGGGACAAAGCTGACAAGAAAATTCATTTTCTTTTCAGCTTAGTCCCTTTATTATTCTGGGTTCGCAACAGTAGAATGAACCACCAAACTATCCAGCATATGTTTTACGCAGCGGATGCCCGTATAGCTGCAACCCATGTCTGGGAAACATCCATACACACTGATTCACACTCACTAAGGACAATTTAGCTTACCCAATTCACCTGTACCGCATGTCTTTGGACTGTGGGGGAAACCGAAGCACCCGGAGGAAACCCACGCGAACATGGGGAGAACATGCAAACTCCACACAGAAATGCCAACTGACCCAGCTGAGGCTCGAAACAGTGACCTTCTTGCTGTGAGGCGTTTGCGCTACCCACTGCGGCACCTTGCTGCCCATATTATATTATATTATATTATATTATATTATATTATATTATATTAAATTATATTATATTATGTTATATTATATTATATTATATTGTATATGATAAAAATTATATATAATAATATTTATTAATAATATATTTTATAACAATAATGTTTAACACTACCTAGTTTAATATGTAATATATAATACATATGCATAATAAATATATATAGCACCACACACGCGCACACACACACGCGCACACACACACGCGCACACACACACGCGCACACACACACACACACGCACACACACACACGCACACACACACACGCACACACCACACACACACACACACACACACACACACACACACACACACACACACACACACACACACACACACACACGTCAAAACAAACATTTATTTTGGATATGATTAATCACAAATAATCTTTTCCCAGTGCTTATTATATTATATTATATTATATTATAATATGGGCAACGCAGTGGCGCAGTAGGTAGTGCTGTTGCCTCACAGCAAGAACGTCGCTGGGTCGCAGGTTCGAACCTCGGCTGGGCTGGGTCAGTTGGCGTTTCTATGTGGAGTTTGCATGTTCTCCCTGCGTTTGCGTGGGTTTCCTCCGGGTGCTCCGGTTTCCCCCACAGTCCAAAGACATGCAATACAGGTGAATTGGGTAAGCTAAATTGTCCATAGTGTATGAGTGTGAATGTGTGTGTGGAAGTTCCCAGAGATGGGTTGCGGCTGGAAGGGCATCCGCTGCGTAAAATCGTGCTGGATAAGTTGGCGGTTCATTCCGCTGTGGCGACCCCGCAAGGGACAAAGCCGACAAGAAAATGAATGAATTAATATTATATTATATTATTCATTCATTCATTTTCTTTCGGCTTAGTCCCTTTATTAATCCAGGGTCGCCACAGAGGAATGAACCGCCAACTTATCCAGCACATGTTTTATGCAGCGGATGCCCTTCCAGCTGCATCCCATCTCTGGGAAACATCCACATACACTCATTCACACTCATACACTACGGACAATTTAGCCTACCCAATTCACCTGTACCGCATGTCTTTGGACTGTGGGGGAAACCAGAGCACCCAGAGGAAACCCACGCGAACGCAAGAAGAACATGCAAACTCCACACAGAAACGCCAACTGACCCAGCTGAGGCTCGAACCAGCGACCTTCTTGCTGTGAGTCGACAGCACTACCTACTGTGCCACTGCGTTGCCCCCATATTATATTATATTATATTATATTATATTATATTATATTATATTATATTATATTATATTTAGGGATTCTGCAGCTTATTATTAAACCACTTTTGATAAAATAAAATTAATCAAGATTCTAGGTTGTTTTAACCCAGTGTTTGGTCAAATTAAGACAACGACAACCATTGGATTATTTGTATTATTATTATTATTATTATTATTATTATTTATATATTTATTTTTTTTGCAACCAAAACGTTGGTACTGTCCTTAATTGACCCAATATTGGGTTAAAACAACTCAGCATTTTTTTTAAGTTTAATACATAATGTAATAAGTAAAAGCCTGAACCTGATAGCCTTATTTAATTAGACACTGAGCATTGTCTGAAGGCTTCCTACACCAACAATCTCTATCTGCAGAGAACTAGAGGCAGCACAAGAGATGCTCCATTTAGCCCATGTACAATTAAAGATGTCAGCAGAATATGGTCAATGAATATAAGCAAACACCTGCTGTCAAAAACTCTGCATGCATGAGAGAATAGCAACCTGTACGCGCAACAGAAAGCAGACCCCAACACATGTGACCATCCTATCATCCAAAGCAATTTCTACAGATGTTTTATGCCAGTGTCAACAGACATCCCTTATGACAAACCCTATAACCATGGTTTTTTTTTTTCTTTGCTACAGTGTTACCATAGCGACAGCAATTTATAATGTTTAATGTGCATACTGAATAATTCACTCATACTCCAGCACACACACATTATCTCATATCCTCTTACATCATATTAATTTGCATCTCAGGGGAGCCTGAGCTCTGCTATTACGGTGTAATTATGTGTGCATATGTTGACTGAATATGCTGGTTGGTGTGTTTGCATGTGCTGTTTTAGAGCACACTTGTCAAAAAAGATACTGCAGCTTATGAGGGCTAAGACCATCACTAACGTTCCCATGGCAACCCCATTCAAAAGGTGCATCACAAACTATTGCAGGCTCATGGTAATCAGGTTAGTAATAAAGACTGCAGTTCTCAACTGCACTTGATGGGTTTTCTATTTCCATTCATGTCCTTCCCCCACCATAATCTACTTTACAGTACTTCCTCTTTAAGTCTTCTATTGCCCCTGAGTGGTAGGAGCGTGAAAAGCATTTCAGTATTTGGACACAGTGTTGTTTAGGAACAATGCATACTCATAAATGTGTACATGTTCAGACAGAACATACTGTACATTTAGCAGTTTGTTTATAATAAAAGTCTCAATATTAAATAACTAAATAGATTTTTAATATTCAGTTTATTATTATTAACTAATAATTCATTCATTCTTTCACATTATTATTATTATTATTATTATTATTATTATTATTATTATTATTATTGTTATTATTATTATTGTTATTATTATTATTATTATTATTATTATTATTATGATGTGAAAAATACATTTCAGTTAATTATATTTTTAAATACATTTTTTAATGATACATTTGTATTGCTGTGAGGTAGGTGTTCATTGTAAATGATTGATTTACATGTTATGACTGAATTTTGAATCTTTAATATGCAGTTGAAACCAGAAGTTTACATACACTCTAAAAAAGGAACATAACCATGTAAAACAAAAAAAAAAAAATGTCTGATGGTAAATCATACTAAATATGTTTACTATTTTAGGTCCGTTAAGATTACCTAAATCGTTTACATTTGCTAAATGCCAGAATAATGAGATAATTATTTTTTTATTAATTTCTAGACAGTCAAAAGTTTACATACATTTCCTTGGTATTTTTTTTAGCTTTTAATCTGTATAACTTTGGTCAAATGTTTTGGGTATCCTTCCACAAGCTTCTCACAATATTTTGCAGGAATTTTGGCCCATTCCTCTTGACAGAATTGGTGTAACTGAGTCAGATTTGTAGGCTGTCTTGCTCGCACAAGCTTTTCAACTCTGCCCAAAAAATTATCTATAGGATTGACGTTAGGGCTTTGTGATGGCCACTCCAAAACATTCACTCTGTTGTCTTTAAAGCACATTTTAACTAATTTGGCAGTATGCTTAGGGTCATGGTCTGTTTGGAAGACCCATTTGTGGCCAAGTTTTAATTTCCTGGCTGATGTCTTGAGATGTTGCTTCAATATTTCTACATATTGTTCTTTCTTCATGATGCCATCTATGCTGTGAAGTGGACCAGTCCCTCTTGCAGCAAAACAGTCCCACAACATGATGCTGCCGCCCCCATACTTCAGAGCTGGGGTGGTGTTCTTAAGCTTGTAAGCTTTCCCCTTTGTCCTCCAAATGTAACACTAGTCATTATGGCAAAACAGTTCAATCTTAGTTCCATCAGACCACAGGACATGTCTCCATGTCTCGGTGTAATTTAGCAAATTGTAATTTGGCTTTTTTGTTGATTTTCCCATGTTGTCACACAAGGAAACAGTGTGTTTGAGGTTTTTCTTCAATACTATTCTACAGTTGTGCCTCCAATTAACTCAAATGTTGTCAAGTAGCCAATCAGAAACTTCCAAAACATTGACACCATCATCTGAGCTTTTTCAGAGGCATAATAATCTTATTGTATGTAAACTTGACTTTCAAAGAAAGTTATAACAATTTTTTAAAAAAAAATATCTCTCATTACTCTGCTATTAAGCATAACAGAAACAAATGTGATAATCCTAACTTACCTAAAAGAGAAAAAGTTTAGTCACATTAACATTTAACTTTTTTTTTAAATGGTCATGTGGCTTTTTATACAGTGTATGTAAACTTCTGGTTTCAACTGTATGCAATGAACACAATTACTTTATAATATTGGGCTCAACATTGTTTTGGACTTTTAATCATTAAAAGTTACAATTATTTAGCAATAATGCAACTGAGAGGGGAAAAATCTAAATTCTATGGCAAGCCGTTTTGACATTTGATCTATAACTTATACTAGTATTTATCTTCATGTTACTAGTTGTCATGGCCAAACAAGGAAGACAATGGATCTTAAGACTTAAGAGAAACAGCAACAACTGATTGTGAAGCAGGTAAGTGATGAAGCAAAGTTCTGTGTGTCCAGTTCCATGATAACACCACACACACACTTTAAAGACACTTCCCTTTAGCAGGCTGGTTGTATCCACAGGAGAAAGGGGTACATCCATGGAAGAGCACAGGAGATAACAGGGGATCCCAAGACAGCCAATGAGGAAGACCATCTGACGTTGATTCCAGCCGGTGAGGGACTGGGAAAGGTGAGACTTTATAGGGAGTGTATGATTGGGGTACCAGATGTGGGCTATTAGTATTCGCATGATGGTTCACGTCAGTGGTGTGTGGTGGCTGGTGATTGGCTGAGGTGGTTGGGACAGCAGGAACAAGCTGAGGGTGTGACAATAGTGTGTATTTTTTTAGATACTAGTATCTTTTCCATTAAGTACAAGTACTTATTCATTAGATAGTGCCTATTCTTCAGATACTAGTGCTTTAAAAATATATATATACCAGTGCTTACTCATTAGACACTAGTTCCTTTTATTGAATAGTGCTCATTCATTAGATCCTAGTACATATTAGATACTAGTAGTATTTCATTTGTAATAGTATTTTATTTATTAGACACTAGAATATTTTATAACTATTACTAGTAACAATTCTTATATTACTAGTCAGTTCTGCTTTTTTACTCATCTTATGTTATGACATGTCCAAATGGAAGAGTACTTCAATTAAACATTCATTCATTTATTCATTCATTGATTCATTCATTCATTCATTCATTCATTCATTCATTCATTTTCTTTTCAGCTTAGTCCCTTTATTAATCCAGGGTCACCACAGCGGAATGAACCGCCAACTTATCCAGCACGTTTTACGCAGCATATGCCCTTCCAACTGCATCCCATCTCTGGGAAACATCGACACACACTCATTCACACTCATACACTACGGACAATTTAGCCTACCCAATTCACCTGTACCGCATGTCTTTGAAACCCACGCGAACGCAGGAAGAACATACAAACTTCCCACACAGAAACGCCAACTGACCCAGCCGAGACTCAAACCAGCGACCTTCTTACTTATGAGACGACAGCACTACCTACTGCGCCACTGCGTCGCCCTCAATTAATAAAACATTTTACTAATAAAATAATTTGTTTTACTAGTCACATTTCAAACATGTACTAGTATCTATAGAATGTGTACTGGTATATTTTAAATAAGTTGTAGTATCTAATTAATAAGCACTAGTATCTATTAAATAGATACTAGTACCTGATGTATAATTACCAGTATCTAATACTAAAGTACTATTATTTATTAATTAGATACTAGTATCTAATTAATAAGTACTAGTACCTAACGATTAACTACTAGTACATACAAATATGTACTAGTTCCAGCTGGAATACATACTAGTCAAAACTGAATAGTTATATGGCCATGACAGATCCCATAAAAATCAATGGAATTTGTTTTTTAAAGTATTACTAACAACAGAATAGTTACTAGTCACTATTAAAATAAGTACTAATAACTAATGAATAAGTACTAGTACCTATTAAATAGGTGCTAATATCTAATGAATAAGTACTGGTATCTAAAACATAAGTACTAGTATCTATTTAATAGGTACTAGTATCTAATGAATGAGTACTAGTATCTAATTAAAATAACTGTCTAATGAGTTTTCCATAGTCCTGGACCAGGCCGTAACCTGAGCAGCTGCTGTGGTGGTCATGGAGGAGTGGCGAGCATGAAACTGATCCTTGTAAGACCCTAGTTGACAGCCTGTACACAAGCCGGTGACCTCTCCAAACTGCAGCTTCTCCATGATGGACTTCCAGCTTTCTCCAGCCTCCGGTGCCTAGACTGCAGCTCTGCACAAGACGTTTTGCCAATTGGTGAAGTTTTTTCCTTGCCGCTGTCACTACTGGCTTGCATGGTTCGGGACCTGTAGGGCTGTGCATCGATGGATTTGCTCTTCAGTGTTTGAACTCTCAGCAGTGAATATTAAACCACATTTAACCGAACTAAACTGAACTTCAACTCTGAACACTGGACTGCCACGGTTTCAATTTACTATAATCTTCTATTTGAAGCTGCTTTGACACAATCTACATTGTAAAAGCGCTATAGAAATAAATATGAATTGAATTGAGTAAGCACCAGTATATTTTTAAAAAGCACTAGTATCTAAAAAATACTATAGGCACTAGTATCTAATGAATAAGCACTAGTATCTAATGAATATGCACTAGTATCTAATGAACAAGCACTAGTATCTAATAAATAAGTACTAGTACTTAATGGAAAATATACTAGTATCTAAAAAATAAGCACTAGTAACATGCAAATAAATACTATGGGTTATAGAATAAATGTCAAAACGGCTTGCCATAATATTCACTTGATTATTATTATTAGTTGTTAGATTTAATCGTATATTAATTTATGTGTATGTACGTATGCATTTTGAAAAACATATTTTAAATACTTTATCACTCAGAAATTACTTTAAAAATAAATAAAAATAATAATTACATAAACTATTTTACAGAAAGGGCAAGTATCACAGTGAAATAAACATGAAGCTTTGAAATAGTTAAGTAGGAACTTCTTAGAAATTGTGCTTAAATAATCTTTGATTTATGATTTTAAAATGCATTATACAGTAAAGGTTAAACTTGTTAAATCACTCTAAATGTTAACAAGATGAATCCTCATTTATCTCTCCCGTTTCAGTCATTCTTCATTCCACTGACTTGTTGAAGTGTGACGTCAGCCAGCTCAGAACTGATTTTCACACATTTTTCAGGTTTGAGGCCTTTCCACACTTGTTCTGTGTATGTGTCATACACATTACCTACATACACTTCTCATGAAGGCTGTTTCTCAGTGTAAAAATAACTGCGCAATTAGAAAATTGAAGCTAGGCAATTGCAAAATCACACATAGTTTGCAGGCACATGGAGCGTGAACTTTTACAGGAACGCTTGTGGCACGTCCCGTTAAATGCGGGATCAGAAGGCCATAACTACTGTAGATCTGAGAAGCCTCAAAAATGATTAAAAACCTTTTAAAAACCTTTTACACAAAAAAAAGAACACTTTTTAAAAAATTGTAGGTACTAATATGGTATAATGTTTACCCTTGGTATGAGCATGCATATTTAAGGTACCTTTATAGAAATATACTGTATAAGGTGTGTATAAGTATACAGACTCATTAGATTCAGAATTATACCTCTTAAAAAGCTGTTACCTTTATTTCTGAGAGTGCAGAGGACAGATGTGTATTTTGTACTGGTTCAAATGTGAACATTCCATGTATTGATACCTCCCTCTAGTGGCTAAACGTAAAGCTCACAACTACAGTACATTTTAAGAAGGTGTTTTAAAAATCCATTGTTTATAGAAAGAAAGAAAGAAAGAAAGAAAGAAAGAAAGAAAGAAAGAAAGAAAGAAAGAAAGAAAGAAAGAAAGAAAGAAAGAAAGCCATATCTTACCTGGTACTACCTTACCAAACAAAATATGCTGCTGTGGCAAGAAGTGTATTTAAAGGGCTAGTTCTTGAAAAATCTATATCTGAAAATCAGTAGTAGTAAAACATTTCTGGTATCAGTATTTTACTTCACTATTTATTTGACAACTTTTTACTTTTACTCCTTACATTTTTACACATATATCTGTACTTTCTACTCCTTACATTTTTACACATATATCTGTACTTTTTACTCCTTACATTTTTAAACCAGGCTCGTTACTTCCGTTTTCATGTGTTTGGTGTCACAATCTATATTATGTTGAGATCTATATTATTTTTAGTCATTGCTCAAATTGAACGCCTATTTGATTCAGCAAATCTATTTTTCTTTTCATTGCGCACCTGCCATGTTGATCATGCACGTATGCAGGCTAGTTTGTGAAGTTTACTATAAGACAGGCAAGGATGACTCAAGTGGATGAGACAAAATGAGTCGGTAATGTAAACATGACTGAAGCTGCCCTGCTTACACCGGGTAATAGGCTGCGTTTGAGTCGATCAGATCATAGGCAGGGTGCGAGTCAGTGTTGCCAGATTGGAAACGTGAAAGTATCATGCCAGAACTTCAAAATTATCGTATTTGGAGGAAAATTGTCATACACAAGTCAAATGGAGAGTATACAGCTATTATCTAGACAAATAGCATTTTGACACAATGTGCAAATTACCACAATATGTAAAAATAAAAAAAAACTAGCCGTACCTTTGTGGGAAGGTTCAAACTCCACCTCCGAGTCACTGTAATTGAATACCTGCGTGTGTTGCCAGATGTTGAGATTAAAAGTTGAAATTGGATGCCTACATGGAGCGCAACATAGTGCTGGTTGGCTTGAAAGCAGTGCACCCTCCCGAATTTTTAACACACTAGTCTGAGGTGTGTACGAGCCCATCCAGAGGATCTGTAATGAGCCGATCTCATGGCTTTGTTTTGATAAGACATTTAAATGGGGAAAAACGAGAACATCAAGGGCAAACTCCCCCGTTCTTCTCACCTTCCTTTCCAGCACTACTTTTGTAAAACTTTACTGCTTAAATGATCGAGCTCAACCTGAAAACGACTGACTTAAGCATGGCCGCGTGCAGCCAGTGTTGCCAGATGTAGCTGACTGATTCCAGCCCGAAAAACTATCCAAAACCTGCCAAAATGCAAAAAAATCTGGCAACACTGCGCGCAGCAGGAACGTTAACTCGTGAGAGAGCCATTCTCCACGTTGATTGGCTGAGAAGATGTAACGTAAGATGAGATGTGTCTAACTCAGGGATGGGCAAACTTGATCCTGGAGGGCCGGTGTCCCTGCAGACTTTTGCTTCAACCCTAATCAAACACACCTGCCTGCAGCTTTCTAGTGATCTTGAAGACACTGATTAGTGTGTTCAGGTGTGTTTGACTAGTGTTGAAGCAAAAGTCTGCAGGGACACCGGCCCTCCAGGATCAAGTTTGCCCATCCCTGGTCTAACTCCACCTTTTCCTTACAGATAGTAGACACAAGATGCAGCTATCATCAATAAGTATAGAAGCCCTAAGATTACAATGAAACTCATTTTAAATGCCATAAATTTCTGAAATTATCGTACATTATAGGATTATTTTCATTATTGATCGTACATCGTACAGAGGTCGAAATTATCGTACAAATACAATAATTATTGTATGTCTGGCAACACTGGTGCGAGTTATACATTGACGATTGGGGGGGTCAAGTTTTTCTGTTATGTTCGGTAATATGCCTCAGTAAACCAATTTATATATTTTATTCAATTACATCTAATTTATTAATCAAGCTTGTTTTTATGTTTTCAGTGCTTTGAGGGATATTGAGTGGTTCTCAATGACATTTGTGATATTAAATAAACAGTGACAGGTTTGCATTCCTGCACCTATTAATGGGTGACCATGAAAGACTTCACATATATTTTTTTTTTATTTTACTGTTTAACTTCCCTGTGTGAGCCAGTCTATAATACAATACAAACTATGCATCTAGTTTTATGGACACCTACGAACGTCTTTTTTAAAGAAACATGTTTTGTGAACACTTACACTATCTGTCTGTGCTCTAGATTTGCTGGTTTCAAACTGATAAATTCATATTTCTGGCACAAACATGCAATCACAATGGTATGAACCGTTATAGGGGTGGTCAAAGTTATATTGAAGTTATCAATTATTTTAATTATTAATTTTAAGATACAGATCAGAGCAAACTATTTCTTAACTATTAGGGGCAGACCCCCCATCCCCCCCCCCCCCTTACATCTTGTTTTGATGTGCTTCAGGGGGCATTAATTGTAGGGGTCAATCTAATACTGTATTTTTGTTTTTTAACAATCATGTGCTTTTTTGTCAACATTTGTACAGTTAGTACCAAAACAGTTAAATCCTTTATAAATGCTGTATGTATTGTGATTTATTATTTTTTTATTACAGAATACAGAATTTATACTTTTTCACTGTTGTCTTCATTTAAATTAGTTTAACAAATATTTTAATATCAAATTGATGTTAAGCACCAACACTGGGTGCTTTATGAATAAAATTATAATGAAAAGCATCAGGAATTTATCACATGATTAAAAAGTTCATGCAAAAAGTTTTAGAAAAAGTGCTATATATTATTATTTTTTTTTTGCCTAGAATAAATGTATTAACAGCATTAACAACTATATCCATGAAAGAAAATATCAACAATACTGTGATAAAACAAAGAAACACTGAAAACATGAAACATTTTGATTAGTTTTGAAGATAATGAACCAGCTTTAGCCAAATGCCCAAAATAGTAAAATATGTTATTTATTACTGCAAAAGAAAAACAAATGGTTCGGACAACATTAAAGGCCCTATAAGGTGCAAGACTTTTTTCAGACCAACGCAACCCTAATTTTTCTGTTTTGTGCCACGTTGTTTAAATAGCAAATCCATTTGTGCCGCTTGGACTCATGGGTGTTTCGGTCTATAAAGGAGGTGTGTTAAGGCGCATTGTTGGCGCGTTGCTATTTTGAGGAACTGAAAAAGACTGCGCAATTGACGAACTGAAAGCAGGTCTAAAGTCCAGCACAGAGCATGTTAGTTGTGCAACTTAAATGCATACACATTGCTTAATACATACATGATGTGCAGAAATACACAAATATCTTTACATAAAAAACACTGCCTCTATGCCTTCTTCATCTCGGGGCACTTTTTTTCAGTTTATTCATGACAATTAGCACATGTATAATATTATTATTAGTAGTAGTAGTATTTATTATATGCAAATTTATATTTGTTTTAATAAAAACAAGCTTTGAGTTGTCCACCTTTCAGGTTTTGGACCATATGGGGCATAAGAATATAATAGTTTTTTGACCACACTTTGTTAGTATTGTTCATTTATTAATTTGCTGGAAATTAGAACTGAATTTAACCAAATAGTTTTGAAACAAAACTCTGCGCTTAACAAATTAAATTCAATATGTAGGTCTTCAGTGGAGTGCGGTCAGCAGTTTCCTTATCCACGAAAGTAAAGTAAAGAGTAAAATTAAAGTAAAGAGAAAGTAAAGAGGCCAAATGGAGGAGGCTCATTATTTACCGTTTTCTCGTTAGTGAAGTGTTCAGTTTTTCCAATTACAAAGTCCGCCATGTAAATAGCAAATATGCCATGGTGCGACGCAACTGACTCTGAAAAGGGAATGGGAGATGGGACTCTGATTGGTTTAATGCACGTTATGGCTCAAAACACACCCATAACTCATTAAGAGAATAAGCACAACCCTGTTAGACCCTGCGTCACTGTGCAGACCATATTTTTCCATCCTTAAAATAGTAAAACTGGATTTGGACAAGCCCTTAATGCTTTTGCACCATGCGCTTAAGACTTTGCGCCTAGACGGTTAAAATAGAGCCCTAAGTGATAATTGAAGATGTTTATCATTTATAAAGATATAGGCCTTAATTTTTTAGAGTGTATGAATGGACATTGATGGCAGATGTTGTTCTTGATCCAAAAACTACATGCTGAACGCTGTGAGTTTGTGTCAGCGTGATGATACACAGATTTTCAAGCAGTGTTGTTTTGCAGTATTGCAGAGTGTGATGACAACGTTCCTGCTAAAAATCAGAAATGTATGCAATTTTGTATAAATGTATCGCTGTATTGTGATGTCTAGTTTCCAACGAAACTAAAACAGCTAGTAGTAGATACTTATTACTTAAAGAGCCCCTATTAAGGGTTTTTGAAAATGACCTTCCATGCAGTGTGTAACACAACTCTAAGTGAAGTGAAATATCCAGGGGAAATAGCCAGGAAGTAAAATATCAAAGATTTAAATCTGAAAGTGCACCGTGTTTAAAACTATTGATTCATCTATAAAAGAGTCAACTCATAGTGATTCGAATGAACTGCCATGGTAAAGTATCTTTAGCCGTGTTGGCATGACGTCGATATGGAACTCAAGAAGCGCCCATTTGTTGCGCATGCAGACCCTGGGAAAAATTGAAACCCCTGCCCACAAACACTGTAGAAATAAAAAGAGGAAGACAAACCACTGTAGCAGATCCTGGTTGAATCATGTCGCAAAAACGCTGTGCTCTGAAGTGTGAGGGAAAGTTAGTGTTATTTCCCCTACCCAAAGATGAGGCTGTGAAGAGTCAGTGGTTGAAGTTTATTTTTGCAAAAAAAAACTCAGAATTATAACCCAGCCTGTGCTGTTTCTGTCATTTTTCTGACGAGTGCTTCAGCAATCTACACGCTTACAATGGGGGATTCATCAGCCGTTTGTTAAAAGAAGGATCAGAAAAGACTATTGATGTACGGGACTTTGTCAAAGCTTGACAGGAATTTTACAGTACACAATTCATTGACCAGTTTCTTCCTCCATTTCACAAGTGTAAGTAAGTGCGATTAAAAAGGTTGCCTTCTTGTTCTCTCTAGCTTGTAAATTATGTATTTAATTGTATTTTGTTACTTGTCACCGCTTGTACTGTATCTGGTTAACTCATCTGTATCTGGATATTCTCATATCACGTCTAAAACCACGTTGAAAATGCGACACGTGTCGATTTGTTTACAGACTTAAATGCGTTTGTGAGCTCGCGGTCCACTGCTGTTTGTCATTGCTATGGCCACCGTCAGCAGTTCCTACACATGTGCAGCAGTCAAGTTAAAAAATAGTTCAGCTTTTGCCACTGTATGGATTAATACTGAATGTGTGTCAATGTTTTTACTTATGGTTAAGAAAAGAGCAATATGCTGGTGTTATGCACTACTGCATTGGAAATGAATCGCAACAAATCATATGGGAGTTGTTGGGATAATTAGGTAAAAATAAATGTATATTATAAGACAATGAAAGTGTTTTGTGACCTTACATGCATATCAGTCTGTTGTTGGAGACAAAATATGAGCTTTTTTAATGCATAATAGGGGCTCTTTAAGTACATTTTTGAGGCTGTACTTCTTTACTTTTACTTGAGTACAAAAGTGTAGTCAGTATTTCTACTGTGTACTTCAAGTGGCGGATTTAGGCATGGGCAATGTGGATAATCGCTATAATTTAATTCGCGAATGGCAGCATGAACACCGTGAGGGTGGCACATCCGTCGTTTGCCTAGAGCGCCAGTTAAACTTGCGCTGCTACTGTCTACCAGACTCGTTTTAAACACGAGTATTTGTAATTCTACTTGAGTAAAGGATGTGTGTACTTTTGCCATCTCTGTAAATAAACAAATTAGAGATCCCAAAACCAAGCCTTATTGCACATCATGTGTGTTCTTCTTATAGTAAAAATCAGGAATTAAATGATAAAGCATTTGCACAAATAATCAGGAAATTAATTAGGCACTTTGTTACGTTTCCTTTTATTGTAAAGGTGAAATATTGAAAAAGTTTGAATCATGTCAGCGGATCAACAAGGAAGAGAGACAACTACAAAACATCTACGCAAGACTTTGGTAAGAATAATTTCTTATAAAAAAGGGAGTTAGCAGAAAGACTGATAAAACAAAAGGAATTACAAACCCAACAATCAAACAAACAATCAAACAATTATATTTCATTTAAACAGAACCTACATGTCTTACAGTGGAGAACAAGATCAATGGGTCCATACAGCATTAATTTCAAACATGAGACATAGAAAATCCTGGAATGGCTGGTTATATGTGCTTTTAGTTCAGGAAAATGACACACCAAAATATCATCACAGGAGACAGCATTTCCATTACTTGAGTAAGGCCATTATCATTACTCAACAGTATATTTTCCCCACAACAGATCTACAGTAATCTTGTAAAAGTACAACTGGTTTTCATACATGGCAATATGTCTGGGCAAAGAACATACTAAAATGAAACATATTACCAGCTCTAAAATTTCATTTATAAAAGGGCAAATTTAAGGACAAAATGACAACCCAATGAATGTATGAAAATGTATGAAAGCAAACTTTTTTAAAGTCTGATATGATTTGAATTATTAAACAATATATCAAATTAATAAAGTCAAGCTTTGAGGGAAGGTTTTAACATAATTTGTTTTCACATGCCTTTTGCTTTGATATCTTCCAGTGCCATGAAAAAAAAAAAAACAAAAAAAAAAAAACACATTTTAAGGATTATTTTAAGTGTAAAAAAATTGTTGGACCACTAAGTGAGCTTTATGATATTAAAAGTCTTTAAATATCTTAAGACTAACAGAATAACAATCTTTAGATGCAAGTAAACTGTGTTTGCATTTTAAGTGTTGTTCTAAGTTTTACTATTGAATAAATAATAAAACATACAATACTGACACACCAACAGCATCTACATTGTAAATAATTGTTCATACTGTGCATATTATATGAATAACTCTGAATCCTTATATTGAAATCTTGGAATTGGTTGTTTGATTTGCAACACACCTTTATTTGTGCCAATTTGGTATTGTCTTTTGACTTTTTATTCATTTTTATATATATATATTCATTTTTTTTCATTTTTGTAATAAATTATGGTGCTTGTTCTGTCTGCAATGTATTTATGTAACTTTTGATGTTAAACAGCTTTGGAAAAGGTGACTTTTATTGATATTTTTATTTACATTTTAAGTGATATATTGGCTGGGTTGGTGTATTAAATCAGGGGTTCCCAAGCTTTTCAGCTCCCAACCCCCAAAATAACAATGCCAGTGACTCACAACCCCCAATACCCTCTGAGGTGGTTATAAATATACAAACACGCACACACCAATAGGCCTAAATCTATTCTTCACCACACCACTGGGAGACCTCCATGTTTAGTCGTGGCCTGTATTTATTTTTAATGTATTTGAGTGCCGAAAAGGTGTCAGAAATTTTTAACCTGGTGCCATAAAATCTGCTCCATCGGACACTATTGCTTCGTCTTTAATATAATGTAATCTCCCCAGGGGTGGTAATCTAATGTAATCGTAATCTAATTTTATTGACTACTATTTTGTCTTCTGTAGATTATGGATAAAATATGATAATAGGGTATATGCATAAGTATGCGGAAGGACTTTTAACTTTTCAGTAACCTGGGTCAATCCCTTCTGGTAAAGTGTATGCCTTTACAAAATTGGTGTTTTCTTTAAAAATCAATTTTTAAAGAAAATCTTCATTGCCTGATTAATATACGATATAAAGTGGGTCTCAGAATGTACAAGAAGCACTGCATTAAATTACATTTTTTTCCGTGCCATGTCTTTAAAATATGAACATTTATTTTACCCCAGTATATTCAATGGAGTTTCAGCGCTAGCCTGCTGATCCTGATGGGTGCGTGTATGTAAATAGCTTTTTTATCTCTTTTTACGCTTGAAGAACTAAATGATAGCTAAAGTCTATTTAGCTGATTGTATTTTATTTACATTACAACATCGATGCTGAAAAAGAAACCTTATAAAATTGAAAAAAAAAGTCACATTAACTGTTCAACGGAAGTTTATCAGTATGGGAAGAAAGACTAGCTGTGCATATACCCTATTAAAATAGTTTAATAAAAGGAATTTGATTTTTGGAAATCACCAAGCTACCCCTCCTCATTGTTCCACGAATAATATATATATATTATTTTATTTTTTATTTTTTTAAATATTTCCCAAATCATGTTTAACAGGGCAATGACATTTTCACAGTATGTCCAATAATATATTTTTTTTTATTCTGGAGAAAGTCTTATTTGTTTTTTTTGGCTAGAATAAAATTAGTTTTTAATTTTTAAACAAACATTTTAAGGTCAAAATTATTAGCGCCTTTAAGCTATATTTTTTTTTTTCCATTGTCTGCAGACAAACCATCGTCATACAATGATTTGGCTATTTACCCTAAATTAGTTAACCTAATTAACCTAGTTAAGCCTTTAAAATGTCACTTTAAGCTGAATACTAGTGTCTTGAAAAATATTTAGTAAAATATGATGAACTGTCATCATGGCAGATAATATAATTTAGTTAATAGAAATTAGTTTCTAAAACTGTTATATTTATAAATGTGTTGGACAAATCTTCTCTCCGTTAAACAGAAAATGGGGGAAAAAATAAACTGAGGTAATAATTCAGGGGGACTAATAATTCTGATTTCAACTTAAATCTTAATGTTACTTCAACTTAAATATATAAATAAGTAATAAATTAGAAAATATATTTGCATTTATTTATTTATTTATTTATTCATTCACTCATGCATTCATTCATTCATTCATTCATTTATTTATTCATTTATTTGTTTGTTTATTTATTTATTTATTTATTTATTTATTTATTTATTTATTTATTTATTTGTTTGTTTGTGTTTATTTATTTATTTATTTATTTTCAATGCTGTCAGTGTACCCATATCGTACATTTTAATATCCATATGTACAAAAAAGTATATATATATTTTTTTGTAAATGTATAATAATACCTATGTGTAAACAAGACCAGGCTCAATATACAGTACACCAATAAAACAGCAACTAAACTCCAAAAACCTGGACATGTATGGTCATTTTAACATTGCATTTCAAATCTCTTAAATAGGCAGTTTGCATGCATCTAAATGTAGCTCTTCTGATTATTCGATTACAGATTAAATGTGAACATCAGTTTTTCTGTCTCTGACCTGTTCATGTCATAAACAGGAAAAACGAAAGCAAATCTTTGAAGTCTTTGACTCTTGTGACCTTGCTTTTGCAAATGTCATTCCTTTTGAGGAAATTATAGTTTCTAAATGTGTGTGTGTGTGTGTGTGTGTGTGTTTGGATCACAGAGTATAAAAGGAGAAATTTGTTTTGCATTTCCTGTCAAAACACATTAATGTTTAATATGCCACGGTCCTGCTTGTGAAAAATCAATCTTCAAAAGTAACTCCCATCTTCAAAGCTTTTCAAAGGGCTGTTACTCTCAAATATTAATGCATATTAATACATCTGAATTTGCACAGCACATTGCAACTCTAAGCATCCTCCCCCTTCCTTTCCTACTAGTTTACAGGCCTGGGTCGCTATAAATTCTATAAAATAAAAGTAAAAATAACAGACTACCTGTTGCAGCTTTCCAACCACTGGACAGAGTGCTTTAAATTACTGCAAAACAGTGTGTCACAGTCTGTTCATAATTTAGATTGGGTCCCGTCCCACAAGCCCATGCAGTACAGCCCTAGCAGGGATGAACATTGCAGGCCCGAATCTCCTTTCGGTCTTTACAGCTTGTTAGTTGTGCGATCTTAAATCTCTTCTTGGCCGTCATGAGCCGCTCCTGGATGCCTCCCCCGCACAACTTGGTACAGTCAGTCCATCCAGACCACGACTTCATTTTGCATCCTTAGGGAACAAATTTAGATTGGATATAACTGGTGTTAGTGGCAGAAAAAATGAATCATTTGCAATTCTACACAGTTAAATTGATATTGTAGACATGTTAAGGCTGGTTTATACTTCTGCATCGAGTGATCACCGTGACTCTCGGCATATGCCTTGCTCATACTTGTGCATTTATACTTCTGCATGCTGTTTGTGTTGCTCTGCAATAACACTTCCAAAATGCTAGCTGACAGTAGGTTATGTTATGTTCCTCTGTATCGAGTTTCTTCGCGGGTGTTTTGTTTTTTCTGAACGCTACCTTAATGTACAAGTAGCTAAAACTCGATCATTCAGAGGTGGGAACCGGCAGACGTGCAACAACTTTAATCATAAGGTAAACACAAAACAAAAGTTTCCATCTGGAGCTCCTTCACGAGACTCAACACTTTTAAACACTCGGTCCATCAGGCTCGGGGCTCTCAGCACCGCCCACACTCGTCACAGCTACCATGCCGACCAATCACAGAGCTTGCGCTATGCGCCATTGTGATGTCTAGTTAAATTTTAAAGCCACCTTTCCACTGCACACGGCAAACGACAGACCGGAAGTCATTCATTTCCAATAGAGAGTCCGGGAGCTGCGTGAAGTTTCGATCGTCTGCGTATGCGGAAAATTCAGATCCGTTAAAATATTTGAACTCCTGCAACTAGACCATATGCGACCGGTTGACCGGATGTGATGTATTCCAGTGTTGTCCAAACAGGTCAGATGAGAATAATGAGCTATTCATTACTATTCATTCACATGAGCTAAGGCTAAAATCTGAAAGTAGACAGTGTTTAAAACTATTGATTCATTTATAAAAGAGTCGACTCATAGTGCTTTAAATGAATCGTCTTGATAACGAGTCTTTAGCTGTTTCGGCGTGACGTGGATAAGAAATTTAAGCCCCGCCCAGTTGTTGCACGTGCAAACCCAGCAAATTGAAACCTGCGGCCCTGCCCACAAACAGTAGCAAAGACAAAAAGGAAGACAAGCACTGTAGCAGATGCCGTTTGAATGAAGTCATGAAGGTGGGATATTCTGCTGGATATTATTGGAAGTGTGAGGGAAAGTAAGTGTTATTTTCTCTACCCAAAGGTAAAACTGTGAAGAGTCAGTGGTTGAGGTTTATTTTTGCAAAAATACCTCAGCATAATAGCCCAGCTTGTGCATTTCGAGTGCTTCTGGAATCTACACACTTACAACGGGGCATTCGTCAGCCGTTTGTTAAAGGAAGGATCAGAAAAGACTATTGATGTAAGGGACTTTGTCAGAGCTCGACAGGAACTTTATCAGTACATGGATAAGTGGATAATGGATCAGTTTCTTCCTCCATTTCACAAGTGTAAGTAAGTGCATTACCATGGTTGCCTCCTTGTTTTCTCTAGCTTGCAAATTATGTATTTAATTGTGTTTTGTTACTTGTAACCACATGTACTTTATCAGGTTAACTCTTTATATTCTCATATCGTGTCTAATGCCACGTTGAAAACGGGAGGCGTGCCGCTTTGTTTATGGATTTAAATGCGATTGTGAGCTCGCGTTCCATTGCCGTTTGTCATTGCTGTGGCCATCATCAGCTGTTCTTACACACGTCCAGCAGTCAAGATTCAAAATAGTTCAGCTTTTACCACTGTGTGGATTAATACTGAATGTGTGTCATGGTTAAGAATAGAGCAATATGCTGGTGTTTAACTGCACACACATACCTGCCAACATCTGTCCCTGAAAATCCGGGAGACCGAGGGGGTTAGGTTTGGGGTAAGGTGTTAGGAGTTAGGTTTGGGGTGGGGGGTGGAGGGTTGAAATTACGAGAGTTTTCCGGGATAAATAACAAAATGGGTGGGTGGCTGAAGATGGGTCTGAAATACGAGAGACTCCCAGGTAAAACAGGAGTGTTGGCAGGTATGCTCACACATACATTATGCACTGTGACTACTTCAATATTGTTGATAAGCTGTGCTGGGCATTTCACTCTGTCTCGTGCTAAACACTGTCGACCAGTTGCAACAGGCTGTCATTGGTCCAATCAGTGCAGATTAGCTTCGCGCTAAGGAGGGGTTTGGGAACAAATGAATCGCTGAACGATTCATAAGGGAGTTGCTGGGATAATTGGGTAAAAATAAATGCATATTATAAGACCATGAAAGTGTTTTTTGATCTTGCATGCATATCAGCCTGTTGTTGGAGACCCTTAAAACCAAAATATGACCCCTTGAACTCACGGAGAATAAAGGCTCTTGCTTTTGCACACCTTTATTTCGTACACCACCGCGAGAATCACCCACAGTGCATGACAAAACTAAATATTCTGTGGGACTGCCACAAGGGGGCGATTCGTGTCCAAATATTGTGTGCAGTGGAAAGGCAGCTTGGTGCACGTCAGCGACAGCCAAGGCTAGGGCTATGCGACCGCTCGCGATATGCGTGTGTTTGATGCAGAAGTATAAATCAGACTTTACTGTATGTAAGAGAAAATGTACAGGACATTTAGTTGGTTGTTCTTGCAGAATAAAACCTGACAGGCTTATCAGCTGTTATATAAATCCTCAAACACATGGGACAATTTTTTGCAACTATTGTCAATTGTTTTTTTCACTGGTGGTCAAATTATGAAAAACAGTACTGATGGCGTGGATTTTCTGATGGATGTATGCTCCAGGATGGAGTAACACATATAAATTATTATGTCTTTATACATATTAATAAAGTTGACTGTTTAAGAGCCTAGAATATATGATGACCTTAGTGCCATCCCACTTCAGAGTAATATGTAACTGGAATAATATGTGTAATCTTTTAAAGTTAATTCCTTTGTATGTAAGCTGCCAGTTTGGATGTAGATTGTACCGGTTTTTAACCAGTTTTGATAAGACTGCTGAGAATACACTCAGCTTTGGGTTTGAAACAGATTGTACTTTGTGTGTGTGTGTGTGTGTGTGTGTGTGTGTGTGTGTGTGTGTGTGTGTGTGTGTGCGTGTGTGTGTGTGTGTGTGTGTGTGTGTGGTGTGTGTGTGTGTGTGTGTGTGTGTGTGTGTGTGTGTGTGTGTGTGTGTGTGTGTGTGTGTTGTATTCATTTTTGGATAATTTCACAGGTCTGGGGTCAGCTCTGGAGTGGCTGTCTGACATTTATATGCTTTAAATTGAGTGTTGTATTAATATTCAGAAACCTTTATGCTGTTGTCATTCTTATATAGCTATAATGTTTCTGTAAGGGTATTTTGTGAGTTATACATTTGAATATGTTCAAGTGTTCTGTTTGAATACGTAAACTGTTTGTAAGCAAAATGCAAAGGTAGACAGTTTATTGTGGCCATGTGATATGTTAATGGCCACATAAACATTCACAGACATGTAATGTGTGGAAATTAGATGCTATAAACGTTCTAAGTCTATCTGTGTTTTAATCAATCACCTATATGTATGACACAGTTAATGACGTTATGGAAAAGTATCATTGTTGATGTTTTTGAGACTGTAAGCAGAGCGGCCTACGGACTTTTTGTGAGTGTTGACGCTGGCTTCTGTTGATTTTTTTTTTTATTTAATCTCTGACTCCCGCTCTTCTTCATCCAACAGACTGGTCATTTTTGGATTCAAACTGTAAAATTTCCCCTACAGTACACAGGATGGTGCTGCACAACTTTACAACAGTGGTAATTTCGTTGATAAATAGCCTTTAGTTGCCATTTATAAGGGATTTATAAAGCATAAATAGCCCTCATTTTAGATTAGGTCACAAAACTGCATGAAGTTGTGCTAATAAAGCATTTATTAACATATAAAGTAACTGTTACTATATGCCTGAATAATAATAATATATAAATGCTAATTTGAATAGTTTATTATAATTAACTTACTCATTCTGAATGATCTTAAATCATCTTAATTTAGTAGTGTAAATGAACCATTAACAAAGTACACTGCAAAAAAAAATATTTTCTTACTTAGATTTTTTGTCTTGATTCTAGTCCAAATATCTAATAATTCGTTTGCAGTGTATGACAATTTATGATTAATTAACTATTTGCTAATGCTTAATAAATGATTCATAGTGTGTGGTTATTATAAAGTGTTACCGGATGTTTTTTTTTTTTTAAAGTTCATTCAGAATGAGTTAGTACATGATTAATAAACTATTAAAATTAACAATAATATACGTTATTATTCAGGCATATAGTAATAGTTAATTTGTATGTTAATAAATGCTTTATTAACTCAACTTCATCCAGTTTTGTGACCTAATCTAAAGTGAGGACTATTCATACTTTATAAATCCCTTATAAATGACAATTAACGGCTCAGTTAAATTCTAAACAGGAAAAAAAAAAGAAAATAAATGACTTTATTTATTTCTGTTCATTTGAAGATACACAAATGAAACCGTATCAAATAAAAAATAAATCTTTGCAACCTTATCTAGAATAAAATCACTGTACAGTTTAAACATTGCATCCTATTATATTGTTAAATTATTATATTGTTGTTGTTTTATCCAATTTGATGTCGTATTTTCACACTCTTGTTATTCAGCAATGTTTAAACTTTACAGTAATTTTACTTTTTAGATAAGATTGCAAAGATTTATTGTTTCTTTGATACCAATCATTCAATTGTTTCATTTGATACTTTAATTGTCATTTATAAGGGATTTATAAAGTATGAATAGTCATTACTTTATATTAGGTCACAAAACTGGATGAAGTTAAGTTAATAAAGCATTTATTAACATACATAGTTACCATTACTATATGCCTGAATAATAAGATATATAAATGTTAATTTCAATAGTTTATTAATCATTTACTAACTCATTCATAATAATCTTAAAAACCTCCAACTACTCTTAAATACGATTGGTTTGTAAATAATGCAATACTTCATTTAGTAATGAAAAATCAACCAGTCACAAATTATGAAAGTACAATTATTAAGCACATTATAAATGTGGCTATAAGTCAATAGTACAGCATTTGTAGCTGCAGTTCTAAACTGCTTACTAATGTATATTAATGTAGAGTTGATGCTTAACAAACAATGAACTCAGTAGATGCTAATGCTTAATAAATTATTCATAGTGTGTAGTTATTATAAAGTGTTACCAAACATCCCACTGTGCTTAAATAACTGGTTTGTAAATAATATGATACTTAATTTAGTAATAAAAAATAAATAATTAACAAAGTATGAAAGTACAATTATTAAGCACATTATACATATGTTTGTAAGTCAAGAATACAGCATTTGTAGCTGCAGTTATAAACTGCTTACTAACGTTTATTATTGTAGAGTTAATGCTTAACAGATAATGATATCACTATTTGCTCATGCTTAATAAATGGTTCATAGTGTGTAGTTATTATAAAGTGTTACCAAAAAATCTCTCTGTGTCAGCAAAGTGATCTCCGCACATTCAATTCAATAAACCAGTTATTTAAATAAGAGTGCTACTATGGTTGTACAATTCTGTGAGCCATGTATGTGTCCACATACATATTGGTTGTCATGAGAGAATGGTCAGAGAAGCACTTTGAAAGAAAATACAGTGAATGTTCACCTGCAAGCTCATCTGCAGTTTCTTCTCCTGCCTGTTTGTTCCTCCTCTTCTTGCGGTCTTCTTTGCGTCTCTTCCTCTCATCGTTGTTTCCAGCCCCTTGATTACACTTCTTTATCTTGCATGTTTTTCTCTGTGTGACCTCAGGGCATGGATCTCCTCCAAACTGAGGCTCCAGAGTGATCATGCGTGTACGGAGCAAGTGACCCTTTCCACAGGACTTGCTGCACTCTGACCATTCAGACCACTCTGACATTAGACAGTCCATTGCTAAAGAGAGAAAGACAGAAAAGAAAAGAGACTTTGTTTTATACAGAAAAGAGACTTTATTAAAGCAGATAAATTCAATTATTATTATTTTTGGTCCCACTTTATATTGTGTCGCTTAAACCTGTGAACTTACATGGTAATTAGATGTGTAAGTAGTATGTAACTACAGTGTATGTACACACGTTTACATAGTATTTACTTTTGTATTAATGATGTAACTACACTCATGTAACAACCCACTGAATAGTATGTGTAAGTACAAATGTGTAACAGGACATTGGTAACAACAGTAGGAAAGTACACATCTGTAACAAGAATTATGTAAGTGCATTGTGTAACAACAATATGTACTTGCAGATGTTTTCCCACTTCCACACCTGTTTGAAGATCATGTACTTGTGAACACTGTACGGCAGAACTAATGCTGCATTAGAAGGTTTCACCTTGTGATACCAGTGTACTTACATGGTAACTCCACAGGAACTGTCCACTTAATATAAAGTGTAATATGGTCACAAATTACTGTGTAACTTGTAGAAATATCTTCTATGCAACACTTTAACAACAGTGTAGTTACATGGTAACTCCACAGGAACAGTCCACAATATACAGTTTAAAATAAAATTCATTTTCGTTTCGGCCTAGTCCCTTTATTAATCTGGGGTCGCCACAGCGGAATGAACCGCCAACTTATCCAGCATATGTTTTACACAGTGAATGCCCTTCCAGCTGCAACCCATCTAAGCCAAAAAGAAAATGAAAGAATGTATGAACAGTAATTTGTGACCATTTTACACTTTATATTGAGTGGATCCTGTGGATTTACCATGCAAGTACACTTGTATCACAAGGTGAAACCTTCTAATGCAGCATTAGTTCTGCCATACAGTGTTCACAAGTACATGATCTGCAAACAGGTGTGGAAGTGGGAAAACATCTGCAAGTACATATTGTTGTTACACAATGCACTTACATAATTCTTGTTACAGATGTGTACTTTCCTAGTGTTGTTACTAATGTCCTGTTACACATTTGTACTTACACATACTATTCAGTGGGTTGTTACATGAGTGTAGTTACACCAGTATACACAAGTAAATACTCTGTACCAGTGTGTACATACACTGTAGTTACATACTACTTACACATCTAATTACCATGTAAGTTCACAGGTATAAGCGACACTTAATATAAAGTGGGACCTTATTTTTTAATTAATCAGGGGTCGCCACAGCGGAATGAACCGCCATCTTATCCAGCTTAGGTTTTACGCAGCGGATGCCCTTACAGCTGCAACCCAACACTGGGAAAAAAAGCAGATAAATATAACAACATATTACAAGTGTGACATGAAGAGTTAAAGATCAATCAATCAATTAATCAATATGTGTGTATATATGTATGCAGGTATATTGAGTATTTTGTTTATAGTGTGCTGTTGGTTAATTTTTCTAACTTTTTTTGTCTCAGTTTTCTATGGATTTTTTGTACAATATAATTTTAATAACAAATTCATTGAGTCTTGATATCAAAATCTTAATTTGTGTAGATGAATGAAAGTCTCAGGGGATTGAAACAACATGGGAGTGAGTAATAATAATATAATTTTCATTCTTAGGTCAACTAACCTTTTAAAATCTTAAACAAGTCATCGCTGTTCTTTTCCCAAAGTATTTAAAAATAATCTAATATATTTATAATAATTTGTTAGGGACGCACCAATGTGGATTTTTTTGGCTGATATCGATAACCGACAACTCTTAAGACGTCACAATCACAAGTGATCTAATCTTGGCAGATTGCTGGTAAACGTGCAGATCGCTAAAGGACTACAAATCAGCCAGTATATGGACTAGAAGTTCCAGTCATGCACCGCTTACATGCACCTGTTCCAGATTCCATTGATTTCACACACTCAGGGCTGGGAGCCGCTCATGAACTGATTACATTGACTATAAAGAGATCACTCACACACACATCTGTGCTGAGTCTTGTTATACTGTCTTTGTAAACAGTTTTGTGAACATTATGACACATTTTCCTTGCCTTGTTTTGCCGTGTTTTTGACCCTCGCCTTGTTTGCTTGTTTATGTTGTCTGCTGCATGCCTGTACTGAGCAATCACCTGTGTATTTGACTACGACTATGGATTTGCATGAATACATCTGGTTGTTCCTGATTGTGACCATTGCTTGCCTGACCATTCTCAATAAACCTGCATTTGGATCCGCTCCTCCCTTGTCAGCGTCCCATTCACTCTACAAAAGATAAGGAGGTCGACAACCGATATAGTATTGCTGATAAATATAAATATTTCAAAATGTTATATTGTCATAAAGTAAACAACTGATTTTATTTTAAAAACTTCATAAAAGTTTGATCTTATGAACTGAATAGCCTACTGAATAGCCAACTCAAAGCAAGATTTCAAGATTGCAAGGTGATTATACATATATATTTACAATTTCACGTAAATCAGCATGCCAAAAATAAATGATTTCCTTTTATTTGCATAGCAAATTAACATGCAACTTGACTGTTGAATAAAAAAAAGGTTAAATAACATAATGAGATTATATATATATATATATATATATATATATATATATATATATATATATATATATATATATATATATATATATATATATATATATATAATGAAAATGACAATGAAAGAACTAAGGACTGAACCTGCTCAAACATTCTTGATTAAAACGTGTTACAGTAATGTACATCTGAAGAGTTCAGATGCAAAACCCTCTAAATCCATCAGACCTCTTTTCTTGTAAATGAGCATTTTCTATCAGGCTCCTCTGATTAGGTTCAGAAGTTTCATTTTATAGGTAATGATAAGGTTATTAGCTAGTAAATAATTTTTTTTTTTCAAAAATGTCACTTTAGACAATTCTTTGGTTTTTAACAAGGTAGATTTCCTTTTGCATCAAAATTAGCTTGCGTTTTTTTTTTTTTTTTTTTTTTGCAAAAACCTCTAAATTCACCTCTTGGGACAAAACATTGTGATAAGTTGAAAAACCACTAAAGATACAACTAGAAATTATTTCACCAAACATATAACACATACACAAACCACCTGAAGTTATAAACACATAAATCTGTCAAGTAAGTGGCGGTTCATTCAGCTGTGGTAACCGCTGATAAACAAAAGCAGAAGGAAAATAATTGAAAGAAATCTGTCAAGTAAGTGCATTAATAAATAACATTAAAACTGACATTAATTAAATCCAAACAATCCTCAATGGTCTATTCTAGACTCATTTTATTTCTGTTAATAATTTGACCTTTAGGGTAAATCTTTCATAAATATGGGGTGGCATTTTTCGTCTGATGACACACAAATGTATGTGCCCCTTAAGAATAATGATGACAATGTCTTTGATTCCCTTATAAGATGTCTAATCGAGGTTAATACCAGGCCTTTTTGTTTTTACTTTATTGAGAAAAAAAGTCTGCCCATCCTGATTTATTAGGGTTAGGTGAGCTGTCAACTACCACATACCTGTTTTCTGAAACCTATGGGTTCAGTTTAATAGTGGTCTAAAATTTGAAAAAAAGACACATTATGTCATTAAATCTATTTTTTTTTTCAATTTATGACAAGGCAAAGGTGAGTTTCTTTCTTAAAGCAATCTTGAGAAAGTGATTCATGCATTTATTCTGGGGACACTTGACGAGTTGTTGTGAAGCTACTCCATAGATATTTTGGTGGTGGGCTTTGGGTCATTGTCCGGCTGGAAGATGAACCATCATTGTCTTTCTGTAAGGTTCCTCTCTCCTCAAAAGAACGTTGGAGCTCAGACAGAGTGAGCATTGGGTTATTGATCACCTCCCTGACTAAGGCCCTTCTCCCCCGATCACTCAGCTTAGATGGCCGGTCAGCTCTAGGAAGAGTCCTGGTGGTTCCAAACACTTATGGATGATGGAGTCCACTGTGCTCATTGGAACTTTCAGAGCAGCAGAATTGTTTTATGTAACCTTCCCAGCCTTGTGCCTCGAGACAATCCTGCCTCAGAGGTCTACAGACAATGTCTTTGTCTTCATGCTTGGTTTGTGCTTTGAAATGCACTGTCAACCCTGGGACCTTATATAGACGGGTGTATGCCTTTTCAAATCATGTCCAATCAACTTTATTTACCACAGATAAACTCCAATTAAGCTGCTAAAAAAATCTCAAGAATGATCAATGAAAATAGAATGTACCTGAGCTCAACTTAGAGCTTCACGACAAAGGCTGTGAATACTTATGTACATGTGATTTGTCAGGTTTTTAATTTTTAATAACTTTGCAACAATTTCAAAAAATCCTTTTTTCACATTGTCATTATGGGGTATTGTGTGTAGAATGTTGAGGAAATAAATTAATTTAATCCTGTAACGTAATAAAATGTGGAAAAAGTGAAGCGCTATGAATACTTTCCGGATACACTGTAAACTAACTAACTAACTAACTAACTAACTAACTAACTAACTAACTAACAAACTAACTAACTAACTAACTAACTAACTAACTAACTAACTAATAACACTTATCATAATAACACTTATCAAGGCTTCAACATATAATGTAAAATACATAAAGGAGTCTAAAAATTAGAAAAAAGCTTTTCACTGCGTGGCTTTAATGCTGTATGTGTATGTAAAATAAACTCACGACATTCTGGCAACATGCATTTCTCCATCTGTTCCAGCTCCTCATTGCATTCTCCCAACTCCACTGCTGATTTGAGCATCCGCTGCCGTATCCGTGTGCCTTTACCACACGTTACACTGCAGTCACTCCAGTCTGACCATGGCGACAGTAAACACGGGATTGTATCTGTAAAATAAATGAGTAAATAAATCAAAATAATATATGTAATAAAAAAGAATAATTAAAAAAGTACACATAAATGTGGGTGTGTATTTTGTATTCTATGCTAATGTGAGCATCTATGTGTAAGAATATGCAAATTTTGCCATACATGTGAATATATGTGTGGATACTAGTATTATCAATGCTTATGTTGTATTAATATTCACAAACCAGTATGCTGTTGTCATGGATATAATATTTATAGATATAATATTTCTGTGAGTTTTGAATATATATAGTATGTTTGTGTGCAAAATGCAAATGTGTAAAGTTTAATGTGGCCATGTGTATGAATATGTTAATGGTCACAAAAACATTCACAGACATGTACTGCGTGGGAATCTGTTAATGTGCTTGTGCATGTTTTATGAATATGGTAAACTGGCCGCAGTCATGGATTTGCATCTATTAATGTGGGAATGGGCATGTGAGTGCACTTACGGCATTCTGGCATCATACACTTTTCCACTTCCACCACTTCAGCCCCACAAATGGAGCCATCAGATGGAGGCATTTTCACCATTCGCTCTCGTCTTTTCATGCCAAGCCCACAGGTGGCGCTGCATGCATCCCATTCACCCCATTCTGTAACCAGACAGCTGCTCGGAGCTGCACCGGCAGAAACATACACATACATCAGTGTGGGAGGAACTATAATCAGTTCTCTTTGTTTCAAAACAAATTAGCCTCATATTAAACTGTGCAGTAAGGGTTTAGCTGATTAGTTTAAATCAGTAAGATGCTGCAGCAGTTTAACTGACTTCTTTAGACCGACCTAAAGAGTAATTAGTTCCATGTAAGAACAATACATATTTTAATTACAGAATAAACATAACATTGTGCCACAGTCACTAAGAATTTGTAATTAAATAAATTGCTTTTTATTTATTTATTTTTTGCAATTAAAAAGAGGTACAGTGAAATATTTTCCTTAAAAAATATTTGATATATTAAATATTATTAAATTATTGCTTTGCTGAAATTATGCTCACAACGCTTATTTTATAAAAAGTGTTTGCTGACATCATTTTGGAAATCAATTCTTTTGTATAGCTATTAAACTTCATCATGTTTTGATTTTAAATGTATTTAGCTACAAAAATACTTGAAAGCAAGGTGAAATCTGATATTGCAATAGATGTGCTTCAATGTTAATTTATTATAATATTTTGATCTTACATCTGATCATAATCAATGTTGGGCAGGACTGTAAGGTTAACACTGCCTGGTTAAAATGTTTGATCATTGAAAATGTAGAAAGGTAATTGAGTATGTTGTATAACTTCATCTTGTTTTGATTTTAAATCTGTATTATCCACTAAAAAAACTAACAAAACAAACAAACAAAAAAAACTCGAAAGAAAGGTGAAATCTAATATTTACAAGCCAGGCTCATTCTGAAAACGGAGCCATTTCTGGAGAGCGCCAAATACGTGCCAGTTTTTGTTTTCACTAATCCACCAGAGGCCACTGTGTACATTTATTTATTTATTTTTTCGTGCCTGCTCTTTTTGTGTAAATATTTCGCTGTCGACTGACTAACCAACCGACCGACCGATCCCCCCACCACCCCCTTTCCTAAACCCAACCGCATACATTCCAATTTGCATATTACGTCCTAAACAGTATTCAAAAATAGAATTATTATGTCCCAAATCGTAGTACAGTATGCTGAAAAGAGTATGCCAAAGTTTCCCGGGTGGACAGTTCATAAAAATATGAACCGTCCATACTCTAACCACTGAAATATTGCCCATAATACATTGCGTATTAGACGTGAATTTGATTAGAACTACAAACACGGGTGAAACGTGTAAATACAGTGAACTACAAACATGGCAGATGCGTGAGACCAACAGTCAAGTATAGAGGCTTTGGTAAAGATGTTTGAATGACTGTTAATCAATATCTAGTTTAAATCACGTTTTTCGTGTTATATTTCATCTGCAACAAAAATGTGAACTTATATCAAGATATGTTTGGACATTAACGTTGAAATGCATAATTTCTGCATTTCTCTGCATGAAAGACTCGCGAATGGCAGATTATCCTGCTGCTGCTTCTCCAATAAGGTAGGAAAGAAATGTGGATGATGTGCGGATGATTGTAAGGGCTCATAACTAAGTAATATAACCATATGTTAATGAGGTAGTATGTCCCAAAGCTTGCATACTCTTCTTTTACACACTCAAATATATATACTTTTCCTTCACAAAAAAAGTACATACTTTTAGTGTGTATTTTAAGTATGCGAAATGTGATGCAGCAACTGTGTATTAAAAAGCACCAGTTGACCAGCATTGATTTAAAGTTGGAAACAATCATTAGAAATGTGGAAACATTATCAAAATGTCATCACATATAATCAGCTAATTTACTTCAATGAAATCATTTTATTGGTTCACTCATGTTAAATAGGGTAATCTGTAACCTATGACATTTTCAAAGTAACCTTCCCAACACTTTTGTTAAATTTGATGGCAATTATTATATAAAGTACATTAAATATTTACACAATTTCATGAGAACTTAATTTCATGTACTTTATTTTAAGGTGATCTTGTTACATGTTCCATTAACTTACTATAGTCATTACACTTAATTTTGTATAATTTCATGCAATTAACCATAAACCTAACCCACATTCTAACCCTAACCATAAAGTGAGTACATGTAATTAATTACTCATAACTATTAATAAATAGTTACACTTTACAATAACAGCTCATTCGCTGATGTTAGTTAATGTATTTACTAACATGAACTAAGACAATGCCACATTGCTCACCGGCCACTTTATTTATCCAACTGCTTGTTAACGCAAATTTCTAATCAGCCAATCACATGGCAGTAGCTCAATGCATTTAGGCATGACGATCTACTGCAGTTCAAACTGAGTATCATAATGTGGTATGTGGTAGAAAGGTGATTGAATTGACTTTAAATGTGGCATGATTGTTGGTGAAAGACTTGCTGGTCTGAGTATTTTAGAAACTGCTGATCTACTGGGATTTTTATGTGCAACCATCTCTAGGGTTTACAGTGGTCCGAAATGGTCCGAAAAAGAAAAAAATATCCAGTGAGTGGCAGTTATGTGGGCACAAATGCCTTGTTGATGCCAGAGGCCAGACTGGTTCGAGCTGATAGAAATGCAACAGTATCTCAAATAACCACTCATTACAATGCAGGTATGCAGAAAAGCATTTCTGAACTTGTTGAACCTTGAGGCGGATAAGCTACAGCAACAGAAGACCACACCTGTCAGGGTTCTGCCACTTTGGTCTTGTAAATTCTTGTTTGGTGGCAGAGTCCGGACACTAGCTCTGTCTTGTCCATGCCCTGTTGTGCTTGGCTCGAGTTTTCTCGGGTCGGGCACTAGTTTACTGTCATTGTGTGTGTGTGTCTCTGGGTGCGTGCTGTCATGAGTGTGTGCGGGCCATGCACACTCCTGCTTGATACGAGCGTGTACGGCTTGCGTGCGCGCTTGTGACGCGCGCGCTCTCATGTTTGTTTTGTTCTGTCGGCATCGCGCTGTTTCATTCTCAGCGTCTCAGTCTGGTTGATTTTGGTTTCGGTTGGCGCTGAGATGAAGCATGCGCGGTGCTTATGTGTGAGCGCACGGTAAGATGTTTACATCTATCGTGTGCTCGTGTCTCGCGTTCAGTCTTCTGTTGGTGTTGTGTTTAGCACGTGACTCATGTTTACATGCGCCGCATGCTTGTGTGTCTGTGTCATGTGTTCTAGTCTTGTATTGTCTAGCCCTACCCTCCTTGTTAACCCATTATTAGTTTATCATGTTCACCTGTTTGTGTTAATTTATGCTTCTATATCTCCTCATGTCTGCTGTCCTGTGCCAGTTCGTCATCATCGTTTATCGTTGTATCCTGCCTTGTCCTGTCCTCCAGTCCAGATCCCTGCCAGCCTGCCCTGTCCAGTTTGTGTTGTTTGTTTACTTTTATTCATTAGTGTTTTTCCCCCTCGGGGTAGTTTATTTTACTGTTTTGCCTTTTATTTTTATTCGGTTATAAATAAATACCCATTTATTCCTGCACATGAGTCCTCGCTCCTTTCCCCCACCAAGAACCCTGACAACACCAGGTGCCACTCCTGTCAGCTAAGAACAGGAAACTGAGGCTACAATTCGCACAGGCTCACCAAAATTGGACAATAGAAGATTGAAAAAACTTTGCCTGGTCTGATGAGTCTCGATTTCTGCTGCGACATTCGGATGGTAGGGTAAAAAATTGGCATCAACAACATGAAACCATGGAACTATCCTGCCTTTTATCAACAATTTAGGCTGGGGGTTGTGGTGTAATGGTGTGGGGGACATCTTCTTGACACATTTTGGGCCAATTAGTACTAATTGAGCATCGTGTCAACACCACAGCCTACCTGAGTATTGTTGCTGATCATATCCATCCCTTTATAACTACTGTGCACCCATCTTCTGGTTGCTATTTCTTGCAGTATAACGTACCATGTCATAAAGCACAAATCATCTTAGACTGGTTTCTTGAACATGACAATGAGTTCACTGTACTAAAATGGCCTTCACAGTCACCAGTTCTCAATCCAATAAAACACCTTTGGGATGTGGTGGGTCGGGAGATTTGCATCATGGATGTGCAGTCAACAAATCTGCAGCAACTGCATGATGCTATCATGCCAACATGGACCAAAATCTTGGAGGAATATTTCCAGTACCTTGTTGAATCTATGCCACAAAGGATTAATGCAGTTCTGATGGCAAAAAGGGTCCAACCCGGTACTAGTAAGGTGTATCTAATAAAGTGGCCGGTGAGTGTATGTTCATAGTTTATTAACTTATTATTAAAATTTAAAGTTGTGTTTGTTAACTTTAGTTAACAAGAAACAAGATGAATGGTTATTGTATTAGATAATATTGTTTATTGCCTTGTTAATACATTAGAATAAAATGTAATAAACATTTAATTAACAGTTATAAACATTATTGGGTAACACTATGGTATGTCATAACCATACCTGCCAACACTCCCGTTTTTCCCGGGAGTCTCCCGTATTTCAGACCTGTCTCCCGTATTGTTCTGTCTCCCGGTAAACTCCCGGAAATCCCCCGCCCCCCGCTCCTCAGCATTTTGGTACAGTCCGGGCTGAAACTTGGCGCTTGTGCTCTTCCGGTCGCGCGCTACAGTTCGCGCGCCCCCATCTCCTCAAACCTCTCACTCCTCCCGCTCCCCGCTCTTCAGTTTGCGCCAGTGTTGCCAACTTAGCGTCAAATTTTCAAAAAAGCGACTAGCGACAAATCTAGCGACTTTTTGTGTGTTACTGGCGATTTTTATAGACTCGTTTGTCCATTACTGTACCATTCCTACTCTTCTCAACGAGCCTCCCTTGCAGCCTGAGAGCAGAGCACCTCTCAGCGTACCGACGGCAAATGATTTAGAACAGGTGGCAGTTTGAAGGTATTTCCCTTGTACAGTCAACCCGATCTGCTTCTCCTTTATTTTAACAATTTAATTTGACTGTTTATTCTTGTTGCACATCAGAGATGTTTTAAGTGTGAGTTTCAGAACTTGTCTGAGTATATTACGTCTGAGAGATTACTGCAAATTCCCTACTTATCTATAATGATATACTGTATTCAAACAGCAATACATTTAGTTAAATTGACAAGCTTACATAAAGCATAGTGCGAATATAAAATACCCCATTTATTTACCATAGGCTGTTAAACAAACAGAAATGGTAGAACGCGATGACGTCAGTAATATGCAAATTAGCGTATGACGTAATCTCCCACCCCCCCCCCCCCCCACCCCCGGGGGGTCTCCCGGAATTTACCAACCAAATGTTGGCAGGTATGGTCATAACTCACAATATTACCAAACAATTAACTAAGATTATTAGCTCAATTAACTACTAATTAGCTACTTATTAAGTAGTATTAGTTGGATTTAGGGGTGGGGGTAGAATTAGGGGATGTAGAATAAATAAATAAAGTTACCCATTGTAAAGTGTTAACAAATCATGAAACTGAAAGTGACATCTCTGATTTAATCTAATGAATCACTAAAATTACATAAGGAAATCTCTGTATACAGCAGTAAATGTGTAAACTGTTCAAAACAGCTATTTTTTGTTTTAAAAATCTGGATTTTTTTTTTTTTGTTTGGTGGTGGTGGTGGTGGTAGGGGGTGTTGGTACATAAAGAGTAAAGAATACTCACAGCATTCCTCATTTACAGTGCAGGGTTCTGTCTCTTCAGTTGGGTGAGTGCATGCAAAGCCATCATCAGGAAACTGCTTTACATATCGTTCTCTAGAACGCAAGCCTGAGCCACACGACACACTGCATGGTGACCACGTGATCCATTCTGACATCATGCATGTGGAAGAATCTGTAAAAATCAATGGCCAGTTTTTTATTCATTTCTTTGTTTACCAACCCCTCGACACACATATTCAACAATCCTGCTCTGCCTAATAAATAAATACATAAATAAACACAATGTAACAGTAGGTTTAGGTGAATCTGGGCCTGAAAAAAGTGACAAAGTGAATCACATATTGGTTTACAACTTTATTAGAACAAACTTCTAGCACCTAGCACAAAATACATATGCCACCTTAAATAAACATTAAAAAGGCCCAATCTGATCTGAAGTTAATGCAGAACATCAATAAATTAGAGATAAAGTACATCCGTAAGACTGAAGACCTTTATTCTGCAAAAAAAAAAAAACAATGGGTGTACTTTATCCTGCTAATTACACGGCTACCTGTCACAATGTATAAAAAATATATAAAAATCATTCAGAGGCATAGTAGTTTATTAATTATTTAATTAAATGTATTGTTGAAAGAAATTAAAAGATCTAATAGTGTCAGGGTTCTGCCACTCTGGTCTTGTTAAGTCTTGTTTTGGTGGCAGAGTCCGAACACTAGCTCTGTCTTGTCATGCCTTGTTGTGCTCAGCTCGAGTTTTCTCGGATCGGGCACTTGTGTTCTGTCATTGTGTGCGTCTCTGTGTGCGCGTCGTCGTGAGTGCGTGCAGACCGTGCGTGCTCCCGCTTGATGCGGATGCGTATGGTCTGCATGCGCTTGTGACGTGCGTATACTCGTGTTTGTGTTTTGTTCTGTCTGCATCGCGCTGTTTCATTCTCAGCGTCTCAGTCTGGTTGGTTTTGGTTTCGGTTGGCGCTGAGATGAAACATGCGCGTTGCTTATGTGTGAGCGCACGGTAAGGTGTTCATCTATCGTGTGCTCGTGTCTTGCGTCTGTTGGTGTTGTCTAAGCACGTGGTTGGATGTTTACATTGCGACCGCGTGCTTTTTGTGGTGTGCTTCTGTGTTGTCTTGAGAACACGCGGTTAATGAGTTCTTTAGCCCTACCCTCCTTGTTAACACATTATTACTTTATCATGTTCACCTGTTTGTGTATTAATTTACTTCTGCTTAAAATCTCCTCAAGTCTGCTGTCCTGTGCCAGTTCGTCATCGTACTTCATCGTATCCTGCCTTGTCCTGTCCTCCAGTCCAGATCCCTGCCAGCCTGCCCCGTCCAGTTTGTGTTGTTTGTTTATTTTTATTCATTAGTGTTTTTTCCCCCTCGGGGTTGTTTACTTTTCCCTTTTTGTTTTATTTTTAATTGTAAATAAATATCTGAGTCTGCATTTGGGTCCTGGCCTCCTTTCCCTTACCCCCAACCGTGACAAATAGATCTAATGGAGCGCTCACTCACCTGTGTATTATTACAAGATGGCACCAGACAGTCAAAACATTATGCATGTCATAAACCATGGTGTCATAAACAATGTCATAAATCAACAGTCATAATCCATAGTGTGACAGACAAGCAGATACATATGAACGTGGATATATGTATATGGATCTTAAAGTGTTCACTGACAATCAAGGTGATTCGAAGTTCCTGGATGAGCCAATGTTATTCAACAGGTGTTATCTTGGAATAACATACCTTGGAATGTTGCGAGTGACCAGTTCGAATAGAGTATTACAGACACAAGGACACTGTCCATACACTGTGTTTGTTTGTTTATTATTATTAGTTATAAATTATTATTATTATTATTATTATTATTATTATTATTATTATTATTATTATTATTTTGCTTTAATGCTTACAGTTTCTCAAATTTTACAACAGCTTATTTACATGTACATACTGTATACTATGTTTGCTTTATTAGTCACATCTTATATCCTACTTTACACATAAATGCTTTCACATCTTGTGCTTTAACTTTTTGTTAAATACCAATAATACCAATGAGCAATGTTTTTTTATTGATTTCCACACTGACACTACAAACTCTGCCGAAGTCACTTTGACCTTTTAATGTCTCAGAGTAGAAATCAATATCATTGCCTGTAGTGAAGTGAGATTCAGTCTCACCAGGAATGATGTAAGATTCTGCCATGTGATAAAAAATGTCTAGTTATCATTGCTTTAGGGCATTAAAAAATAAATAAATAAAAATTCCGGTTCACTGCAGGGTGCCCCAAGATGTCTGATCAATAAAACTCATGGAGAGCATAAAAACGGTGGGTAAAGGTTAGCCAACTGTTAAATTATAAGCTGTCATGGTATGACCTCAGACCAGTTATGAAGAAAAAGCAAAACAGTTTGTAATAATAGGAACTTAATAATGTAGCATTTTGTAATGGTAGACCAAAGCCTTATCATTTAACATATTGGGTAACGAGATACAAATTATTTTTTTTATTTACATGCATAACTTTAAAGAAAGAAAGAAAGAAAGAAAGAAAGAAAGAAACACTATAACTGTTAAAACACTATAACTGCAAACTGTATGGTCCAGAAAAATAAATTAATATGCATTCGATACAACATGCTAACATGTTCTTTATTCTTCACTCACACAGATCGACAAATATGCCAGGCCAGCAGCCAACCGAGATAACAGCTTCACCTCAACGTGAATGACAAATTGGAGCTGTAATAATAATGTTGTCTGCACATTATAGGTATACAGTAATTGGTTTCTAGGTGTAAGCATAGAGTACTCAGTTTGGATGCCTGCATATTTTCTGATTTTCTTCCTGAAGTCAGCTGTCATCTATAGTATAATATTGTTTTTATAAATCCTGTTTCACTCAAGACTGTGCAAATACACAATGTCTGGAATAATACATAGCAGTTGTTTCGTAATATTTATTTATTGGCACTTGGATCTCACAAAGCCATTTGTGATATGTCAAGCTAGGCTCACTGAAAATGCATTCCTCAGCTTACACAGCTTACAAAACATAAAATGTGTTACTCCTGGTACATTTCCTTGCAGGCTTTAGTTGACAAATCCACTAGAGGGTGCTGTCTTTATACTTGAAAATCTGAAATATGTTACTTGAGGTACATTTTGCAACCCAGGCTCATTCTGAAAACGGACCACTATATATATTTCTGAAGAGTGCAAAATATGTCCCAAGAGGTATATTTGTTCAGCAGTTTTTGTTTTTGCAAATCCAACAGAGGCCGCTGTGTACGGTTTTTGAAATTTCACATTTTCTCGCGAGTGCCATTCATGCCTGCTGTTCTTGCATAAATCCACCAGAGGCCGTTGTCGACTGACTTACTGACTGATCAACTGACCCACCCTCCTTCCCTGAACCCAATCAATAGTGTTTTTTTTGGCTTCTGTTTTGTCTTACCCACTTTCTGGAACCGTTCTTCACCAGACTTGAACCCTGTCATCGTAGTCAGCTCTTCTCTGCATCCCAAGTACACCAATGTACATGGCAAGCTACTGGACAAACTGGTAACAGCGGAAAAGCTGTCCATATGGAGGTAAGCGCTCCGCTGGTAAGCATAAAATGGAACGGCATCATGCCAGTGTTCGTTTTAAAGACGAAATGCAGCCATACGTACTTCTGGCTACATAATTCGCGATCTCCAGAAATGTAGGGCTACGTTTTCAGAATGAGCCTATGTTGATATTTTGTTATGCTTCAGCTTCACACCATTCTTTTACAGAACCCTTCCCTAAACCCAATTAACAATGTTTTCAAACGCAAATGTAAGAGAAATATGTGCTGCAACTACATGGTTTTACCTTGATTTTACATTGCTTTTATCTCTTTTGTGGAAACATGCTTCCCTGAATGCAAACACTATGCATCACAAGTACAACACTGTATAAAGTGAGCTAAGTGAGGCAAATTTATTCAAATACAAATACTAGATACAGATAACCCTTTGACTGCCTCTCTATTCAAGAGTTCACACTTAGCTGATGATTAATTATAAAGCTTGTTTGGCATGCTGTCCCGGGAGAGAGCCCTGAGCTCATGAGATCCTCGAGCCCGGGGCTCCCTCCCGTTGCAAGGCGAGAGGGGAGATCGAGCTCAGGTAGATCTCGAGAACTCCCCATCGTAGTGATTGAAGTGCAGATAGTAGTTCTCTTTAAAGAGATAGGTACTAGATAGTGAGCAAGTCTATAGTGTTGATTAATAAATAACTTAGGTTGCATGTTTTTAATCGGTGGGAGGAAACCGGAGGACCCGGGGAAAACCCACGTGAGCACGGGGAGAACATGTAAACTCCGCACAGAAAATGCCCGCTGGTTTGGTAAAGCCTAGAACCATTGACATTCTTGCTGTGAGGCAACAGCGCTAAGCGCTGGGCCACCGTGTCACCCATCTAGGAGAGAGGAGGAGTAGGGGTGGAAGGGGGGATTCTTCAAAGCGAAGATAGTGGTGATATGAAACCCGGGGTATTTATAGTAGCTTGGGGATCATCTGATTGGTGCGAGGTGATTTGGATAATGTGGGTCCAGCCGCTAGCAATCTTAAGCACGTGATCCTCTCGAAATTAGTTTATAAATAAACTTCACTTCAAGAGTTCACACTTAGCTGATGATTAATTATAAAGCTTGTTTGGCATGCTGTCCCGGGAGAGAGCCCTGAGCTCATGAGATCCTCGAGCCCGGGGCTCCCTCCCGTTGCAAGGCGAGAGGGGAGATCGAGCTCAGGTAGATCTCGAGAACTACCCAAAATGCCTTATATAGCTCGGGACAGCAGCCGCGTATTGAAGAACCCCCCCAAAAATGCAGATGGAACAATGCTATATCTGGCTGCTGGATATAATATTGATCGCTTAGGAAAGAAATGTTCACCACTTGTGTGAATGTTAGTTGTGGGATTTACATCAATCCATGAATAAATGACATTAGGTTTGGACTCGGAGTCATTATGTGATTGAATCACAAACGTATCTAGCTCAGTTCATTCACAAATTCAAAGTCCATTCTTAATTTGTCAAGAGAGAGGGCGGGAGCATCTTGAGTTTGAGAGCTCATTGGATGGTGATGCTTCACTTACAGCTATTGGCTCAAAAAAAGTGTCAATCACAAGCCAGCGGCCATTTTGGTTAAAATCAGTTTTGTTATGACTTGAAACGCTACTGAACGCACTTCAGCGAGTGGTTTTGGACGATAACAATGTATTTAATGGATGTTTATCGATGTATGAATATGCTGGGACTAATGTTTGCGGATTGGATTGCTTGACCCCTTGCAGTCGAATTGCTTTATGCTATTAGGATGATATGGATCTGTGGACAGGCGGGATGTTTGAGAGGTGAGTTCTTTTGTATGACTTATTCTATTCGCTCTAGTCTCGTCTTTCAAAGATTATAAAATGTTTAGTCTTGTTGAAGAGTGGTTATTTTATGACGAGGTTTCCCTTTGTAGCGTGCTATACGTTACCACTGGTGCACAGCTGGGAGAGCGCTGAGGGTTCGGTTTTATTGCAATGGCTTGCCGACGTCTTGAGAGTTTAGACTTTGGTATTGTAGAAGTTGTTGATGAAATTGTTGTTAGAGTTATTGTTGGAGCTGGAGCTGAAGATGTAGTAGCAGTAGCAGCTGGTGCGGAGCGGGGCGTTCTTCAAAGCGAAGATAGTGGTGATATGAAACCCGGGGTATTTATAGTAGCTTGGGGATCATCTGATTGGTGCGAGGTGATTTGGATAATGTGGGTCCAGCCGCTAGCAATCATAAACACGTGATCCTCTCGAAATTAGTTTATAAATAAACTTCACTTAAACGATTGACCATGATTTTACTGTTTTAAATAATGGCTTACACACATCGCATTGTTGGTTTACAAAAAAAATCAAAAATCAAACAAACAATCCTGTTGCACTACTACACTTGATTTTGGTTTTATTGTAAAAAAAAAATAATAAAAAACAAAAAAAAACATGTTAAAAAAGTGATTTAGTATTCAAAAATGTTTTATTTTCAATATTTGTTATTAATAAATTGGTCTTACACTTCATATTTTCAGATTTTTTTTAGTATATGTATTACATTTGGTACTTTTACCATAAACCGATATATCAACCATTTGGTAGAGGCTGATCTTTTAGAAATGATCGGATGAGTTGAAAAGAAATCCATTGAGTGTGTTACCTAGTGACATTAGGAGTAGATGCAATCCAAACACTTTTTTCTTGGTGAGGTAGTTAAAGGGTTAAGATATGTTGTGGTATTTACTTGGTGCTATGCAAAGAACTGGACAAAAACTATCCTTTATTTGTCGGCAATATATGCCTGTAAATAGCATACATGTGAAAGGGAACACATTTACCTAGAAACTGCATTATCTTTTAGATGTTTCACAAAAATGTTGGCTGTAGCACATATGTCTAATAAGCCTGTGTTTTGGCTATGTATTTATGTATTGATTTCTTTTAAATCGAATGTCTATGCTCATAAGCATAATTGTTATCACTTCATGTTGTTTTGCTACTTTGCTGTTCTATGCAGTGAGAGACACACACAAAAAAGAAACAAATAACAGCAAGACATGAAACCCTGATTTGGCGTGTTTTTGTTACCGACCTTCATCACTGCAGCCGGGCCCCATGCAGGGCTCAAAGTCTTGTGTATGTGGACAGGGCACACTGAGATCCAGCTGCGCCTTCAGCATCCTCTGCCTCATCCTCTTCCCCTTCTCACATGTCGAGGAGCTACAAGCAGACCATGGAGACCAGTTGGAGTATATACATGTTTCTGGAGTGTCATCTGAGAAAACAGAATAGAAGCAGGATAATGAAAAGTGTGACTCTGTCAGAACAACTTTCTGAGAGAGACATTTACTCTTTCATTTTCCTGACCCACGCGAACACGGGGACAACATGCAAACTCCACACAGAAATGCCAACTGGCCCAGCTGGGGCTCGATCCAGAGACTATATTGCTGTGAGGCAACAGTGCTAACCACTGAGCCACCATGTCGCCTCTGAGATAATTAGCATGGTAATAAATATGTATATGTGGTTGGTCTTGGCAGCATGGATGTGCTACTGTACATTGCTGCTGCTGGTTTGATTAATAGTGCAGAGCAAGTAGAGAGACCTGCTATCGCCAGTATAGACATGCATATCACTGACATGCTATCTGAAAATATCCCACTGTTGCTGCAAACATAACATCCAAGTAACCTTTGTACCAGGTTTATACTACCTGAAAAAAAGTTTTGTCGTCAATCTTAGTTGTAAGAGCAACAAATAATAACTTGATTTCTAGTTGATCATTTGGAAAAGTGGCAGAAGGTAGATTTTTCAAATGAATTATCTGTTAAACTGCATCCCAATCACCACAAATACTGCAGAAGACCTATTGGAACCCACATGGACCCAAGACTCTCATAGAAATCAGTCATGTTTGGTAAAAGAAAAATCATGGTTGGGGGTTACATTCAGTATGGGGGCGTGCAAGAGATCTGCAGCAACATCAACAGCCTGAGGTATCAAGACATTTGTGCTGCCCATTAAAAACAACAGGAACAGGGCAAACAACAGGAGAGGGCAAATACTTCAACAGGATATCACTTTTTTCTCATACTTCAGCCTCCACATCAAAGTTTCTGAAAGCAAAGAAGGTCAAGGTGCTCCAAGATTGGCCAGTCCAGTCACCAGACATGAACATTATTGAGCATGTCTGAGGTGAGATGGAAGAGGAGGCACTGAAGATGAATCCAAAGAGTCTTGATCAACTCAAAATTTTGATTCATCAAATTTTAATAAAAACAAGTTTAGATTTCTCCACCTGTTGGGTTTTTGAGATGTATGCATCACCATATAGGGCACTAGGACGTGTGTTTAGATATAACTCAGTTTTTTGACCACACTTTGTTATTATTGTTCATTTATTTGTTTGGTGGAAATTAGAACTGCATTTAGAAATAGTTTTGAAACAAATCTTTGTGCTTAACAAACAAAATTAAATATGAAGGCTAATGGATGTCTTTAGTGGAGTGAGTTTCCACTGTTTGCTTACTCCACGAATGTAAAGGAGGAAAGAAAAGGAGTAAAAGTAAATTAAAGAGAAAGTAAAGAGGCCGAATGGAGGAGGCTCATTCTTTATCCTCACTGCAGATGCTCTGTTTAACAGTTTTCTCGCTAGTGAAGCGTTCAGTTTTTCCACTTACAAAGTCCACCGTGTAAATAGCAAATGCGCCATGGTGTGACGCACAAACCTGTTAGACCATGCGTCAGGGTGCAATTCGCATTTTTTCCATCCGTAAAATAGCAAAAGTGGATTTGGACACGCCCTTAGTGAAGTTTCACAAACTAATTTCGAGAGGAGCACGTGATATGATTGACTGCAGCTGGTCTCTCATCTACAATCATTAGTTAACCAATCAGATGAATCCAAACTCACTATAAGTAGCCTAACAAAATTTACTCCCTCATCTTCGTATTCCGAAGAAACCCCCCATCCACCCCTTCTCCACCTTTCTTCCTTTATCACGGGGAGATCACGAGAACTACCTGATCTCGTACTCCCCTTACATGCTCAATCGACCAGGCGGGAGCCCTGGGCTCAATTATCTCCGAGCTCAGGGTTCTCTCCTGGCACAGCATGCCAAACCTGCTAATAGCATCAAGCAATATCTAAGTGTGAACTCTTGAAATGCTTTTGCGACATACACTTTAGACTTTGAGCTTAGATCTTTAAAATAGATCCCTTAATATGTACAGTTCACCTTTCGTCTTCAAGGTGGTGTCTAATACACAATGATGGCCTGAAACAGTATTTCACTCATAATTACCAGAGGCACAAAATAAAAGACTGTCATCAGCATAACTTAAAACGTGTTGAAGGGTTTTACTGTATAGAAATGAATACAGTCAAAGTGTTTGCAATCACGGTCACTTGAATCTTGGTCAGGTTAATGGACTGTCAGTGATCAATTTATTGATTTTGGTAAGACACTGGAAATTATTTAGAGAATATGGTTGAGATCGTAAAACAGTTTTATTCTATTGCAACAGCTGGATCTATAGTTCCTGCCATATTGCACTAGGTGTATGATAGGGCACATGGTGTTTATAATAGACTAATAAAATGCCTGTTTGATTTTTTAAGTTCTTTTTTTATGAGGTAGGATTTTAATCACATTTTTTATGTAAAGTTTTAAGTAAAAGCAAATATTGTTTGTTTAGTTTTACTGGGGATTTACAAGTTAATACAATAAAATACAATAAATCTCTCTCTCTCTCATGGGCAGCAGTGTGGTTCAGTGGTTGGCACTGTTGCCTCACAGCAAGAAGGTCGCTGGTTCGAGTCCTGGCTGGGTCAGTTGGCATTTCTGTGTGGAGATTGTATGTTCTCCCTGTGTTCGCATGGGTTTCCTCTGGGTGCTGTGGTGACTGCCACAGTCCAAAGACATGCGGTACAGGTGAATTGAATAAACAAAATTGACCATAGTGTATGTGTGTTAATGAGATGTGTATGGATGTTTCCCAATAGTGGGTTGCAGCTGGAAGGGCATCCGCTGTGTAAAACATAAGTTGATAAATAAATTCACGCCTGAGGAATAAAGGGACTAAGCCAAAGGAAAACGAATGAATGAAATCTCTTCATTCATTATTTTATTTTCCTTCGGCTTATTCAGATGTCGCCACAGCGAAATGAACCGCCAACTATTATGGCATATGTTTTAAGCAGTGGATTCATCTTCCAGCCATAACCCAGTACTGGGAAACATCGGTACACACATACACTATGGCCAATTTATTTTATTCAATTCAGATATAGCACATGTCTTTGGACTTTGGGGAAACTCACATGAACACAGGGAGAACATGCAAACTCCACACAGAAATGCCAACTGGCCCAGTCAGGACTCGAATCAGCTACTTTCTTGCTGTGAGGTGACAGTGCTAACCACTGAGCCACCATCGTGCCCCCAAAGCATCTATAATGTTTACATTAAAAAGAACATACATATGTATTACAAAAAACACAGTAAACACAGTAAATAATAGTAGTAAAATTAAAAATAATAAATAAATAAATAAAAACTGTCTCTCTCTCTCTCTCTCTCTCTCTCTCTCTCTCTCTCTCTCTCTCTCTCTCCCTCTCTCTCTCTCTCTCTCTCTCTCTCTCTCTCTCTCTCTCTCTCTCTCAAGGTCGCATTAGATGAAAAGATAAAGAGATGCAAACCTTCTTCTTTTTCCTCCTGGGCAATGTCAGCCACAATGTCGTCCACATTATCAGGCACAATGTTGCACTGCTCACCCTGCAGACATCAGAAAACAATTTCAACTTTCAAACAGACTTTAAATTAGGTCTATCATTCAATCATATCCCTCTTCACAATGATGGAATTTGATTCACTATCTAATTGAACAGAAATAAGAAGTGGAAGAAGAAGAAGATACATGAAGAAACTTTGAAGAAACATGATACTGGCTATGCTTTAACTCTTATGGCCCGTTTCCACTGAGTGGTATGGTATGGTTCGTTTTGGTTCGGTACACTTTTACAGCCGTTTCCACTGTCAGAAGGTACCTAAAAGCGAACCGTACCGTTCCACTTTTTGGGTACCCTTTGCAAAGCACAACAAAAGGATACCAAAAGGCAGAGCTAGACACACAACTGAATGCTATCGGTTTACAGAGATGCGTCACTCGCTCCTGCAACAAGCTAGAATGAAAACAAAGGAACCGCCATGTAAATACACAGCCGAGACATTACAGTACACCGTAATAATATATACATGTAATAATGAGCCATGGTCGACCCAAGCTCAAACAAACATTGTCGTCGTCTTGATGAACAGCCACAAAGTCAAGAAGAAGAGCAGAATCTGTCCTGCATGTGCCTCGTAGTTTTTTACAAGGACGTCTAAATCGTGAGCAGTTTTGCTTTCTCACTTTTCACTCATCTTTTCTGGGAGCGCCCTAGGCTCTTCCGTCCGGATGGCCTGCACCCGAGCCGAGCTGGAGCTGAACTGCTGTCGGACAACATCTCCAAGTTGCTTCGTTCTGTCTGACTAGTAAGTAAAAATTCACAAAATGCACATTTTATCCATATAGACTCTTGTTCGACCCACTTAAATTACAGTAACACATGTCTAGCTTACCCCATAGAGACTGTGTCTGTTCCTCGTGTTACTAGACCAACAATTAAACGTACTGTGTGCTCTAGAAAAAATCTACTAAGAATAAAAGCTGAAAATCCAATAAAAAGTGATAATACAAAATTCGTTAAGCTTGGTCTCCTAAACATAAGATCACTAGCAACTAAAACGCTTATCATTAATGAAATAATAACAGATAACAATCTAAATGCACTCTGTCTCACTGAAACCTGGCTGAAACAAAATGACTATATTAGCTTAAATGAAGCAACTCCTCCAGGATTCACATACAAGCATAAGGCTCGTCAAACCGGTCGTGGTGGTGGAGTTGCAGCAATCTTTAGTGATATTCTTAATGTTAATCAGAGAAAGGGACTTATGTTTAACTCCTTTGAGTTATTAGCTCTTAATGTTATGCTACCGGATATTAAGCAAAAATCTATGTTATCTCTCGCTATAATCACCATATATAGACCCCCAGGACCCTATGTCAATTTTCTAAAAGAGTTTTCTGATTTTATTTCTGATTTGCTAGTTAAAACTGATAAAATACTAATTGTAGGAGACTTCAACATCCACGTAGATGACTCCAATGATACACTAGGGCTCGCCTTTATGAATCTATTACACTCACTTGGGATAAAACAAAATGCTGTTGGTCCAACCCATCGCTTAAAGCATACATTAGATCTAATATTGTCTTATGGAATTGAGGTCTTTGATGTAGACATTATACCACAAAGTGATGATATTACAGACCACTACCTCTTACTATATAAGCTGCGTTTACCTGAAATTAACAGATCTGCACCAATATACCGCCCTGGTAGGACTATCGTTCCGTCCACCAAGGATGAATTCATAAATAACTTACCTGATCTCTCTTTATTTCGAAATACACCCGCAAACTCAAATGACCTGGACGTAGTAACCAGCAGTATGGATGCCATCTTTACTAGCACACTAAATACTGTGGCACCCATCAAATTAAAAAAGGCTAGAGAGAATAAAACTACACCATGGTACAATAATCATACTCGCGCTCTCAAAACAGCAACCCGTGCTCTGGAACGTAAATGGAAAAAAACTAATTTAGAGGTTTTTAGAATTGCGTACAAAGACAGTATGTCCAACTATAGGAGGGCTCTTAAATCTGCCAGGGCCGAGCACCTCCGCAAACTGATTGAAAATAATCAGAACAATCCTAGATTTTTATTTAGCACCATTGCTAAACTAACAAATAATCGATCATCTTTAGAACAAAATGTCCCACCGCAAATCAGTAGTGATGACTTCATGAATTTTTTCAGTGATAAAATAGAAGGCTTTAGACAGAAAATAGAAGATGTTAAACTTTCTGCACCGCCTAATACTCCAGATCCAGTAAACATTCAACTGAATCAAAATAACCTACAATGCTTCAAAATTATAGAACAGGAAGAGCTAGATAAAGTTATAAATAGTTCTAAACCAGCTTCATGTATGTTAGATCCAATTCCAACAAAATTACTGAAAGAACTGATACCTATTATAGGAGAACCTCTCCTTAATGTTATCAACTCTTCTTTATCTTTAGGCCATGTTCCAAATCCTTACAAGCTAGCTGTTATTAAACCTATTATTAAGAAATCACAATTGGACCCGAGCAACTTAGCTAACTACAGGCCTATCTCAAATCTTCCATTTATGTCTAAAATACTAGAAAAAGTTGTTTCTACCCAATTATGCTCATTTCTGCAGACAAACAACATTTTTGAAGTGTTTCAGTCAGGCTTTAGGCCTCATCATAGTACAGAAACCGCATTAGTAAAAATAACCAACGATTTACTCTTAGCTGCTGACCAAGGGTGCGTCTCACTTTTAGTTTTACTCGATCTTAGCGCCGCATTTGACACCATCGACCACAATATTCTCATTGACCGCTTAAATTCTACAGGTGTCCAAGGTCAGGCCCTTCAATGGTTTAGGTCATACTTAGCCGATCGTTACCAGTTTGTGAATATTAATGGACAGCTTTCACAAGTCAGGCCAGTAAAGTACGGGGTCCCTCAAGGATCAGTTTTAGGCCCTTTGCTGTTTACAATATATATGCTTCCCCTGGGGGACATTATTAGAAAACACGGGATCAGCTTTCACTGCTATGCAGATGATACTCAATTATATATTTCAACTAAACCTGATGAGAAAGTACGGGGTCCCTCAAGGATCAGTTTTAGGCCCTTTGCTGTTTACAATATATATGCTTCCCCTGGGGGACATTATTAGAAAACACGGGATCAGCTTTCACTGCTATGCAGATGATACTCAATTATATATTTCAACTAAACCTGATGAGATGTCTGAACTGTCTAAGCTAACCGAGTGTATCAAAGATGTCAAAGACTGGATGACCAACAATTTTCTTCTCTTAAACTCAGAAAAAACAGAATTATTACTTATTGGGCCTAAATCCTGTACACAGCAGTTCTCACAACTCGACCTGCAACTAGAGGGATACAAAGTTAGCGTTAGCTCTACTATAAAAGATCTGGGTGTCATATTAGACAGCAGTTTAACTTTCAAAAATCATATATCCCATGTCACAAAAACTGCTTTCTTCCATCTGAGAAATATTGCTAAATTGCGAAGTATGCTATCCATATCTGATGCAGAAAAGCTAGTTCATGCTTTCATGACTTCTAGGTTGGACTACTGTAATGCTTTGTTTGCTGGCTGCCCAGCATCCTCTATTAACAAACTTCAGCTAGTACAAAATGCAGCTGCCAGAGTTCTTACCAGATCTAGAAAATATGATCATATCACCCCAATTTTATCCTCCTTACACTGGCTGCCTGTTAAGTTTCGTATTGAATTTAAAATATTACTCCTTACCTATAAAGCTTTAAATAATCTAGCTCCTGCTTATCTAACCAACCTCCTGTCTCGCTACAATCCAACCCGCTCTTTACGATCTCAAAACTCAGGGCTTCTGGTAGTACCTAGAATAGCAAAGTCGAGTAAAGGAGGTCGAGCCTTCTCATTTATAGCCCCTAAACTCTGGAATAGCCTTCCTGATAATGTCCGAGGCTCAGACACACTCTCACTCTTCAAAACTAGATTAAAGACCTATCTTTTTAGCAAAGCATACACTCAATGCATTACATAGCGGTATGACGCATGATGGGCCCCACGCAGCATTTTGCTTCTTGTTTTTATACACTATGAACAGCAGCTACGCTAATTATTCTCCTTATTCTGTATTTCCACCTGGGGGTACTCATCTCGAGGCCCTCAGACTATGCAGCGCCACTGATGCGATCCAAGACCAGCGACGAGATGATCCCAAGGTTTTCTGGACCAGGCCGTATCCTGTTGTGGTGGTCATCGTGGAGTGAGAGCATGAGACTGATTCCTGTGATGCTCCAAGGACAGACGAGTCTTCGCCGAGGTCCACCGTGCTGCGCCTAGACTGCAGCTCTGCACAAGACATTTGGCCATAGGGGAAATGGTCGTGCCCAACTGAGCCTGGTTTCTCTCGAGGTTTTTTAAATCTTTGCTTTCGCCAATTGGTGAAGTTTTTTCCTCGCCGCTGTCGCCACTGGCTTGCATGGTTCGGGATCTGTAGAGCTGCGCATCGATGGATTTGCTCTTCAGTGTTTGGACTCTCAGTAGTGATTATTAACCCACGCTGAACTGAACTTAATCTCTGAAAATTGAACTGACACTGTTTCAATTCACTATAATCTTCCATGTGAAGCTGCTTTGACACAATCTACATTGTAAAAGCGCTATACAAATAAAGATGAATTGAATTGAACTTGCGCTCGCCGCGCGTCTATATTTGAAAAAAAAAAACTTATTGAGCTGATGATAATAACGTGTGTGTGATTATTAACACTAGAACCGCCAGAGGTCGCTGTATACCTAAAATCGCCAGTGCAGGTAAATTTTACCCAGCACAAATTTTGTTTAGAAATTGTTAGAAAAACATACTATTTCACTGTTTTTAGACACTGTTAACAAAAAGTGTCTAGACCAGGGGTGTCCAAACTCGGTTCTGGAGGACCGGTGTTTTGCAGATTTAGATCCAACTTGCCTCAACACACCTGCAAGGATGTTCAGCCTGATCTCACGAGGAAACGTAAGTATTTTACGTTTTGTCAGTTTAGTGGCTAATTTGTACGAATTCGTACGAGTTCAGTCGTACAAAAATGTACGATTTTAAAAAGGAGGCGTGGCACCTAACCCCACCCCTAACACCAACCGTCATTGGGTGATGGGCAAATCATACTAATTTGTACGAATTAGATCGTACACATTCATACGAATTAGCCACAAATCAAAAAGTTACGAATTGGCCGTGAGATAGCGTTGGGATGTTTCTAGAAAGGCTAGTAAGAGCTTGATTAGCTAGCCCAGGTGTGTCTGATTGGGTTTGGAACTAAACTTTGCAGAACACCGGCAATCCAGGACCGTGTTTAGGCACCCCTGGTCTAGACTCATAAAATTATTATTTCAGAATAACAATATTATTTTTGGAGAACAACAGCAATAAAGCTTGAACATTCACGAATAGGTTAAACTATCTAAATTTGAATCTATCTAAAAAGCATTTATTTTTTATTTTTATAGTGGGTAAATTTGACCCACCCTGGTGCTTATAGGTATAAATGTCCCCTTTTTAATCTATTTTTATCTAAATTTTTAATATCTGAGAATTGTAAATGAGGCAATTTTAGTAAAAGTCAATGACTGGGAGGCTTGAATGCTTTATTGAAGGTCTGTTATGCACATTTGAATAACAATGACTATGTTTACATGGACATCAGTAATCGAATTATTTGCCTTAATCTAATTAAGACAGTAATAAGATTAAGGCGTTTACATGAGTTGCTTTTTGAATGTTCCTTTCATGATATCATTTTACATGTTATAGCACATTCGATTAATGTCATCGCATCATCGCGCTATCCTCCGAAGTTTCATGTAATTTTGGGTGTTTCATTTTTAATTTGTCGACTTTAATTGCAGTTTGGCACTTTCACTTTCATTCACGAACATTTCATGCATGCTCCCCGTGACAAACGATATATTGAATGCAACTATGAACTGCTGGAAGAGTGTTGTTTTAATGGAAGATCATACTGCATGCTTAATGGAAGAAAAAAACCTCCGCATTTCACGATGCAGGTGTCTGTGGTCTGCACTGACTCGGTAGGTGCAGAGAGTGTCAACCAGCTGTGAGTGTGTGTGTGTGTGTGTGTGTGTGTGTGTGTGTGTGTGTGTGTGTGTGTGTGTGTGTGTGTGTGTGTGTGGACTATCCTGTCACAAAACGTGGCGAAAAGTCCTACATGATGGTAATAGTTCGATTAAGGTGTTTACATGTCTGTACTGCACTTCAATAATGTGACTAAAATCAGCATACTCCACATGTCTTAAATCCATTTCTCTTCAGCTGTTGTGAACTGTTGGAAATTGAACTGTTGTGATTTAAAATCTGACTTGTTGATGATTGGTACTTCTCTGTTGTTGCTAAGACCACAGTACCACAATTTAAACTTTGATTTCTTTCTTTTCCCTTTTCCCCCAGGAAGCAGTAAGGAGGTGCATGGCCATTTCTTTTTGTTGGACTTTTTCTCCTGTTTTGAGGTCAGTCAGGGAGTCATTGTAGTTTTGTTGTTAATTTTCATCATTGTGTTCTTGTAGTTATTTAGAGGCTTTACTCCCAGACAGAACCCTGTTTTGTTTGTTATTTTGGCTTTATTCCCCTCCTGAAGCTAGAGCTTCCTTTAACACTACATTGTGTGTGACTTTGATTTTGTAAATAAATCTTTGGAACTTTACTCTTTGTTGTGTTGTGACTGGTCCCAGTTTAGTGCTCTTTAAAATTAAATCAATATTGTTGCGTTCATTGTATTCCCCTAGACTTGTGTAGGACGTAACATCGATTATGACCTTAATCAGATTAAATTAATCAAAAATTGCTGTTTACATGGTCAACTCTTAATCATAGTATAGTCTTAATTGCATTAAAATCAAATTATTGGTGTCCATATAAACGTACCAAGTGATGGGTAAAATTGACCCCATGGTTGTTCTAGAGCAGGGGTGCTCAACCCTGCTCCTGGAGATCGACCTTCCTGCAGATTTCAGCTCCTAGCCTGATCAAACACACCTGAACCAATTATTTAGAACGTGAGGAGCACTTGATAATTACAGGCAGGTGTGTTTGATAAGGGCTGCAACTGAAATCTACAGGAAGGTCGATCTCCAGGAATAGGGTTGAGCACCCCTGTTCTAGAGTTTAAGTGCTTCTGACATCCGATTCTTTCAGACATGAACAAACGCGAGACTGACGCACGGAAAAACAAAGGAGAACCGAAAAAAAAACAAAGGGGCAAATATTTTTTTCAGCAATCTAAAACATGAACAACCTGCCATGTTTAACTATTATCATCACCTTTTGGACTATTATGAGCTCGGAATGACTGAATTACTTTCTAACTATATTGTATGTTGCGTGTTGTTTTTGAACTCAAATAATGGTTAAATGTATGCTCTGAGTAGTTTTTCTGTAATTGGTAACACATCGGAGAATGTAAGGGTCTGTATATGTTCATATATGTTGTAGTTATTTATTTATTTTATATAATCGCAGACTTTACAGTAGGCTATTGCTCACTGATCTGCAGTTCTAATCAAATCATGTTCATATAAAGGTTAGTAATGAACATTTCTACACATGTATGTTGTATAGCCTTCCTGATAATGTTCGAGGGTCAGACACACTCTCGCAATTCAAAACTAGATTAAAGACCTATCTTTTTAGCAAAGCATACACTCAGCGCATCACTTAGCGGCATGTTACATGAATGTGCCCAATGCAGATTTTTGCATCTCGTTTATATACACTATGAACAGCAGCTACGCTAATTATTCTCTTTATTCTCTATTTCCACCTGGGGGTACTCATCCCGAGGCCCTCAGACTATGCAGCACCACTGATGCGATCTACGACCAGCGACAAGATCATCCTAAGGTTTTTATAATCCTGGAACAGGCCGTATCCTGAGCAGCTGCTGTGGTGGTCATGGAGGAATGGAGAGCATGAGACTGATGATTCTGGTGATGCTCCAGGGACAGACGAGTCAGAGCTGCGCATCGATGGATTTTGCTCTTCAGTGTTTGGACTCTCAGTAGTGAATATCAAACCACGCTGAACAGAGCTAAACTGAACTGAACTTAAACACTGAAAACTGGACTGACACTGTTTCAATTTACTACAATCTACATTGTAAAAGCGCTATACAAATAAAGGTAAATTGAATTGAAATGTATGTTCAAAGAATCTGTTTTGTGAGAAGTGCTTCTCATATGATATGTGAACAACCCGTACAGCTTTACTTTGACATTTTCTTGAGCGAGAATGACATTGATTAAAAATTTTTTCAGTCGTACACAATGCTCACCAAAAGAGTACCATTGGTACCCTTTTAGCAGTGGAAACGCAAGCCTGATAAAGGTGACCCGTCGCGACCCATACCCTAGCGTACTGTACCACTCAGTGGAAACGGGCCATTAATTTCCTCACAGTCTAACTCTCTCCCAATAGAGAATGCATGACTTTTAATACTTTCAGGACACTGCTATGACATGCTGGCATCATAAATATATGATCTGTTGTTGTCAAGATATTTTAGCTCTCAGTTTATAGAGTTTTATGACATAAATAATGCAGGGTTGTTTTGCACAGTAGTAAAACCCACAAAATAACAACAAAAAACAAAACAAAAACAGCATTTACTTTTAAAATTGAATTTTTCTTAGACAAGCAAAGAAAACAAACCTTTCGGGCAATTCTCTCCACAACAAGCCTGGCCACAGGAGTAATTGCACCACCCTCCGGGTCATAGAAAGGGCTTTGTGGATGATCTAAACTCGTGAGGGGACGGATTTTCTCCTGAGGTGCTGTAGGCTTGTTGGGAGACTATGGCACATAAAAAGAAAGCATTTTACATATATATTTTTTCTATAATACATTACAGATATACATTCCCCTCATAATGTTCCAAAAGTTATTTCTTCAGAATGTTCAAGCTGCGCTTTTGCCTACCAATGAATATGCAGTATTATAAACATAAAAAATTGTTAAATACTCAACAGGGAATTTGTTCAACAGTGTTCAATAATCACATAGAAACACATTGAAATTGGAGTCCAACATATCGAATATAACACACACGACCAAAGGGCAATACAAATTACAGTATATGAACAGAACAACTCCTCAACAGTTCTGTGTAAAAATAAAGAAATAATAAATCCATGTTTTGACCAGATGTAAAAGGAATGCTTCTAGTCACAACATGATATATTATAGTACAACAATGCAATATGAGCTTTATTGACAGCATCTGCCATTAACAGTATTTAACCAAACAGCCACTAAAGGAAGTAACCTTTCAGTATTTAAAATGAAAAAAAGTGTCATCCATTAAAAAGATGCTATTTGAATTAAATTCAGATAACACACCAGCAGATGGCAGAATCAAGCTACACTAGACTGAAGCTAAAAATGAGGTCTTCTTTATTTAATTATCTTTTTTTCTTTCTGTTTTTAATTGTGTTCTGTTATTAAGACAGGGAAAACTCATTTAATGCAATTTGCTTTAAGCATATGTGTGTGCAGATCAAAAATAAATCAAACGTTTCACAAAGTGGGATAAAAAGTATTAGGCCAAACTGAAAGGAGTAAACAAGCAACAATAAACAAGGAAATCAAACAAACAAATCACTTACTACATCAACCAATTAATCAATAGTTTTTATACCTAAATTACATTTTTTTAGATAAACTATCTATGTACTTATTATAATTTTTAAAATTGTATTAATTCATTAATTTTCTTTTCGGCTTAGTCCCTTTATAAATCAGGGGTTGCCACAGCGGTATGAACCACCAACTCATAGGTTTTACACAGCGGTCGCCCTTCCAGCCGCAACCAACACTGGGAAACATCCATAAACTTTCATGAACTTCAACTGTATATATATATATATATATATTCAACTGTATATATATATATATATATATATATATATATATATATATATAGTTGAAGTCAGAATTATTACCCCCCTTTTGAATTTTCTTTCTTTTTTAAATATTTCCTAAATTATGTTTAACAGAGCAAGGACATTTTCACAGTATGTCTGATATTATTTTTTTTTTTCTGGGGAAAGTCTTATTTGTTGTATTTCATCTAGAATAAAAGCAGTTTTTATTTTTTTTTAAAACCCATTTTAAGGTCAAAATTATTAGCCCCTTTAAGCTATCCATTTTTTTGATAGTCTACAGAACAAACCATCATTATACAATAACTTGCCTAATTACCCTAACCTGCCTAGTTAAACTAATTAACCTAGTTAAGCCTTTAAATGTCACTTTAAGCTGTATAAAGTGTCTTGAAAAATATCTAGTAAAATATTATTTACTGTCATCATGGTAAAGATAAAATAAACCTGTTATTAGAAATGAGTTATTAAAAATATTATGTTTAGAAATGTGTTGAAAAAATCTTCTCTCCATTAAACAGAAATTAGGGAAAAAATAAACAGGGGGATAATAATTCAGGGGAGCTAATAATTCTGACTTCAACTGTATATATATATATAATGAACTGGTGTCAGACTTTTGGGCCCTACTTTATCTCTTCTGATTAGTGCTCACCTCATAAGAGACCCCGCTGTCTGTTCCCGCATCCCATGGGATGAGGTCCTGAACCACCTTCTGGACCCAGCCACACTCTTTGGTGCAGAGGTCTTCGGATGACAGACCCACGTTCCAGTCAGGACTGGGACCAAGCATGGTTAAAAAGGACATCAGGTGACGTGTGCGGTCCACTGAGAACTCGGCTGATGGAGCTGCTCGACTGCAAGGAAGAGAAAACCAGGTGAATACACATCCATATGGTATATCACAAAAATAAAAGTTAAAAAGTTAAAAAGAAAAAAAAATGAATATGAAAAAAAAAGAAAAAAGTTAGCTTGAATAAAGTAAAGCCCATTTCTCTCTTCTCAATTATTTTGTTTTACAATATAATTTGGATGATAATAAAGCACTACCGGTGACGTGGTGGCGCAGTGTCTAGCGCTATCGCCTCACATCAAGAATGTCGCTGGTTCAAGCCTCGGCTGAGTCAGTTGGCATTTCTGTGTGGAGTTTGCATGTTCTTCCCGTGTTCACTTGGGTTTCCTCCGGGTGCTCCGGTTTCCCCCACAAGTCCAAAGACATGCGGTACAGGTGAATTGGGGAAACTAAAATTGTCCGTAGTGTATGAGTGTGAATGAGTGTGTATGGATGTTTCCCATTGATGAGTTGCAGCAAGAAGGGCATTCGCTGCGTAAAACATATGCTGGAAATGTTTGCGGTTCATTTTGTTGTGGCGACCACAGATTAATAAAGGGACTAAGCCGAAAAGAAAATGAATTACCATTTTTCTTATGATTCAAATTGCTAAAGGAAAGTAAAATAATAATAAATAAATATTTAAATCGAAACGATTTTGATTCTGATTAAAACGTAACAAAAATAATTCCATCACAAGAAGGGTAAAACTGGTCAAGAAAAAAAAAGACAAGAGAAAGCAGACAAGCACAGAGGTGTAAAAATATAACAAGCAGTCTTTTTTTCTTCTTCTCACCAAAATAGATGATGGAGTCTGAATGTGTAGCCATTGTGCTCTCCTCTTGAAAATGAAAGTGGGATTCCTTTTGTTGCAACCACTCTGACTGATATTTTCTCATCATAATACCTCTTATCTGGTAATTACACTGCTGAACCAGCCTCTCCCTCTGTCTTTATCACTCACAGTGCACTAGTGAAATGGCACATAATACTTGTTCTAGCTTGTTCTAATTAATGAAAAAGTTACAGTTTGTAAAACTAGTTATTTAACTCCATTATAAATTTAAGCAACAACAAACTTTAAGAGTTAGTCAAGATTCCACTTGCATGTAAAATAAGTGTTTTTTTTTAAATACAGGGGGGATTCATTTGTTGGCAATTTGTTAAGACAAAGTACTTTGCAATAAACATATGAACACAAAGGAAAAGCAGAGTGAGCCAGTAAAAAGGCACTTAAATGGAAATGAGGAGGCAATTAAATGGAAAAAAAGTGAAGATCAATGGGATTCCTGAAGAACCAAATATGTATCAGGTAGAGCTACAGGACCATGGTGAAACCAAAAGAAAGTAAAAAAAGGGAGCCAGAGTAAATATAAGATGAAAAGAAATCGGAGGACCAAAGCTGGACCAGAGCTGGTAAGTTGAAAGACTAAGATTAAGGTAGAGTCAAAGTTCAGAGATTTTATTTTATTTTATTTTATTTTATTTTATTTTATTTTATTTTATTTTATTTTATTTTTTTATTTTATTTTATTTTATTATTTTATTTTATTTTATTTTATTTTATTTTATTTTATTATTTATTTTTTTTGTTTTATTTTAATAGGGATGAACCAAATTGTCAGCTGACAAATATAATTATTACAGCTCGGTGGTTAGCACTGTTGCCTCACAGCAAGAAGGTCTCTGGTTGAAGTCCCAGCTGGATAAGTTGGTATTTCTGTGTGGAGTTTGCATGTTCCCCCTGTGTTGGCGTGGGTTTCCTCTGGGTGCTCCAGTTTCCCCCACAGTCCAAAGATATGCGCTATATGGCAGGTGAATTGAATAAACTAAATTGTCCGTAGTGTATAAGTGTGTGTGTGTGTGTGTTTGTGAAAGAGTGTGTATGGATGTTTCCCATATCTGGAACCTTTTTTTTTTTTTTCGCTGTGTAAAACATATGCTGGAATAACTGGAGGTATATTCCACTGTGGTGATCTCTGAAATAGAGACTAAGCCGAAGGAAAATTAATAATGAATGATGAATGATAGTTTTGAATAATAGTTTTAATAACTAATTTCTAATAACTGATTTATTTGATCTTTGCCATGATGATAATAAATAATATTTTACTAGATATTTTTCACTTCTACACAGCTTAAATTTACATTTAGAGGCTTAACTAGGTTAATTAGGTTAACTAGGCAAGTTTGGATAATTAGGCAAGTTGTATAATGATGGTTTGTTCTGTAGACTATCAAAAATATAGCTTAAAGGGGCTAATAATTTAACCTTCAAATAATTAAAAAAAAATAAAAATGGCTTTTATTCTAGCCTAAATAAAGCAAATAAGACTTTATCCAGAAGAAAAAATTGTATCGGACATACTGTGAACATTTCCTTGCTCTGTTAAACATCTTTTGGAAAATATTTTAAAAAGAAAAAGAGGTGGGGCTAATAATTCTTACTTCAACTGAATATATATTTTTTAAATCACATTGCGGCATCAAATTGTGGATCATATCAAATTGTGAGCTTGGTGTAATGTTATATCCCTAAACAGAACCTTTGAAGGAGGAAAAAAGATGGATCGCTCCCTCTAAAATGGAATGAGTGGTCGGCCTCAGGCTGGGGATTCACGGGAAATGGGTTGGCAGAGTGGCATGAGCTCAGGGGCTGCAGTGGATTCAAGTAAGAGCTCTATAGTCATGTAGTTGTGAGTTGAGTTATGAGAGGAAGTTCTGCTCTATCTTTTACACAGTAAAAGGGGATCTCCAACTGAGGAGCCGAATCTAAAATTTGTCACAATGTGGATCATCAATGGGACAAAATTGACTTGGCTAATCACAGCATGGACTCAACCAAAATTAAAGATGAACTAGTCAACACACAAGAAATACTAGAACGTATAACACTGAAGTTAGTCCAACAGCCAATGATGAAATAGAGAAATAAATAATATATATGTCTGATTGATTAATTATTGATTAATTGATTGATTGATTGATTGATTGATTGATTGATTGATTGATTGATTGATTGAGTTTATGCACTGTAAAATCCAATTAGTAAACCTTACACAAAAAAGCATGCAAATCGATCGGCTTGAAAAAAAAACAAAAAAACAAGTAGTGAAATAGGATGTAGTACTAATAAGAACCTGTCTACTACTGTCTACTACTTTCCTCACAAAAGCTGTTCCGTTCTGTGTAGTGATGCCTCTCCTCCACTGAAAACAAAATAGTCTCTGGTCTCCTTCCTTGTGTACTGGCATTAGCATCAGCCATTACACCTTTTTGGCTAATGATTTCCTACGGCTGCTGCTTCTGTTTTTGTTTTTCCCACACATTAGGCATGCTTGAATGCACTGCTGCCTCTCACTGGAGTAATAAAGCTATTGCATCTTTTGTTGTTACTTGCTTGTGCAACACCACCGATCCTACACCACCCAACCCGATCCAAGCTGGGATTGAACCGGCAGCTTTTCGCATGGGAGTCAGTTGCTCTAACAAGGAGGCTAAAGACCATGGCCTCTAGCGTCTGTTGCTAGAGTACCTTTTACGGATTCAGAGGACTGAGGTTTACTAGCACAGCTCTTTACTAGCTGGCCTCTGTTACACTCACCCCCCTAAACGTCCCTCCTATCTGGGTCACAGCATCGATGTAACCCTGCCGGTCCTACACCAGCCAACCTGCTTCAAGCTGGGATCGAACCGGCGACTTTCCACATGGGAGTCGGTTGCTCTAACAAGTAGGTTAAAGACCAGAGCCTCAAGTGTCTATCGCTAGAGTACCTTTTCAGGTTCAGAAGAGTGAGGTTTACATGCACAGTTCTTTACTAGCTAACCTCTTTTACACTCACCCCCCCAAACTTCACTCCCATCAGGGTCATGGCACCAATGTAACCCTGCGGGTCTTACATCAGCCAACACGCTCCATGCTGGGATTCAAGCGGTGACTTTCCGCATAGGAGTCGGTTGCTCTAACGAGGAGGCTGAAGACCAAGGCCTTTAGCATTTGTCGCTACAGTACCTTTTTGAGTTCAGAGGAGTGAGGTTTACCTGCACAGCTCTTTACTAGCTGGCCTCTGTTACACTTACCCCCCTAAACCTCACTCTCATCTGAGTCACGGCACCAAAGTAACCCTGCTGGTCCTACACCAGCCAACCTGCTCCGAGCTGGGATCGAACCAGCGACTGCCCACATGGGAGTCAGTTGCTTTAAAAAGGAGGCTAACGAGTATGGCCTTTAGCATCTGTCGCTGGAGCACCTTTTTGGGTTCAGAGGAGTCAGGTTTACCTGCACAGCTCTTTACTAGCTGACCTCTGTTACACTCACCCCCTAAACCTCACTCTCATCCAGGTCACAGCACCAATGTAACCCTGCTAGTCCTAAACCAGCCAACCTGCTTCAAGCTGGGATTGAACCGATGACTTTCCACATGGGAGTCAGTTGCTCTAACAAGGATGCTACAGACCATGGCCTCTAGCGTCTATCGCTAGAGTACCTTTTCAGGTTCAGGGGAGTGAGGTTTACCTGCACAGCTCTTTACTAGCTGCCCTCTGCTACACTCTCCCCCCTAAACCTCACTCCCATCCAGGTCACAGCACCAATGTAACTCTACCGGTCCTACACCAGCCAACCTGCTCCGAGCTGGGATCAAACCGGCAACTCTCCGCATGGGAGTCCTTTGCTCTAACAAGGAGGCTGAAGATCACGACCTCTAGCATCTGTCACTTGTTTCAAGTGAGTGTCACTCAAACGGTGGTGTAAATTGTTATTTTCACCTTGCAAGTTACTGTAACTCTACACCACCATGTAACCGTGTAAGAAGTGTGTATTTTAAATAACTGAGTAAAGCTAACTGACTATATGTGAGTCTGGAAAGCTATTAGATTTTACAGTGTGAACGCATTACAGTATATTGTCACTTTTATAAATGCCAGGACCCCAGTGTAAAACATACACTGACTGTATATCATTTAGTACATGGCTATATACCAGCTGAGATCATCTACTATTACCCCACCTTCAGTTCAGTAAGGAATCTTGGGGTAATCCTAGATGACCAGCCCTTCAACGAGTACGTTGCAAACACAGCAGGTTTGCACTGTTCACAATCAGAAAGATCAGACCCTTCCTAAAAGATCATGGAGATCACAGGTGTCGAACTCATTTCCTGGAGGGCCACAGCTTTGCACAGTTTAGCATCAACCCTTATTAAGCACACCTGATCAAACTAATTGAGTTCTTCAGGTTTGTTTGAAACCCACATGTAAGTGTGTTAAAGCAGGCTTGGATCTAAACTCTGCAGGACTGCAGCCCTTTAGGAACTGAGTTTGACAATCCTGATGTAGGTGATCAGATCATGCTCTTACATTACATCTTTAAATCTCTACAAATGATCCAGAACGTAGCAGCTTGTCTGGTCTTCAATGAGCCCAGAGTCCACGTCACACAACTATCTCCCTGCACTGGTTACCATTGAGGCTTGTATCAAGTTCAACTCAATCAAATGCGTATAAAATAGATGGATGGAAACGTAGCTACTGACACTTTCCTCACATTTGTATATGCCCTCATGAAAAACAACAGAGGACATGCAGCAGATTATGTTCTTGTTTCTTGGCATGTGGCTATTTGTCACAAGAAGACATTAGAGGTGTGTTTGAGTTTGGGTCGATCATGACTCATTGCAGTGGCATGTCTCTGCTGTATATTTAAAAATGGTGCATCCTATGTTGTCATTCATTTGGCTTGTTGCATGCAGTGGTGACGATTCTCTGTAAACCAATAGCACTCAGCTGTGAGTCTTGCTCCACCCTTTTGGGACCGTTCTAGGTACCCTTTAGAAATGGTGCCAAAAAGTGGTAAGATTTGACTGTGGAAACATATATAAATGCATATTAAACTGTACTGTACGAAACCATAACACTCAATGGAACCTTTTGTTGCCCTCTTTTGACAAACACACAAGCATATACACACTCACATACATACAAAAAACAGAATCAATTTACATTTCCTTAAACAAAACGAAGAATGAAACTTTTTTTACACAAATATATCTATTTTAATAACCTAAATAAGCTTCAAGATCTTCTCACACACAGGCAAGTACATGCACATAACACCTACTGTATGCATCTGTAAGATGGCTACATTTCTGTCTGCAGGTCACTGTAACCTCCATTTCTCTCCATTTCCAGATATGTTTCATTCCTTTGTATTGGCACAATATGGCTGTCAGAGATAAAGTTAACCCATCTGAGATTTTCTGCTTAAAGAGAGATTCATAGCAAGCTCGCTCAGTAGGGTGGACCACCAGGTAGGTGTTCAGGATTACAGTGTCAAACATTTGTGCATGTTCACAGTGTGTGTGAGGATGCTGGGAATTGATTGTGTCCTCTAGGGATGAACTATAGTCTTCAGCTCTCATTTAACCGCCTCCAAAATAATATATGAACGAAAACCACTCAAAGACATTTAATTATTGTGGTAACACATGAGAAGAGATTTCAAGACGTCAAGATATTCCTTAATTTCAGTGCCTTCAAAAATTGTTCTTTTTCACTATTTCTGTTTTAATAAATGGGAATGGGCTGGGAAATTTAAACCATTATTATTGGGTTAACATAATAATGAATGGTCCTCCCGGATAGGGGTTGAGTGTTGGGCTAACGAGGCACCTCGTAAAAATTAGATGTCATGAAACACCAACATACACTAGAGCAGCTAAATATCAACTTATATATAAACAGCCTTGGGAGTAAGTAAGTAAGTATTAATTAATGGTGACAATTATTTTATAGCATGTTAGCTTACTCATGGCATGTTTGTCACTTAAATCTAATTTTACTGTCAACACAGGCCCACAAAATGTGCCCAGGGATACATTTTTGAGAACCCAAAAATATGTGTTTGTGGGTACATATGGCTGCATTTTGTATGTAAAACGAATGCTACGGGGGACGCTTCCATATGAATGGCCTTTTGCAATTTGCTCAGTAGCTCACAAAAAAAACTGTGTCAGACTTGAAACATGGAGCGAAGCAGTCTAAGGCTTGAGATGATCTGCTTCAGTTCAAATCGAGCATCAGAATGGGGAAGAAAGTTGATGTAAGTGACTTTGAACGTGGCATGGTTGTTGGTGCCGGACGGGCTGGGCTGAGTATTTCAGAAACTGCTGATCTACCGGGATTTTCATGTACAACCATCTCTAGGGTTTACAGAGAATGGTCTGAAAAAGAGAAAATAATCAGTGAGTGGCAGTTCTTTAGGTGCAAATGCCTTGTTGATGCCAGAGGTCAGATGAGAATGGCCAGAGCTGATAGAAAGGCAACAGTAGTTCAAATAACCAAGTTATAAAATTACAACCGAGGTATGCAGAAGATCATCTCTGAATGCCCAACATGTCGAACCTTCAGGGCAGATAGGCTACTCTCCTGTCAGCTAAGAACTGGAAACTGAGGCTACATTTACACACAGGCTCATCAAAATTGGACAATAGAAGAATGGAAAAACATTTCCTGGTCTCGATTTGCGCTGCGACATTCGGATGGCAGGGTCAGAATTTGGCGTCAATTACATGAAAGCATAAAGCCATCCTGCCTTTTATCAACAGTTCAGGCTGGTGGTGGTGGTGTAATGGTGTGGAGGATATATTCTTGGCACACTTTAGGTCCACTAGAACCTATTCAGCATTGTATCAACGCCACAGCCTACCTGAGTATTGTTGCTGAGCATGTCCATCCTTTTATGACCACAGTGTGACTTCCAGCGGGATAATCTACCATGTCATAAAGCGCAAATCATCTCAGTCTGGTTTCTTAAACATGACAATGAATTCACTGTACTCAAATGGCCTCCACAATCACCAGATTTCAATCCAATAGAGCACCTTTTGTATGTGGAGGAAGGGGAGATTCACATCATGGATGTGCAGCCGACAAATCTGCATCAACTGCGTGATGCTATCATGTCAATATGGACCAAATTCTCTGAGAAATATTTCCAGTACCTTGTTGAATCTATGCCACAAAGGATTAAGGCAGTTCTGAAGGCAAAAGAGGGTCCAACGTGGTACTAGTAAGGTGTACCTAATAAAGTGGCCAGTGAGTGTATGCTGCTTTCCTTTTGAACAGTACGATATGTCTGCTTGTTTATTTATAGGCATACATAAACGCATACCCTGTGTAATAAATCACATAATTAATAAGACTGTGCTTGATGTGCACATATGTCTTTGAGATAACAAACAGTGATCTTAAAATAGCCCTGTATGGCTGCTGAACATAATTTTAACATTCACAGCCACACATATGTTTATGACAGCACTGCACAAGCAAGCATAAATTTATGTCATTTCTACTAAACCAGAAAGTCTGTTTTAGAGACTTTTTTTTCCATTTCTTTAAGAAAAATGAAATCATCCAACTCCACCCTTTAAAAAAAGACACAACACACAGACACACACAAAACAAATCATGCAGCTAATTAGAGACTTAGCTTGCATTGACAACCCATTATTTTACTGTCTGCCTGTCAGTGCACTGCTAATCAACTCAACTCAAGCATTTCAGAGTTTCTGGAAAGTTCCAACAGCAGAGTATGCATTAGATGCTATATATACACCGCTACTGAGGAACAGACCTGCAGAGAAGATGAGAGGACAACAACAGGAGAGAGAGAAATAAAGAAAAAACACGCACCCAATTTAGGGTTTTTGGACATAAACTGCTGTTATAAAGCCAAATGATAACATCTGTTTTATTCTCCAATGTGAGGAAAGACATTTATAGCTCTCTGGTCTCAAGCACTTCTTGCCTCATACTGAGCATTTCATGACACTCTGAGTCAATTCAAAAGCAATTTCCTGTCTGCTCTCAAGTCCTAATGCACCCAAATATACCAGATGAGGTGAACACAGCATTATAAATTTGAAATTCTTCAGTGCTTCAGGGACTTTGAGAGCACTGATCAATGTAGATCACTTAAATGTTAAACAAGGAGAAAGAAGAGTACTTTAAGCAGGTAACTTTGTTTCATCAAACATAGGGGTTGTTGCTTTCTGGGGAGAAAGATACTGCTTTGACTGCTTGAGTGAAAGTGAACACTTTTTTCTTTCCCGCTTTACATTTCTGACAACTACACAGAGAACTCGGATGATTGGTTTACATCGATTTGTTTGACTGAAAATCTCTTTTCACTCTAAAATCTACCAATGTTCCTCTGGGCTCCTGTAGTTCCCTGCCATATACTGTAAATACTCGTTCCTAAGATAGATACGGTGTCATTCACTATATGTAATTGGTTTCGTTTTTCTGCATCAAACACAACACAAACAACACCCCATTTATTTAAATAAGCCTGCTTGGGCGCTTCCAGTAAACTGTCATGCCATTATAAACTCTACTATAAATTATACTGTATATACATACATATTTTCTACACTATATTTGGGCACCACGTCATTTGCAACATGCATTCTGACTGCATCCATGATCACATTCCACCAAGCCCCATTCTCAACACAGGCTCATTCCGAAAACTGGACTTGAGACGCAAAGAGGAGTTGACCATGCCGAGGTTTGAGTCTTTTAAAAGAACAACAATTAAATAACAGGGTGAGAATGTGGTAAAATCTTAAAGTGTGGTAAAAATCAGGATGCTGCGAGGACTTTTCTTTTTCTGGATTGCTTTTGAAAACACTGTTGGTTGGGTTTAGGGGAAGTGATTGGGCGGGTCTGGTGGACTTACGCAAGACAGGCAGGTGCGAATGGCATTCGAATATACACTATATATATGGATCTTCACTTCTTGATTAGCTTTTTGACATTTATTTTACCATAGTACAATGGATTTTCTTCGCTTGCCTGCTGCTCCTCACTGCGCCCGTGTTTAAGCAGCCTTTCATCTCGTTTTACGCTTGAACAACTAAATGAGTATATTTATATATAAGTGTAAATGTATAAATGTATAAGTATATTTAACTGACTATATTTTGATTAGATTACTTTATGAATGCTATTAAAGGAACTTTGTGAAATTATGAAGAATGGAGAAGCCAGGCTCATTCTGAAAACTTCAGAATTTTTTTTGCGAGAGCCATTCTCACTTGCCCGCCTCACATAAATTCACCAGAAGCTGCTGTCGACTGACTGACTGACCGATCGACTGACACACCTTCCTCCTTCTGTAAACACAACCGATAGTGTTTTCAAAAGCCCCGACTGACCTATCCACTCACTTCCCTAAACCCAAATGACAGTGTTTTCAAAAGCAATTCAGAAAAAGAAAAGCCTGCCTGATTTTTACCACGTTTTCAGATTTTACCACATTTTCACCCTGTTATTTACTTGTTTATTTATTTATTTTTGGCTTTTGTTTTTGTCTTACCTGCTTTCTGGAACCGTTCATTGTCAGACTCAAACCATGTTGTCGCAGTCAATTTCTCTCTGCATCTTAAGTCTGCCGACATATGTGATGAGCCACTGGACAAACTGGTAATAGCGCAAAGGACGTCCATACGAAGGTAAGTGGTCAGCTGGTAAACGCGAAAAGGAAAGGGGTCATACCACCCCGTAGTATTCATTTTAAAGAATAAATTCAGCCATTCGTGCCTCTGGCTACATAATTTGCGCTCTCCAGAAATGTACTGTATATAGGGCTACGTTTTTAGAATGAGCTTGTGTTGAGAATGGGGCTTGGTGGAACGTGATCATGGATGTAATCTGAATGTATGTTGCAAATGACATGGTGCCCAAATATACTGCAGAAAATATGGCAGAGTTTCCCAGTACTGGGTTGCGGCAGGAAGGGCATCCACTGCATAAAACAAATGCCAAATAGTTGGCGGTTCTTTCCGCTGTGACGACTCCTGGTAAATCAGGGATTAAGCCAAAGGAAAATGAATGAATTAAAATGTGGCATATACATGCAAATACAGATTTAGGTAGTAGATTGTCTTCCTGGCTTAGAATGTTTAGAAAATAGAAAGGATGTTCAAACTAAAACCAGCCCAACAAATAAGCACCTCATGCACTGATATTTATTAATTCCTTCATTCATTTCTTTTTGGCTTAGTCTCTTTATTAATCAGAGGTCGCCACAGCGGAATAAACCACCAACTTATCCAGCAAATGTTTTACGCAGCGGATGCCCTTCCAGCTGCAACCCATCATTGGGAAACATCCATACACACTCATTCACACACGCACATACACTACGGACAATTTGCCTTACATATTTCACTTGTACCGCATGTCTTTGGACTGGGGAGGGGGGTATCTGTGAAAAATCTGTGATTTTTTGTAAAAAGGCCATATGACCCAACCGTAGTGAATACATACACAATGGAAATAATCAGAGTGTATCAATAATGAAATGTGTCTCTGATGAAGAATTATATAGCACTTCATGTGTAGAAAGACTCGCCACACTGCTCATTCACTTAAGAGCAGGGGGTCAAACCTGTTTCTAGAGGGCCTGCAGAATTTCGCTCAATCCTTAAATACAAAACACCTGAACTAGATAATCAACTAAAAACTTCCAGACAAATGAGTTTGAGCTAGTTGGAACTAAACTTGGCAGAACATTGGCCCCCTAGGAGCATGATTGGACATCCCTGTTTAAGAGCCTTGTCCAGGAAGATCTGTTTCATAGAGGCATTAAACAGTTTTGTACCTCTAACATTTCAGCCCCATGACTGGTCAGAACAATAGTATATAGGCCTGATGCTTCTTTCTGTCTATTTAAAATGTATTTATATTTTGATAAGATATGGCACAATTGAAATATGATGTCCAATTTTGGTGTGGTCATCATTGTTCTAATGTAATGCTCTCCACAACTGTTTGTCTGAAAGAAAGAGGTGACAGAATATTTTTCTCTCTGTTATCTTCTCAAAGGAATCCAGCTTTTGCAGTCGATGCTTTTAGGAGAAAAAGAGTGGGGGCCTTCCCTCATTTTGGATTGCGTTAAAATGAACAGCACTCTTCAGATGTGTAGATTAGTTGACAAGTAGACCATCGTTTGTTGCTTTGGCAGCAAATCAATAAATGCATCCATTCTCAAAATCTGAAGTGCTTTCAAAGGGAGCATTCTTTGTATGTACTTGTGTGACGGTAGGTTGGTTGTATCTGCTTAGACTCTATATATAGATTTGACTACTGGTTCCTACTTACAGTTTGGCTTTAACTTAAAGGTTGAAGAGTCATTCATATCTCATGTTAGTCTGTGTTGAGGCATTGGCTAGCAAACAGTAACATTGCTTAGTTATATTCAATTTTTTTTTCCGCACAGAAGTAAACTGCTTTCTGTGAATGTGCAAGACTGTGTGCTCAGCAAAAAGAAGACGAGGACAAAAAACTTTATTAGGGTGAGTAAATGATGAGGTAATTTTCATATTTGGGTGAACTGCCCCTTTAAGCAAATTGGTGAATTATAAAGCATGCTGTTTAAACATACACTAAATCATCAAGTGATTCAGGCTATGTTTATACAACAGGCTTTATAACGCACTATTATAATTCATTACAAGGTAGATATAATTTTTTAGGTGAATAGTTGATAGTGTGCCCGACTGAAAATCTATCACATTGGGTTTCAGCAATCAAGCAATCATAGACACAAAATTTCTGTTTCTATTGCTCTTTTCTTATAGTGTGTTGTAACATCAGTCTGATATTCGAATGAACTGAAAGAATTAAAGAGCCCCTATTATGGGTTTTTGAAAGTGACCTTCCATGGAGTGTGTATCACTGCTGTAAGTGAATGAAAACATCCAGCTGAGGTTTAAATCTGAAAGTGCACCTTGTTTAAAACTTGATTCTTCAAAGAAAAGGTGCGTTCGACTTCATGCAGCGCTGCGCAGATCAATCGAAATCTGTCCTAAAGCTATGAATGCTGGTTAGAAATTTTGTCCGGATTGACGCTGCGCCCACGCCACCTGAATGTCACATGTGGCATCAAAGTACCGCGACAGTGCTCTGAGATCAGATGACTGATTCAGCCGGTGCAGCGTCTGAAGAGAGACTGCTGGAGCTGCGATGACGACACCGATATTACACGATTGGCCGAGTTCACCGCATGACAACAACCACGAGTGTTTCATGTTTATTATCGGACAAATTGCATCTCACAAATTTCAAAACAAACATTTAACTTTTCATACCATCTCTATCTTGTATATATCATGCATATTAAAAGACTACAAATATTTTACAGCAGTAATCATTCTTTGTTAAATAATCTGGCTATAAAGGCTAGATTGTTTGCACAGGTTTATTCTCAACCTTTTTTATACAGACTATTCACTGCATTCAGCTCCATTAACGATTTAAATGATATATTTTGGTAAATAACCTAAATATTAACTCAAACAAGTATTACAGACTTGAAATACAATAATTATCATCATTGATCCTGACACCCTAATGGTTTCTTAACAAATTAAGTTAAATAACTATTTTATTAAATAATTATAAAAATAATATATATATATATATATATATATATATATATATATATATATATATATATATATATATATATATACACACAGATGGCGATGCAGTGGCGCAGTAGGTAGTGCTGTCGCCTCACAGCAATAAGGTTGTTTGTTCGAGCCTCGGCTGGGTCAGTTGGCGTTTCTGTGTGGAGTTTGCATGTTCTCCCTGCGTTCGTGTGGGTTTCCTCCGGGTGCTCTGGTTTCCCCCACAGTCCAAAGACATGTGGTATAGGTGAATTGGGTAGGCTAAATTGTCCGTAGTGTATGAGTGTGTATGGATGTTTCCCAGAGATGGGTTGCAGCTGGAAGGGCATCCGCAGTGTAAAACATGTGCTGGATAAGTTGGCAGTTCATTCCTCTGTGGCGACCCCATATATATATATATTCATTCATTCATTCATTTTCTTTTCAGCTTAGTCCCTTTATTAATCCGGGGTTGCCACAGCGAAATGAACCGCCTACTTATCCAGCGCGTTTTTACGCAGCGAATGCCCCTCCAGCCGCAACAACAATTTAGCCTACCCAATTCACCTGTACCGCATGTCTTTGGACTGTGGGGGAAACCGGAGCACCCGGAGGAAACCCACGCGAATGCAGGGAGAACATGCAAACTCCACACAGAAACGCCAACTGACCCAGCCGAGGCTCGAACCAGCGACCTTCTTGCTGTGAGGCGACAGCAGTAGCTACTGTGCCACTGCGTCGCCATATATATATATTTTTATTTATTTACTTATTTTTTAATTTCCTGTCCAGCCATTTATACACAAGTGACATGACATTGATGTACCTGCTTTTTCTGAGAAACCTGTACTTAAAGTGTAGCTCACTTATTTTAGGAATGTCCTTTTGTTTAATCTTTTTGGATTAAAGTGCTTTTTTTGAAAATGCTTTCATTATCTAAAATAATCTTAAGACTTAATCAAACCACCTTGCATTGGGTTTTACATTAATATTTATTAGAAAGTTTTATATCTATAAATGTAAATAAATGTTGACCCCTTTTCAGCATATTCAAACAAGAAGCATTAGCCTAAAGACTGATGTTTAAAGTCCTAGAATTTGTGCTTATTGCTTTGTATTTAATAGGCCTATTCATTTTCATGTTTATATTACCCTCATTTCCCCTTATTTCTCTCATACTATATATATTCATAATTCCCTTATTGTTAAAAAATGAACTATAGTTTGTAGAGACTGTATACTGTTTTATTTGTACTGTAAGTCTTTTGTTGTTATAAATAAAAGAATGATGATGACGCCATGTGATCGGTCATCATGACTGCCGCAACTTTGAGCCTCGAAGTGTCTGGCTTGACTGCTCCATTTTTAACTTCGCCCCCGCCTGCGCTCGGCTAATCTCGTTGATCACCGGCTGCAGCCATGGTTCAAGTGGAACGCTCCTAAAGAGTCAACTCATAGTCAAATGAATGATTCGTTTTGTGTTTGAATCTTTTGCCTGCTTGTATCGTCATCATTACAAGAAATGGATCTGGTAAAACGTAAACACGAGTGCAGGGGATCCTGGGATTGATCATGACGGGAAGATTACTATCACTGAGAGATGGCAAAGATTACTAATGTATGAATATTTGTCAGTAACTGATAGACAATTTATATGGACCAGTTTAGATGGACTTCATCCAGATCCTGTAAGTGTTCTCCTTCCCACAAACCTGTAAGTGTGATAAAAATGGTGGTCTTGTTTTCTTTAGTTTGCAAAATATGTATTTATAATATGTATTTAAATTGTGTGTTGTAATTTGTAACTGTAATCAATTATCTATTATAGAACAGTGCTTGTAATGTATCTCTCAAGTTAAATCTTTATTGGCTATTCACAAATCGCGTCCAAAACGACGTTGAAAACGCAACGCTTGCTTCTTCCTTTACAGATTTACAGTAAATGAGCACAAGATCCCCTGCAGTTTGTCATTGCTATGGCCACCATCAGCTGTTCCTACATACGTGTGATGTGGTCAATTTAAACAAAAGTCCAACTTTTACCACTGTGTGGATTAATACTGAATGTGTGTCGTTGTTATTACTTGGGGTTAGGGTTAAGAATAGAGCAATATGTTTGTGTTTGACTGCACTGCTTTAATGCATTCCTGCATTGGGCTCACACATATACTCTGTGCTACTACATAAATGTGGTGGGCGTTTCTCTCTGTCTCGCACTGAATGCAGTCGAACAATCACAACAGACTTAATCATTGGATCAATCAATGCAATTAGCAGCACACAAAGGAGGAATTTGGGGACAAATGAATCGCAGAACAAATCATATGGCAGACGTTGGGACAATTAGGTAAAAAGCAATGCATATTATAAGACAATGAAAGTGTTTTTTGACCTTGCATGCATACCAGCCTGTTATTAGAGACCCCCAAAACCAACATATGACCTTTTATAAAGCATAACATGGGGTTTTTTAATGTGTCAACTCTGAAAACTGGACACAGTTTCAATTTACTAGAACTTCTATGTTAAGCTGCTTTGACACAATCTATATTTTAAAAGCACTATATAAATAAACATGGATTGAATTGAATTGTAATAATAATAATAATAATTTCTTACATTTATATAGCGCTTTTCTGGGAACTCAAAGCGCTGTACACATTGGGAGGAATCTCCTCATCCACCACCAGTGTGCAGCATCCACCTGGATGACGCGACGGCAGCTATATTGCGCCAGACCACACACCACACACCAGCTGATTGGTGGAGAGGAGAGAGAGTGATGAAGCCAATTATGGTATGGGGATGGTTAGGAAGCCATGATAGACAGATGCCAGTGGGCAGATTAGGCCAGGATGCCGGGGTTAAACCCCTACTCTTTTTCGAAGGACATCCTGGGATTATTAACAACCACAGAGAGTCGGGACCTCGGTTTAACATCTCATCCGAAAGATGGTGCTCACTGAGCAGTATAGAGTCCCCATCATTATACTGGGGCATTAGGACCCACAAAGACCACAGGTTGGGCGGCCCCTGCTGGCCTCACTAACACCACTTCCGGCAGCAACCTAGCTTTCTCATGCGGTCTCCCATCCAGGTACTGACTGCAGCCCTGCTTAGCTTCAGTGGGCAGCCATGTGAGATAATTGTATAATTAATGATTGTATAATGTTGGTCATTAAAATAAACATTAAATGTACCCTATAAAGTAAATCTATAAAGAAAAAATGGGCATTTTTGCATGAACAGTATATTGACATAAAGCAAGGTTTAACAGAAAGAGGGAGATGGGATCAGGAAAGCTCTTCGTGCCTGAATTAAAAGTCAGGACAGCCACAGTGCAGTTGTATGTCTTTATGTAGTTGTATTTTTTGTTGGCTCACTGCCCACTATCTCTGAATCTCAATCAAAAGTATATCATACAGGTATGCCACATCTTAAAACGTCTGTGAAATGAACTGATGCTTTGAATCGCCTATACACATGGAATTAGAGTTTTGAGTCCCGTAACAGAGCAGTGATTAGGGATCTTAAAAACATTATTTTAAAGTCAGCTTTTTCCCTACTGAAAACAGTACTTAATTTTAAACTATTACAACATGACATCCAAAAACACTGAGGGCTTTTTTTCCATCATCGAAATCTGAGGAATAATGGACACTCTCATGAGGAGAGCACTATCAGTCAATAAATACTAATAGCATTAGCACTATCAGTCAATAAGTTGCTGTAAATCTATACTGGTCTTAAAAATTGTTACACCTGGGGGTGATTCAACATGTCCAATAGAATCTGATTTAGCATTTTGCTTCATATTCACAAAACAAAGGCTACTTGCATAACCAAAACGTTTAAACACTCATAAATTCATATATAAATAGTCTGTTATGCCAACACCACACATACATTTTCATGTTGGGCGACAAAAGCAAAGAATAATGGGTTGAAAGTGCCAAAAAGCCAAAGTATTTAAACTAAGATAAACAACCTATTGTGTTGCATAAGCAAATCACATTGTTGTATATTAAAATGGAATATACACATATAAAAATAGCAATAACAAGCAACACTTTTAACATTTTAATTTGTATTTTAAAGAAACTCCATACAAAGGAAAATATGTAACACCAGCACGTGAATATACATGCACACATATTGAATAAAACAGTTACTTACACATTGAGGGGTTGCCACGCCGGCCATTGTGCTTTCATTTTTATAACGGTCAAGACGTCATCACCCTGTGTGATAAAACACAGACAAGTATATAAATCATTATAGCTCTGAATGACCATTGTGCTTAGAGAAACGCACCACTTTTGTTGAATATAGGCTGATTTTACAAGACCCTATAGAGCAGGGGTGTCCAAACGCGATCCTGGAGGGCCGGTGTCCTGCAGATGTTAGGTCCAACTTGCCTCAATACACCTGCAAGGGTGTTTCTAGAAAGCCTAGTAAGAGCTTGATTGGCTAGCCCAGCTATGTCTGATTGGGGTTGGAACTAAACTTTGCAGGACACTGGCTCTCCAGGACCGAGTTTGGACACCCTGCTATAGAGGTTATCAATTAAGTTTTACCATATTTCATTATTATTCATTCAGCCAATTTCTGAGTCTGGTGGGAGCACTTTTAGCTCATAGATATATACACCAGATATCGCATACAGACCCTGAGAATGCGTCAATATAGCTGCCACATTTGTACAGTGCTCCTAGGACAAATGTCATTCAACTGCACTAGTCAAGACTAAAGCCAATATGAAGATGCTGGACTTTAACGCTGCCTACGGTTGTAGTAACGAGCATAAAGGCAGAACATTTCATAGGTTTTTGTATGTTACGAACTTTTGTGCTAAACAAGTAACGTTATTGATGATAATACAGTCACTTACTGTATTGACCATAAGGCTAGGTAGCACAAACTTGCACCAAATTATAGGCTTATGCTAGTTTTGTTGAATAAAATTAGCAAACAATGTGAATGAAATATGACAACAAGACACTGCGGTGCCAGAAACTTGTAATATTGTCAGCTAAATGAAAGTACCGGCTGGTAACTTAAGGGTGCCTGATAACATAACAGCGACTGTGCCTCATTGTGTATACTGTCTACCCTAAATTATTGAATATTACTAAAGTTATATACTATTTAGATCAGAAAGGTGGACATGCACATTGAGACGCAGGGATATCGATGGTTCACACAAACTGTTCATAACGGAGATTCATTCACAAATTAATCACTCCCTTCGTTATAATTAGAAGTGAAAGCAGGAGAGAGGGTGTGTTTCAGGACACGGATTAGATCAAATTTAACTTGGAGAGAGGATAATACATTTACATGCACACAAACACATGCTCTCTGTCAGCAATACATGTGCGGCCACTTATCCATCGATGTAGAAAAGTGATGTAAAATTTTAATTCTCGCAAACTCAAACTCCCGATCATAGAGATATGTATAAATGTTTGCATATCTATGGCTCTGGATGGCCAGTCCTCCACTACACCTTAGTCCCACATTCATTTTAAAGGAGCTATACCCTGTACTAAAACAGCAGCTCTATTAAAGCATTCCTTCAAATAGAGAACAACAGCGTAGGTGACATCAAACGTAAACATCTAAGCTATTGGCTAAGCTTAGCTTAGCATATATTACTGAATCAGATTAGACAATTGAGCTTTAATAATTTACCTATTTAAAGCTTGACTCTTCTATAGTTACATATGTCAAGTCATATACTGTATCACCATACCTGCTGCAGCCATGTTATGTCAGCAAATTTCCTTAATTATTATGCTGGAATGAAAGGATTATGCTGGATATTATGCTGGAATTCCTAGCCATATTGGCCAACTTTTCATTTTATGTTGGCTTTCGTACACAATGTAAGAACAAAAGACACAAGCTTTAAATAGGAAAATAATCAAAACTGTTTAGCAATTTTTGAGCAAGTTGTCTAATCTGATTCTAGGATCTATGCTAAGCTAAGCTAAAGTAGCTCCTGTTACATCAGCATATTTGATTGATTAAAAAATTGTTAAACTCAACTGTTTAACTCTGTTGAGTTAACCAAGCAATGCAAATCTAAATACATTTTATATATAGTACATACAGTACATGAAATACACTTGATGCTAAATAAATACACATAATGCACTCTGGAAAATCTTGGCTGTTTCTCATTTCCAAGAACGCAGAAAACGGACTTGCATTCTTGTGAGATGCTGCGTTCTTCCTGATAGTCACGTGACCTTCACGCATTTTTAATGGAAAATTATTTAAACATTACAGCATTCATACAACAATTTATTGTTTTTCCTTTTTCAAAATTTATACCATGCATAAATACTTTACAAATATACGTTGCACAATACAAATAAAAACAGATTGTAATACAAATTTCAGCAAATAAACGCCCTTAATGTGTTTATTCCTTTATAAGTTATATCATTCATTCATTCATTTTTGGCTTAGTCCCTTTATTAATCTGGGGTCGCCACAGCGGAATGAACCGCCAACTTCTCTACCATATGTTTTATGCAGCGGATGCCCTTCCAGCTGCAACCCATCAGTGGGAAACATCCATACACACTCATTCACACACATACCAGATGTCTTTGGGCTTGTGGGGGAAATCGGAGCACCCCGAGGAAACCCACGCAAACAGGGGGAGAACATGCAAACTTCACACAGAAACGCCAATTGACCCAGCCGAGGCTTAAACCAGTGACCTTCTTGCTGTGAGGCAATCGTGCTACCAACTGCGCCACCATGCAGCCTATAAGTTATATCTCTGAACTTTAATAATAAACCTATATAAAATGCTGTGCTTCCCACTTCCAGTTACAATGACTTCTGGGACTTCTAGAGCGAGTTTGGTGCTCAAGTCTACATCCATGCGTCCTCGATATTAAGAACACATCAGGGAACTTTCACGCGTCCTGCATTCTTGCGATCTTTAGTATTGGAACTGAACTTTGGCAGTTGATAATGACATTACATGAGAACACGAGGACGCAAGATTGCTGAAGAACGCATATTGAAAAACAGCCCATGTCTTAATTCCATGTGCAAGACAGTAAAATATTAATATTTGTTTTCTATTTTGCAAGGATTCTCTCATACTACTGCCTCAATTTGTCTTGACAGGAAGTGATGAATGAAGCTTCCTTTTCTTCCTGCTGACGGAGAGATCGCATCAGAGTCTCATAAAAGCTGTATAAATATTTTATTAATGGCTCACGGCATGCAGGCCAGCAGTGTGTGTGTGTGTGTGTGTGTGTGAGTGTGTGTGCGCACGTACATATAGCTCTCTTCCAATCAAACCATATCAAGAGTTCAAGATGAGGGCATCATTGAGGACTGTCAAGGGAAACAGGTTTTACTTTTAAGGTTAAAGGCCATCATTCTTTATAATGTAGTGACACAATACTTTGTTTCACACTTTGAGCTGACATTCAGCATTTTCTCAGCTTTCTTATGCAACAGTTCAAAAGCAGAACACACTCAAGAACTGACTTTCCCGAAACTACATAATTCAAATAGGTGTGAGGAAAGTTCAGGGTTTCTTTGGTACTTTATCTGTCATAGCCTGAACTGTTGCCATTGCCATCAATACAGCTTCAGTCTGAAATAGAAATCTCATATATGCCAATATATGTTAATTACGTATATGACACACAAATTTATTTTTGGACTTCAAATGTATAAAATATATGTAGAATATGGCAAAATATTGCATGACCAAAATGGTAATTTACATATATTTACATACATTAAAAGTATGTACAAATATATGTTTAAATATATTAACTATAAAATTATATGTGTGTGTGTGTCAATATTTGATTGTATATTATTTAACATATTATATATTGTATACAACATATTGTATATTATATAACATTTATACAACGGTTCTGTCTGGATCTCGAATCTGATTGGCTGATATCGATATGCTTTAATAACAGCACTCGTGCAGCCTCTTCACCCTTCTGTATTACTCTGCCCACATACTGTAGAGTGACAGCAGAGGGATAAACTCACTACAGTTTGACAATTATTGCAGCTGTTGGACAACATAATGTACTTCCGAGGCTTTTTAGGCAAGAATATAGTTGTTAAGATTACAACTATGCAGTTTATTTATAAGGATATTGCCTATTTTAAATGTTTATAATATTGCAGATTCAGCATGTCAGAGGCCATCAGCCTGTCATACTTAGCAGAGCAAAGACATTGACTCTCAGCGACTGCATAAAAAGTTCTTAGGGGAGAAAAACTCTTGTAAATTTCAAACTACAGTTGATGAAATCATTATAGAACAGATAGGTGACATTCCAAGTCAATCTCTCTTTTGTATGTTGTAGTGCTGTATTTATACCATAGTAATCTGGTAGTGTTTGCTTTGCTTTGGTTTTTTGGGGGTTAATTATTGTGATATCCCGATTGCAACAGATAAATACTGAGGAATCTCTGTAGACAGATGGCATTTCATGCCGTTCAGCCTTATAATCTAAAGCAATGTGAGCAAAATCACCTTTTTTGTCATCACTTTAGATTTCACGCATGAGAATAATCCAAATTTAGCTCTAAAGTGACATTGGTGAATTAGCAATGTTTCTGCCGTTCTGACTGTCAGCTACAGATATGAACAAAAGGATTTTTGAGGATTTTTGAGACATGTTTGATTAAAAAAAAAAAATATATATATATATATATATATATATATATATATATATATATATATATATATATATACACGCAAGCTATGATGACTTTCACCTTGATATTTTAGCGCGGATGTATACCTGGCCCGTGAGCCGTCTGACAAAACAGTGCCCTTCTGAATCAAATCAGCAGGATGCCTGACTTTAACTGCAGTTCGGCAGTTTCACTTTACCTCACAAACATTCATTCATGTGCTGTGACAAACTGGGGTATTAGACGCAAATAACGAGTAAGGACTGGTGAGAGTGTTATGGAATTTAATAACGCATGCCAAATGAAAAGAAAAAAAAAAAAACCTCCGCATTTCGCGATGTGTGTGTGTTTGTTTGTGTGTGTGCATCTGTGTGTGTGCGGTCCTTTACTGACAGCCGCCTGTGTGGATCTTGTCGGAAAGTCCTACATGACGGTAATAGCTTGTCAGTAATGCCACTAATATCTGCATACTCCACGTCTTAATTCCATTTCTGTTTAGTTCAGTTATGACTTAAGTCGCATTAAGGTAATCAAAAATTGCTGTTTTGAGCTTATGTAGTCTGAGCCTACAGTTCAAAATTCATGTTTAACTAAATAAACAGTTAGTAAACACAAGTACATCTTATTCACACATCATTTATTTTCATCACTAATTATCATAGTAGAACTGTTTCTCAAGCAGTTTGTGATGCACTTTGGAAACAGGAGATGAGCCCCTGATCTAATGCGCCCCTGGCTTGAGAAAACCATTCTCAAATACTTATTATTTGGGTAGCACATATATTCTGAATGCCTTCGGCAGAATTCAAATGAGCCATTTTAATCTAGATTAATCTAGATAAAAAAAAAAAAATCTATGCCCACCTATATTATATATATATATATATATATATATATATATATATATATATATATATATATATATATATATATATATATATATATATATATATATATATATATAGACACACACACACACACACACACACACACACACACACACACACACACACACACACACACACACAATTATGCCATCAAACTGTTATATAAACGCAACATCAAACTCGTAGCAGTGCGATATGGCTGTATATTGTCACTGGTGGGACTTTAAGGCACTTGACCTGCAGCTTCGAACCAACTCTCACCTCCCAATAGTGCCAATATGCAGCCATATCGCACTGCTTCTCGTGTGCTATTGCTTAAATTTAATTATATCTTATATATTTTCGCTACAAGTAGTGATGCTACTTGTTTAACTACATTTCTCAGTAACATGGCGGTAACGTGGCTACTTTCTAAATAGCTTTTCAGTAGCGAAGCTATTTTTTTAGTCAAGTAGCGCAGTAGCGTCCGCACAAGCTACATTTACCGATCGCGGATCAATAAGTGACAGCACTGACATTTTCGGAGGTGTGAGGTCGATGAAAGTAAATCCATATGATGGCGAGAATGACGATTTCTTCTTCTTCCTGTTTTATAGTGGTCGACAACAAACGTTTTGGTGCATTACTGCCACCTCTTGCTCTGGGGTCCATTTCTGAAACCATTGTTAGCCAACTAAGGTCACAAGTTCTGTCAATACAAACATAGTTCGTTGATTTAGCGTTTCCCAAATCCATCGTTCCAACGAACATTTGCAGACTATAACTTGTATGCTTGCAACTACACCTCTGGAGCTGTAGTTAGAAACATAGTTCCTGGCTGTGTTCAATTCCCAGTTATCCCCCTATGCCCTATTCCGTTAGAACATTCTAACATTTAAACTTAGAATGATTTAAAAAAAAAAAGCATTAAAGTCATCTCTCTTAGGTGTAATTTACTTTCAAAGTATTTTTAGAGTTCAGTTTTAGCGATCTTCATGTTTACAAGTGTGCTCCTTTCGTAGTGCACTTTAAAAAACATTGATGTCATTTTGAACACAGCAGTGGCTCATGACGAAAGCTATAGGTGACCTATTATTTAAAAGTGGAATTTATGTTAGGTCTCCAAAGCATGTGAAAAAAACATAGCATACGTTAATGCTTTTATTTATAGTAGGTTATTTATTAAGTATCTGTACTGTATATGACATGGGCCTGTTGGTTACAACATTTCTGCAGTGGTTTGCATGTGTCAAATTGTAAAAGTAGACTTTTCAAAAAAAACAAATAAATAAATAAACAATATCCTACTTAACAATAATAATAATAATAATAATATTAATAATAATAATAATAATAGTAATTAATATTATTAATGTTAAAGTAGGATTTTTTAAATTTCATAATACATAATAAATATTACATTTAATTTCTTAATAAATAGCCTCATTATTTATTTATTTATATGATTTATATATGCTATTAGAATGTGTGTTAGCTTTTGTAAGTGATTTTAGGTTTTAGAATATAATATGTAATGTTCTCAATAATATTTGTAAAGGAAACATAGGCCCTGTATGTGCCATTTAGATATATTTCAATTAATATGCACTCAAAAAAATATATTTTTTGCTAGTTCAAACTACTTATTTAAAATGAGCTGAAACAACGCAATTCTTGAGATTTCATTGGGACAATTCACATAAATTTGTTAAAAGTGTTAAGTTAACTGAATCAATTTGTGTTGGGGACAACATGAACGAATTGTGTGGAACCCTGCATTTTTTGTGGAAAACGGATGCATGTTTTTACCAAAACTAATATTGGATTTTTTTTTATGTGTGTGCGTGTAAAACAATATAATTTGCACAAATAAATTAATTACTCTACCCCGTTTAGAGCATCATTATGGGCGTTTTACGTTATAACTAACGTGGTTTAAACGATGGATTTGCGACAGAGTATGGGAACCCTGCTGAAAATCCAGCTTAAACCAGCCTGAGCTGGTTGGCTGGTTTTAGCTGGTCGACCAGCCTGGTTTTAGAGGGGTTTTGGCCATTTCCAGGCTGGTTTCCAGCCATTTCCAGCCTGGTCTTAGCTGTCAGGCTGGGAGTTGACCAGCCAAAACCAGCTTGACCAGCCAAAACCAGCTATGTCCAGCTTAAACCAGGCTGGTCAAGCTGGTTTTAGCTGGTTTAAGCTGGTCATTTTCCAGCCTGACCAGCTAAGACCAGGCTGGAAATGGCTGGAAACCAGCCTGGAAATGGCCAAAACCCCTCTAAAACCAGGCTGGTCAACCAGCTAAAACCAGCCAACTAGCTTAGGCTGGTTTAAGCTGGTTTTTTCAGCAGGGAAACTATGGGTTTTGGGAAACACTTATCACTACATCGTACTTTTCCCAGATGATACATCATACTATGATAGTTCAGCCGCGAGTTACGTCGTTGTTTGGGAAACACACCCCAGGTCGGTGATGTCACCAATTAGGCTAACACGAAAAATTGATGGAAAGATGACTGAGGGAGAGGAGTTATCACCAGATATTGATGGAAGGGGTAGAGCAATGATGCATCTCTCAAGGAAATCGACAACACTTAACAGCGATAATAAAGTTCTTCAGAGCAACAGATCCAGAGGGGAATCTCTCATGAATATCAACCATGCCAAACAGCGGTAGCAGTTCTTCAGAGCAGCAATTCAAAGTGAATATCTTGTGAGTGTCATCAGTGCAAACAGCGGTAACAATACTTCAATGAAACCAAGCCGTGCTGACAAGTCCAAAAGCAACAGTCTCTATGATCACTCACCACCAGCGGATTCAGTGGGAAAAGCCGAACAGGAACAGACACAGACGTGAACAACAACAAACTGACAACACGAGATACAAACACTGAACAGATAAAGGCGCAGTAACGTGCTGCACCTGTGGTTCATTGATTAACAGCTGAGTGATGCTGAGCAACAGCAAGGCACGTGACCGCTCAGCTGACGACATGTAAACACATACAGCCACGCGGTGAAGGTACACCCAAACAAACACACTCACACACACACACACACATACAAGAGAAACAGACAGATCCACAACCGTGACAGTAATTCATAAATGAAGAGTTGAAAATATACAATATTATATAATGCTTATTCCTAAATATTTCCCATTACTATAAATTACTGTAATATTTTAAATGTGTAACACTGGTTTTATTGGATTTTTTTTTTTTTGTTTTTGCTATTATATACTATCATTTGTTTTTGTTTAGTATCTGAAGTAAATAATTGAACTGAACAATTATGCTTCATATGTTTCACTGACAGTTTTATTGATCACTAAGAGATGATTTACTTGGATTTAGGTTGCTTAAATTTAAAAATTTAAATTGCAAAAAAATAGCTTTGATGTAGCTAAGCCACTTTTGCCAAGTAGCTTTTAGGGTAGCTTTCTACATTCCCCAGAGGGTAGCTTTTAGTGTAGTTAAGCTACATTTTAACTAGAGTAGCTAATAGCTTAGCTCACTACATTTTTCAAGTAGCTTGTCCAACACTGTGTAATTTGCATGTGTTTCCATATATCAGATTTCAGAATAAGGTTCCATGCTGATTTCCTTTGTGAAGTTGAAGGCTTAGGGTTACCAGTTCACAATTTATACATTGAATAAAAGATAAGTAAAATATAGATAATATGGAAATATGTGACAGACAACACAATCACATCTCTAAGTAGAAGAATGAGCAAATTCACAAGTGTACATTGCAAGGCCGGCTGCTCTCCTGAGCTAACAAGGTGAAAGAATTCAGTCATCTGTCATCAATTATTCACTCGCATCGTTCCGAACCTGCATGATTGAATTTATTCTCGGAACACAAAATATGATGTTTAGAAGAATATGTAAATTTGCCAGTTATTCTTTTCAGTGCAATAAATGCTGAAAGTTACCAGGGGCTGTGAAGCACTATAAAAGTTTTATAAAGTCCATATAACTTGTGTGAAATTGCCCATGTCTCCTGAAGCCAAACAATAGCATTGTGTAAAGAACACACCTATGCTATTATTCACCAGCACACAGTAGAAGACAGTTTTTAAACCTAAAGGCTTTGACTTCAATAATGCAAATGCCAATTCAAGTGTCTTTGGACTTATTTTTAAAAGTTTGCGTATAGTTGTGTTGAACTTTTAAATTATTATTATTATTATTATTATTATTATTATTATTATTATTATTATTATTATTATTATTATTATTATTATTATTATTATTATTATAAGTGCTTTGCGTTGAGCTGAATGAACGCTCTATAAAATAAGATTATGAAAACAATATTATTCAACCTCTCTGTGTGAGTGAGTAGCACATGTAAACTCTGTGCTATATACACTTTTGCTATTGTTAAACTCAACACACAGTATTGTTTACTACTTTCTTTTTAAGCTGATGCAATAGTCCAGAACAACAGAAACATTGGGTAAGTCCATGGTGTGAATAACACCACATGTTACATTATGCACATCGTCATTTTAATGAGGTACAAAACCACAATGCAATGCATTTTTAATTAGTCTCTTCACAAATTTTATTTGCTGTTAAGTCAAAGAGGAAAACGGGTTATTAATTATGCAACACAAAGCCAAAAGGACAGATGATTTTTTCTTTTATTTATTTATTTGCTTTTTGAAAAGTATGGTTGTGTGAGAGAAGTGTGCAAAATATGTGTGTGTGTGCGTGTGTGTGCGTGTGCGTGTGCGTGTGTGTGTGTGTCATTGCTCCTGTGATAGCAAAGCAGAATTTTAAGCAGCCATTATTTCAAGCAGCAGAATTTTTAAGATTCACATGATCCTTTGGAATAAGGGTACTATCCTAAATTGGATAGTAAATGTTTCACTCAAGAAACATTTCTTATTATCATCATACATCCGCAACAGTATGGAAAACACAAATAAAAAGAAAGAAGTGATTTCAATCTCAATTTTCAGTAGTCATTGCAGACAATAGAACAGCACATTACTTAACGTGTTCTTCATGATTTGATCTTATTTTATTTATTTATTTTATTATTATTTTTTATAAACTTTTTAAAAATTTTGGGTCTTGCAACACATTTAAAAAAAAAGTTGGAACAGTAAAGCATTTACCACTTTGTAATGTTGCCATTCCTTTTCACATCACTTAAAAGAACTGAAGTGATGATGTGTTTCAGGTGTAATTTTGCACCATTCTTCCTGTATACAAGTCTTAAAGTGGGCAACAGTAAGGGGTCTTTGTTCTTGCATTTCTCACTTCAAAATGCACCACACATTCTCTATTGGACACAGGTCGGGACTGCAGGCAGGCCAGTCAAGTACCTGAATCCTCTTCCACCAGAGCCAGGACTTTGTAATATGTGCAGAATTTTGCATTGTCTTGTTGAAAGATGCACAGACATCCTGGAAAAGATGGCAGCATATTTCAGCATTAATGGTGCCATCACAGAAGTGCAAGTTACCTTTGCCAAGGGCACTGACACAACACAATACCATGACAAACCTTGACTTTTAGACATTTTGGCTTCTGGTAACAGTTAGGATGATCATTTTCTTATTTGGTTCAGAGCAGACGACGTACATTTCTCCCAAAAAAATACCTAACATACTGATTCATCTGACCACAATATACATTTCAACTGTGTAATGTCAATCCCAGATGCCTCCAAGCCCAGAGAAGTCAATGGTGTTTCTGGACACTGTTAACATAGGGCTTCCTTTTGGCACAGTACAGTTTTAACTGGCATTTGTGAATGTAACTACGTATTGTGGTACTTGACAAATGTTTACCAATGAGACCATGTAGTGATATCACCATGTGATGTGTTTAATGAGAGTTAAACCTAATCTGTGCAGAGCTGTGGCTTTCCAGGATCTGAATTTGACAACTGTAATGTACATGATACGGGCATATCTAACAGCTCATTTTAATAAGCATTAGCTACCTCTTCACAAGTATTTTTAAATTAAATTAGTTTCAATTCATGTTTATTTATATAGTGCTTTTACAATGTAGATTATCCCAAAGCAGCATAACATAGAAGTTCTAGTAAATTGAAACGGTGTCAGTCTAGTTTTCAGAGTTGAAGTTCAGTTTAGTTCAGTTTGGTTTAAATTTCACTGCTGAAAGTCCAAACACTGAAGAGCAAATCCATCGATGTGCAGCTTCACAAGTCCCAAATCAAGCAAGCCAGTGGCGACAGTGACAAGGAACAAAAGTTCACCAATTGATGAAAGTGAAGGAAAAAAAACCTTGAGAGAAACCAGGCTCAGTTGGGCACGACCATTTCTCCTCTGGCCAAACTTCTTGTGCAGAGCTGCAGTCTAGGCGCCGGAGGACCATAATTCGAGAAGCTGCAGGTGTGAGTAAGTCACTGGTGGGTGTTCAGGCTGGCCTACGGGATCAATGTGGAGGCACATTTGTCACTGTGGTCTTTCAGGAATCAGTCCTTAAACATATTTGTGATTTAATTGATCAGCATTGACCTTGTTGATTCCATTGATTCCAGGTTATTCAACAAGTCAGTGTACTTGAGATGACACGAGAGGGGTCTGGATGTCGACCTGGTGCAGTGCAATCTGAGCTGCAACCAATGCTTTTTAATGTGCTCACCTAACCCCACCCCTAACCCTACCCGTCACAGTGACGTCACTCACTCTATGGAGTGCATTGTGTCTGACATTGCATCGCTGAGTGATGCAATCTCAGCTTGCATCATAAAGGCTGCATCCAGATACTATTGGATAACACAAACGGCTTTGGCAACTATCGAGTTACTATGGTTACAATCAATGTTTGAAGGTAGCAAATTTATTTCCATGGTCTGTTAAAACTCTTCATTCTGACTGACTGGAAGTTTGTTTAATGCACTGGTGGTCCCAGGCAGTCAGAATGAAGAATTTCAACAGACCATGGAATAAATATATAACCCCCAGTAACTTCTATTGTCCAGGTTAATATTTCAATCAGTTGTTCTGATTATTGGCTAACTGACTTAATGAATACCTGACTGATTTATTGTTTGACTGATTGACTGATACTTTTTTATAATTTTAAAAAGATCAGCATTTATTGTCACAATAATGTGACAAAAGCAAAAACTTTTGCATTTGTTTGCCTTAAAATGAAAGCAAAAACTCCCTTCTAGCCTTTTCTCCTCAAAGGCCCAATGCTTGCCTGCCTCTGTTTGCTGTGTGAGACTGAGCGCCAAGCTCTTGCGTGCTATTAAGAATTGCCATCTGTCAGTGGGCAAGCTTCAGACAACAGGCGCTGGACATATCCATACTAATCACTTGATCGAAAACAAAAAGAAAATAAAAAGGGAAGAACAAAGATCTTATTCATCATTCCTCCTCAATACTGAATAGATTGTACACTCTCGAGGCTACAAAGTGTCCTTGAGAACTATGAAAGGTCCTTAGCAGCTCATAAAAACCAATAAAACATGTCAGCTGTTATCAAACCTGTCTTTTGCATAAGTCGACAATAGCATTAAAATTAGCATGATGTTTTTCCTCTGCCGAGTGCTTTTTTATGATGATGTAATATTCCGGTCTGTTGGAGATTATTATTTTTTTATTGTCTGTTAAAGTTAACACATTTAATCCCAACGATCACAATTGTGACCAAAATTTTTGCTTGCATGTTGTCTTTCTGTAGTATTAAAAAGCAACTCTTATTGTAAAGCACATATTCATATATAATAAAATTTGAAGATGTCTAAATGAGTTCAGGGCAGGTCTAACATGATTGGGTAGTTTGGCCATGTGACCATAAACATTCATTTGAATGGAAGGATAAGGTCAAAGCTCAGAAATGACAGGTACATTTTCTATGTTCATTTTTAAACAGCCAACACATCTTTTGCATGCATCATCATGAAAGGGTTATCTATACATACATATTAAAATTATATCATTGCATTGTTTTTTTCTGTTGTCAAACTGCTGATAATTAAAGATGGTCACAATTGTGACCGGTGGTATAACACAGGGAGTCTATGTCCCCCATATGTCATTCTGTGTTATTCTGATGAACTCTCTTTCAGACTGACCTTAAGTCAAGTTTTGGATTTACTTGATGCTGATGATCCAGAGCTTGCAATTTGCAATTTAGCAGTGGTCCCAAAGACAGAGAAGGATGCAATAGAAAGTGACTGTGATAGTGATGCATCTGACATGGATTTTACTGGTGACTTAGCTCACCTACCATCAAGAATTTTAAATTCTACTGCAGAATTGTTTGGATCTGATCATTTTGAGGAGGATGAACTTGCCTGCGAGGACCAACCAAGCTTCACAATCCAAACAAGAAGTCTCACAAAAAAAGCTTGAAGCTGCTTCAACCTCTTTATTGTCATCTTCAGATGCTACTACTTCCACTATACCAGTGCCCGTGGCAAAAAGTGCCTCTGCTCAGCTGATTAAAAAGAACAATAAAAGTAGACATTTCAAAAAGTCCAAAAAACAGCGAATAGCCATTTGCCTGACTACATTGTGTATGAACCAACAGCAGCACAATGTTTAAAAGCATCAAATCCAAATCATTTGGATGTGTTTTTAGCAATGTACAGTACCAACAATCTCTGAGAGAGCTTACCTTGGAAATGTCAAATCACTACTCTGTTCAGAACAAAGACAAGCCTCTTAATTTAAACATGGACTGCTGGTATTCTATGGTGTGCTCCTCACATCTAGATATTGCACTGTTCCACGACAACATTTGCTCTGGTCATTAGATGATGATGTCCACAACAACTGCATATCCAATGCTATGAGAAGATTTGATGAAATTATGGCATCCATCCATTTAGTGGACAACACAAGGTGCAACAATGACCCCTTCTTTAAAGTGAGGTCAATCTTTCAGGAGCTTAATAGCTCATACAAAATTCTGCCATTCAGTAAGTGGCAGTCAGTTGATGAAAGCATGATTCTCTACTACTGTATGGGCACCGAGGGTATAAACAGTTCATAAATGGAAAACCAATCCACTATGGCTATAAGGTTTGGAGCCTGGCATCCTCGGTGGATTACCTTTACCACATGGAGCGTCGGCGACGTTGATGCGCAACTCTCAAAAAATGTAACACGTACGCATTTGGCGCAAGCTATGTGATTGGTTGGCTTGGTAGCGCTGCCAAGTGTGAGTGGAGGTGAGAGCCGCGCACCCGATGCAGCCAGCGTTTACAAGTGTGGAGTCCCGTAAAGGAGCTCCGGATGGAGACTGTTGTTTTGTGTTTACCTTATGATTAAAGTTGTTGCACGTCCGCCGGTTCCCGCCTCAAAATGAGTGAATTTGAGCCACTTGTACATTAAGGAAGCGTTCAGAAAAAACACCAGCGAAGAAACTCGACACAGAGAAACATAAACACCTACTGCCAGAGAAACAGGAACAGCGTGCAGAAGTATAAATACGCGGCTACGAGCTAGGCTTGCGTCGTGGGTCACGTCGATCACTTGACGCAGAAGTATAAACCAGGCTTTATGCTGGACTGCATACCCTTCTTTCAGAGACTGGGCTAGGTCAAGGGCCCAGCGTGCAACTTCACACATGACAACCTCTTCACCACATTATCCCTGATTGATGAGATGACAAATCGAGGATATGCTTTAAGGGGTGCTGGAAAACCATATTTCAATCAAAAATGAGAACAAAAACCAGGGAAAAATCCACCGAAAGAGGTGAGTGGAAGAATTGTATATGTGACCTCTCTCTCTCTCTCTCTGAACATGCTGAGGAGTGCTAAACAGCACAAAAGCAGTTAAGCTATCAAGATAAACTACACACCATATATAATGAAGCTGTATCAATGCATATTCCCAGCCAGTCCTGTGTAAACTACGCCAAGCAGTTTATTTGTTTATATATTTATTTATATCGTGAGATGGTGGAGCGCGAGAACGGTTTGAAGTAGTGTATACACAGGTTTATGTTTCAAAAACTTGTTTAAGAACTGTAAATGTCTTTGTTTAATCCCACAGCATTTTGTCCCTAAAACTATGCTGTCAGAAGGGTTTGTTCATATTCCATCAGTGTGGTCTCAGTATGTCTCAGTATGTGTCTACAAAAAAAAAGTAGGCTTATTTCTACATGATTAGCGGTTTTGTTCTGTTTCCCTGATGCTGATTACATCAGGAGGTAAGTACAAGAGAGATGCAAGCTCAGGATTACTCAAGCAACAAAATGATAGCGATGCCTCTGAGGATTAATCTGTTTACAGATCTATTTATGAATTTGTCTGTGTTAAATCGATTGTAAACAGAACAGCTTGAAACAATAAGCTTTTATGTCTCATTTTGTTGCATTGCTTGCATCAAGTCTAGTTATGGTGACATTAGGAAACAGTGAACTTTATTACTAACAAAGTTTCATATTATGTCATTACAGCATATTTGCTTTTAAACAAGACACAATTGATGCAGGTGAAACCGGTGGCCAGAGTGATTAAAGCACACCTGGCTGCAAGTTATATACATATAACACAAGATAGATAAGATCTGTGGATCAAAACTTGAGTTTTGATCCAACCTTGATATAAACTCACCTGTCTAATAACAGTCAGACTTTGATTGGTTTGTTCAAGTGTGTATTATGGCTGAAGAAAAAATCTGCAGGACTGTGCCTCTCAAGAAACATACTTGCCTACCCCTGAACTAGCGGTTGTTCCCATCCAATACTGATGTGGTTTCTTGTTTACTACTCAGGAAATAAACCTATTCATTTTTCATTACGTCAGTTTTGGGTTCAGGCCTAAATTGTTTGTTTAAGCTCAATTTGCAATGCAGTAAGACAAAGCAAATATCTTGGCAAAAATGGTTTACTGAGATGGAGTAGCTACAAAGAGCCCTGACCTTAACATTATCAAACACTGTAGACAACATCAATAGCTCCTCAGGCTGAATGAAAGTGAATCCCTGCAGCAATGTTCCAGTTTGTAAAAGAAGGCTATCTCAGAATAGTGGAGGCACTGAGAGGATGGATGAATCACGATTTAATGGATTCATGCTCATGATTCTGGAAGACGCAATTGATCTCATTCACAAAACATGAGGATAATTGTGATAAGCCATTCTTCCATAAAATGTTACATTCAACTCATGGTAATGCACACAACAATGGTTTTACAAATGTTTTACTCTGAATTCTGATTATTAATTAATCCAAAGTGTTTTCTATGTATTCATTCATTCAGTCATCCAATTGTTCACTCCTCTAAAATGTCTCTACTCATCCTATACCATTCTTTAGGAGTCGAATTTCTCATGGTATCTTGGGTTACTTAGAGAATTACCATTCTGATCTGGAAATGTAATACCATATCCATTTACAGTACCTCCATACTGCACATTATCTGCAATCTTGCTGGAATCCCTTTGTGGTTGTGTCCACTGACAGAACTAAAAGAGGATTTCTAATTCATTTTTTTTTTCATACAGCATGAGTGAACAAAATAATGAAAGTCTCCTACTGCACAGTGCAGAGATGAATCATGTGTTCTCTAAATTAAATCAAATGGGTTTTTAAATGACTCAGGCTGGAATTGCGGATACTCTCGAAAAGGTTAGAAGTTCAAAGTGCATTGCAGTGCTCAGTGTTGTGAAGGTAAGACTGCTCTTCTTTTCTGCTAGGTGTCCTGACAGGATAATGCAAGAAAGAGACATAAATAGAGTATTTCTGAAATTCTAATATACATTTTAGTATTTTTTTTTTCCTTAATCTTCATCTTAAATAAATGCAACAGAAAATGTAGCCCTATATACATTTCTGAAGATAGCGATTTATGTAGCTAGAATTACGTATGGTTGCATTTCGTTTTTAAAACAAACAGTTTTAAGGGCAGTATGACACCGTTCCTTTTTGCGAATACCAGCTGACCGCTTACCTCCATATGGACGGCTTTCCCGCTGTTACCAGGTTGTCTGGTTAGCTCGCCATGTACATCGATGGACACAGAGAGGAGTTGACCACAACAACAGGGTCCGAGTCCGGTGAAGAACGGTTTTAGAAAGCGGGTAAGACAAAAGCAGAACCCATAAATAAAAAGTAATAACAGGGTGAGAAAGTGGTAAAATCTGAAAATGTGGTAAAAATCAGGCCAGGCCTTTTCTTTTTCTGGATTTTTCTGGTTTGCTTTTTAAAATTCTCAGTTGGGTTTAGGGATGTGGGAGGGCGGGTCAATCTGTGCTTTTCAAAATACTATTGGTTCGAAGAGAAAATTGAGATCTGAAAAAGCATACACAGTGGCCTCTGGTGGACTCGCGAAAACAAAAACTGCAAAAAAAAAAACGTAGCTCCTGGGATATATTTGATGGTCTCAAGAAATTTATATAGATGTACATTTTTAAAATGAGTCTGGGTTGAATAATTGTGCTTTTATACATTAGTCAGTTGCAGTGTTGCTTCCAAAAAGTTGTACGTAGTGCCTAATTATGTAAAATTAGTTATTAAAAAGTACTACTATAGCATGGATTGATGATTTTTGTGTGTGTAAGAGTTTATTGTTTAACAAGCTAATCAGCAATTGCTGATTGACCAACTTCATCTGTGGTCATGAAGTCTTTTGAAAAACTGGTGCTGGCCCATCTGAAGGACATCACTGAACTCTCTTCACTGGACTCTCTTTAGTTTGCCTACAGAGCAAACAGGTCTGTGGATTATGCAGTCAATATGGGACTGCATTAGGTCCCTGGTCTGTCTAAGTGTTGCAGAACATATGTAAGGATCTTGTTTGTTGACTTCAGCTCAGGTTTTAACACTATCATCCCAAAACTTTTCCTGCCCAAATTAACTCAGCTCTCTGTGCCCACCTCTGTCTGTCAGTGGATCAACATCTTCCTAACGGACAGGCAGCAGCTGGTGAAGCTGGGAAAATTCTCATCCAGTACCCGCACAATCAGCACTGGCACCCCCAGGGGTGTGTCCTCTCCCCACTGCTCTTCTTCCTGTACACAAATGACTGCACTTTAAACGACTCCTCTGTTAAGATCCTGAAGTTTGCAGACAACACCACACTTATCGGCCTCATCCAGGACAGTAACGAGTCAGGACAGGAGGTTAAGGAGCTGGCTGTCTGGTGCAGTCACAAAAACCTGGAGCTGAACATGCTTAAAACAGTGGAGATGTTAGTGGACTTCTGGAGAAACCCTCCTGCTTTTCCCCCCACTGAGCATCATGGACAGCATTGTGGCACCAGTGGAGTCATTCAGGTTCCTGGGCACCACCATCTCTCAGGACCTGAAGTGGGACACTCACATTAACTCCATTGTCAAAAAAGCTCAACAGAGGCTGTACCTTCTCCATCAGCTGAGGAAGTTCAACCTCCCAAAGTAGCTGCTGAAACAGTTCTACACCTCCATCATTGAATCAGTCATCTGCACATCAATAATTGTCTGGTTTAGCTCAGCTACCAAATCCGACCTCCGAAAACTACATCGAATAGTTCGAACTGCTGAGCAAATCATTGGTACAACCCTCCATGCTTTCCAAGAACTGTACTTATCCAGAGCGAGCAGGAGGGCTGCCAAAATCACTCTGGACCGCTCACACCCAGCACACTTCCATCAGGCAATCCATCTCATGAACACTTGATGATAATAATTGTGGAACCAACATCACTACTTGCTATACACTTTTATACACATATACACTTTTTTAACAACACACTTTACATGCCAATTTGCACATAACAGCTGCACATTACATTACATAACATTGTATATAGTAATATACCTGTACATACACTTGTCAATTTGTATATTTGCATTCACTACTTACTTCTATTTTTGAAATATATTCATTATCTGTTTTTTGTCCTGTCTCTGTAATTCTGTTGCACTGTAGAAGCTCTGTCACAAAAACAAATGTCTCATATGTGTGAACATACCTGGGAATAAAGCTCTTTCTGATTCACCATCTAATAGCTGAACAACTACCCTGGTCATTTTAAATGTGCCTTTTCATTCCATATAAAACTCTATAAAACTATAGATTTATTTCTAGAATATACTGTAAATATAAATACAATACTAATGTTAGAGTCATTAACTGCATATTTTGGTTTGTTCATTTATATTGTTAGCATGATTAATTTCATTAAAATGTAGTCTGAGATTATTGGTTTAGGCCATGGTCACACTGCACTTTTCATCCCATTAGTGATGGGATGTTCAGATCATTTTACTGACTCTGACCTTTGAGTCGTTCATCTAAATGAACGAATATTTTTTTTTCTATTCATTTCGTTCAATTTGCCAAAATAACATTAAAATGTTACAAGATGCTTGCAAACACATCTACAACTAGTCCAAAACATTAATCACAGTACAAACAAGTCATAACTAGAATGCTATGTGAACGAGAAAATAATCTTCATTGTGATGTTTTATCTATGATTAACTCTGATCACCTCATCTGGCATGTCTTACAATTTGAGTCGCTTGTTCACCTGACACTGACAGTTCCATATAAGCTTAACCAATGCATACAGTCCGAGTCGGAAACACCCATGATTAGTTCAGATTTTAAGTCTTCAAGTTTTTGAGTCGTTCGTTCATCACGTGACAGCATGTAAAGAGATGACTCTAAACTAAAGACTCAAGAAATGAAAAGATCAAATCTTTTCCGACTCTAAATGCATGGCTTCTGACTTTCACGTGATGAACAGACAACTCAAACTGAGTACTCGAAAGATGAACAGATTAAATCTTTTTCTGGCTCTGACTGCATATGATTGGCTTTTGTCTTTCACGTGATGAATGAATGACTCAAACCAGACTGAGGACTCGAAAATTTAACTAATCTTCTCCTCTACCTACCGAATCACTCCCTGAGAGGACTCATCGTTCTCGAGTCACATAAAAGATTAGTTCAAAATGAACAAATCATTCAAGATCATCAAATCATCATGCCAAATCATCTTGTTTAATCCCACCTCTTTTCACAGCGCCGTACCACAGAATCTCTAGTGTGACCACAACATGTTTCACATATACACAATGAACTGCTCTGAGAGTGTTTGAAGAGTGTGAAAACACCATAAATCACCATACATGTAAAAATTCACCTCATATTGCTGACCTGATTGCTTACCAATCCTGGTAGACAATTAGTTTACCACTTTCTCATAATCAGCACATGATCTCATCACCAAGCCACAATAGCCAATGCTGATGTATACACTTCAACAAAAGGTTGAAAACATTTTTCCACAGAAATTGTTTGAGATTTGCTCCATTCTTATGGCCACTTGACAGTCTAGACAGCATAAATCTATAAAAAAAATACCAACATCCTTGGGCAATTTATGTGCCATTTGAGATGATTGCCCTATCAGACTCCAGGCATGGAGCGGAAGACACTGAAGTGGTTAAACAGCAGGGGAAATCTGTCCCAGAGCAGAAGAATGCACAATCTGACTCAATATGAAGGGCACAACATGCACCATAGGGGCACAACCTTTCACCAGTTTCCCTGTTCATTCAGTCATGACAGAGAGACACTTGTCTTGCCGTCCTTGAAGAAGGGTCAATTCTGGGGCTTGGCTTGAGCTCCAAGTTTGAACCCCCTATGAGGGGACTCATATAGAGCAAGACTGAGAGAAGTAGAAGAGGAGGTAGGCTGGAAAAATTGCTGCAGGGACAATGGCTGCTGCTTACATACTGTAGCCTCATGGAAATGACAACCTAGATTTGGATCTTCATTTATTGCAAACCGAGGCACATCTACTGCTCACCTTGCTCTATATTGGATCTTTGCAGGATCAGAGTGACTTTCCTCAGTTTATGGAAATAATGGCAAGTCTCAACATAGAACTTAACAGACTAACCTTGAGTTTTTTTCTCATAATAAGACCAGAAATACACTACTTGAATTGAGTCACATAAACACAAAAAAACCAAAACAGGCAAATAAACAGTGTTTGTAAAGAAAATTCAATGTGATGAGTAATGGCACAGGCCACGTGCATCACTGGTGACCCCAAGCCAGTGAATCTGAATTGAATTGCATTTAATGACACAGGCTACAAAAACAGCTACACGTTGCTTTGAGCTCAAAATGAGCGTGTTCTGCATTGTATAATAAATAAACTAATGTTTTTTTTTTTGTTTTTTTTTTCAGCTGAAACTTTACAGACACATTCTGGAGACACCAAAGACTTATCTTACAGCTTGTAAACGGGGTAAAATAGGAGTCCTTAAAAGAAAAGTACTTCCATACTACTGTATATAGTATGCTAAAACAGTATACGAGCCGAGAAGTACAGTATGCACAAATTCATAGAATTTGAAAAACAGTATGTGAGAAGTACCCAGATGACCTACTACTTCTAGCAAGATTCTGAAGTGAGCATCGTATGGACGCTATGCTATCCCATGATGCACTGCAAGATAATAAATGGGAGGAAAGCGACGCAACTGACGTGGGTAGGTCACGTGATGATGAGAAAATGGTTGATGTAGTACGTACGAGTTCCATTCATACTATTGACATTCATACTGTACAGAATGTACTTTTCTATCGGCAGAGTAGTACATTTAAATTTAAATGCAGTGCCTACTGAGTAAACAATTTCAGACACAGCCTAAGATTTAAGCTGTTTACAAATTATTATTATTATTATTATATATATTATTATTATTATTATTATTATATTATTATTTCCCATGACATCAAACACATCCATTTTCATTTGTTCTCAAAACCAAGCAATGATGTGGAATTCTATATTTGTATGAGAGACAGATACATTTAGTGGGCTACTTATGTTTTTGGTTTTCTGTGTTGCTTATTAGATGTACAATCACATGAAATTGGGAAAATTATGATAAAATAATTGTGGGTCAACTGCTGCTTTAATGAAAGTCACTGACTCATAGTGCATTAGTAGCCATGCACTGTGTGCAAATTATGTTTCCTCCCACATCCCCCTTCTCAAGCGTGAAAGAATATACTATACATATCATTTAATTGTATAAGGAGGTGAACATGTATCTCTTAGGAAACAGCTTTAAGAGTCAGCTCATTTTAATCCTTAATGAAACCTTTGATGAGGAGCTCAAACTAAACCCTGCCTTTAATTGGAAGCTCCATGTGGGAATTGTAGAATAACTGCATAAATGCATTTACCTACTCAACAGCCCTACGTTTTGGGACTTATACAGCAGAAAATTCCAGGTTTTTAGAATTAATTAGAAGTATGGAATTTTGCATCAGTATTCCCTGGAGTCAATCGCATTACAATGCTGGGCACAGAATTCAAAGTCAGCTTCCTTGCACTGTTATTTGTTATAGAGGGGTAAAGGGCGAACCTTTCCTGACGTCAACTGTGTGATCATCCAGGTTTATTGGCCAGCATTACTGAAAACATCCTAAATCATTTACAAGCCACGAGACAAGAGCATTAAATTCCCCCATCCCTTGGCAGAAGGTACTTGGAAAAGTGCCATATCAGGCCCATGCAATAAGGTATTGAAAAATCAATAGCAAAGTGCCATGAAGACAATCAATGTTACAGTGAAGATAAAAAGGAGAATAAGAAAGGCCAGAGTGTGGGAGGAAGACTTCGAAGTCTCCTGTCTGAGAGGTAAAAAGGACAATGTGTCTCATGTTGAACCTGTTGACAAAATATGGCTTTTTACACAGGCTTTTAGACAATGCTTAAAATTGCAAGAGCAATCTCCCCATGAACAGTGATTCTGTTGCATAACAATGCAACCAGGGCTCAAATTGAGGGGGGGATAGCATCCCTCTTATGGAAAAAAATGACAAAAAGCATCCCCTTTGCAAAACTACCATCCAGTTTACCATCCCCTTTTAACAGTGTGTTCAGTGTTGGGGAGTAACTAGTTACATGTAACGGCGTTACGTAATTCAATTGCAAAATAAAAGTAACAGTAATTATTTACAGATGCTGAGAAAAAAAATGTTTAATTAAATTACAGTTACTTATGAAAAGGTTAACGATTACAAATGGGTTACATCTAAATATTCATTCATTCATTTTTTCGGCTTAGTCCCTTTATTAATCTGGGGTCACCACAGATCACCGCCAACTTATCCAGCACGTTTTCACGCAGCGGATGCCCTTCCAGCCGCAACCCATCACTGGGAAACATCCATTCACACTCATTCACACATACTCTACGGACAATTTTTTTGCTTACCCAAGTCACTTGGGTCTTTGGACTTGTGGGGATAACCTGAGCACCCGGAAGAAACCCACTTGAACACGGGGAGAACATGCTAACTCCACATCTAAATATGTTGAATAATATTAATCTGTTGCTTTGCCTGTTTTTGATATGCATGATGCCTTCTGCTAAGGCCATTTATTAAAGCGGTGAAATTCTGATGCTTTTGATTGGTTTTGCGGTTTGATTGTGGCGCACCACGACTACCAGTTAGATTAATCCTCTCTGCCGCTGAAAGCATTAGGCTACTACAACCAGTCTGAGAGCTGCCACCATGGCGAGTGATAAAAATGCATTTCATTGCTGAAATCCAATCCAAGAAGGGCACAAATATAACATTTCAGTCCAATATTGTTTGCCAGCTGTTAAAATACTTTCGACACCAAGGGCTTCAATGGCGAACCTGAGGAAGTATCTGCAGGTATGAACATAGCCTTTCTTTATTTTATAAAAGCAAATGTTTTTTGTCGTTATCGTGAGTGTACAGAAATAAAAACAGACCCATTCATTTCGAATGATATATATGATTTATATATATATATATATATTATATATATATATAATATATATATATATATATATATAATATATATATATATATGATATGATATAGTTATCGATTTATGAAATCGATGTGGGCACCAACAAATTTGATCACATTAACATTGTTGGGCAGTAGCGTCGCTATAGCTTAACTCAGCAGTGTGGCTGTAGCGTTGCTACTTTATAAATCAAAAAGCTTTTCAGTAGTGAAGCTATTTTATTAGTGAAGTAGTGCAGTAGAGTCAACACAAGCTACATTTACCGATCGCGGATCAATAAGTGACGGCACCGCCATTCACAGTGCTGGGAGGCCGGTGTCTAGCCGTTGAAAGTAAATTCATGTGATATCGAGAATGACGATTTCTTCTTTCTGTTTTTCAGTGGTTGACAACAAACTTTTTGGTGCGTTACTGCCACCTCTTGCTCTGGTCGGTGACGTCGCCAAACAATTAGGCTAACATGAGAAATTTGCTTGATGGAAAGATGACTGAGGCAGAAGAGGTCAATATATATATTATATATATATATATATATATATATATATATATATATATATATATATATATATATATATATATATATATATATGTAGTTGAAGTGAGAATTATTAGCCCACCTGAATTATTAGACCCTGTTTATTTTTACCCCAATTTCTGTTTAACAGAGAGAGATTTTTTCAACACATTTCTAAACATAATAGTTTAATTACTTATCTCTAATATTTTTTTATTTTATCTTTGCCATGATGACAGTAAATAATATTTGACTAGATATTTTTCAAGACACTTCTATACAGCTTAAAGTGACATTTAAAGGCTTAACTAGGTTAATTAAGTTTACTAGGCAGGTTAAGGTAATTAGGCAAGTTATTGTATAATGATGGTTTATAGTTTACTATAGTAAAGGATGAAGTATACTATGGTAATTACTATTAGTTCATGATAGTTACTAATGATACTACTGTACATTATGTAGTGTAATTTATTAATGAAAAGTTGTATTAATAATATATATATATAATATATATATATATATATATATATATATATATATATATATATATATATATATATATATATATATATACAATAAAATGCTGGATTGTTGAATTTTTTGTTTTTGTGTATATACTATAATTTGTTTCTGTTTGGTACAGCATATTTTTACAGTAAATAATTGAACTGAACAACTATCCTCATATAATAAAACAATAATACATTTTATTTAAAGCGCATTTCAAGAAACCTAAAGTCACTGTAAACATCATATGCACAATTCAATTAATTTAAAAAAAAAACAAAACAGTATAAAAAATAGAAAAGATGATAAAATACAAGGACATGACACAGTATGCAGTTATAAAGAGTAAGTTATTTTGAACAGATGAGTTTTAAGTCTGGATTTAAACAGAGGGAGAGAGTCAATGTTGCGGATGTCAGGAGGAAGAGAATTCCAGAGTTTGGGAGCAGAGGACTGAAACCTCTGCTCCCCATTGTGCTGAGACGGGCGGAGAGAACAGAGAGGTGAATGGAGGAGATCTAATGGAGTGGGAATGAGTGGTGATATGGAGAAGATCAGACAAGTAAGAAGGTGAGAGGTTATAGATGGCCTTGAATGTATGTTTCATATGTTTCATTGACAGTTTTATTGATCACTAAGATACAGTATGATTGACTTGGATTTAAGTTGCTTCGATTTAAAAATTAAAATTGCAAAAGTAGCTTAGATGTATTTTTTTATTGCAAATGCTACATGTCACCCTGCACACTAACTAAAATTTAGATTTTGTAGAAACATTAAACAATGTTTTTGTTATGAGGTCTGGTTTTGTGGTGGCTGTACTTTAAAATTAAATTAATATAATCTTAATTCAAGCGATGAAAGATTTTGCAATTCAAACAGTAAACAGAGCTACTGTAATGTCACACCTGCTTGGTATAAATGCTTGAAAATGATTTAGTTGAGAATATTCATCAGAAACTTAAAAATAATAAAAAAAATTATGAGTTGTAATCAGTTAATATAAAGTATATTAAAGTAATTGAAGGGTACACTACTTATTACATTTTAAATAGAGTAATTTGTAATCTATTACATTTCCAAAGTAACCTCCCCAACACTGAGTGTGTTTAATGTAAAACGTATTATGCAAATTAAAGATTATAATTATCTATTTATGCAATTTAAAACATGTAAATCAGAACTCAGTACTGTAATAAGGTCCCACGCACAAGTGCAATACAGTTTATTGCATCATTTCACGTGATTTTTTAAATGTCTAAGAGAGCAGTACAGACACAACTGTTTTGCATTCTTTAAAAGAAGAGAACAGAAGGTATGATATTTAGTTGTTTAATATTATATATGTATGCTGTACCTGCCTTGCATAACAGTTTTGACGCGAGTGTAACTTAAGATGTTCTATGTTCACTGTAAAACAAAGTAAACAGGGCTTGCTAACATTTACATTAGCTTCCCAAGTTTTACCGTTAATATCTAAGTTACAGCAGATTCTAGGTTCCCTGTTTCTAAAATAAACTGTTATTACTATCCCTAAAATCAGAACTTAAATCATGTGATGCATTTTTAGAATCACTGTTGTCAAAAAGTGGAAGAAGAATAATTGTTCAGAGACATGGGTCGTCAGTATTGCATTTATAAATGTGCTGCAACGAAAGCTTTGTTTCCTTTTCCCCATGATGAGAGCACAGCTCGCATGTGGACCTTACAGTGATCTGCTAACACATGACAAAAATACGTTTGTAAGGAATTTTTTTGCCACTCATCTCCTTTTAAAAAAAGATGCGGTTCCAGTTCGTATTAATCACAGCAAGAAGGTTGCAGGTTCAAGCACGGGCTGGGTCAGTTGGCATTTCTGTGTGGAGATTGCATGTTCTCCCCGTGTTGGTGTGGGTTTCCTCCGGGTGCTCCGGTTTCCCTCACAGTCCAAAGACATGCACAATAGGTGAATTGGATGAACTAAATTGGCCGTAGTGTATGAGTGTGTGTGTGTGTGTGTGTGAATGAGTGTGTATAGGTGTTTTCCAATACTGGGTTGCAGCATGGAAGGGCATCCGCTGTGTAAAACATATAACATAAGTTGGCGGTTCATTCCGCTGTGGCAACCCCTGATAATAAAGGGAAGCCGAAGAAAAATGAATGAATGAATGAATGACAGCTAACTACATCAGTGTTTTTTTAAATAAAGGATTTATTAATATTTGTCATCTTAGAATTATAAGGTTCTAGCTGACATTTTTGTCAAAATTGAGTTTATAACATATTCTTATTAAATGACAACTTATTTACTTATGTGATGCTTTTTATAAGTTGTTTACATTTTAAGACATTTTATTTCAAAACAAATGTTACACACATACTGTTTGCTATGGAATGAAAAAACTTTGAAGCTCAATATCTCAAAATCATTCAGAACGCAGAGAGAACCTTATAATTCCAAGGTGACAAATTAGAATTAGGGAGGCAAACAAAAAAAAAAAATTTCCACACAGGGTTATGTAATTTTGTATTTTGTGTTGCCTAAATACATTGCTATTGTTCACTAATTTTTTAATTTGTTTAATGATCTGAAACATTAAAGAGTGACAAACATGCAAAAAAAAAAAATAATGTGTATAAATAATTACCTGATGTTTCATGATGCAAACAAAAGCATAAATAGGGGGGGAAATGAAACCACACTCACAAATCAGCACTGGAGGCTGTCAGAAGTACCCTACATCTCGAGTAAGAATGGAGTCACATTGTGTTAACATGAACTGAATTAGCATATCCTCAGTGTCATGTTCGCAGATTCACATGCAGGAAACCAGAGGAGCTGTGACAGTCCTGTCACGACATCCATATTAACTGTGATATATTTCACAAACTCTGTGCTTCTAGCTCCCACTTAGAAAGTGAAATCAGGAAGGTCTGCATTCCTTTCTCTCGATTTTGTAAACCATGCCATTGTATCCTATTACTGTTAGTGGACTCTGCAAAATAAAAATGTTTTATTGACTGATTGTATGGTTTAGATTGTATACAGTTACTAACCTGCATAAATGCATCATTGCTGGTTTTATGTAAAGTGAAAACAGAATGCATGTGTCATGAGTATTCTTGTAAATTATGCAATAGGTAAACTGATTCTACCAAAATACATTATCTTACATTTGAATAGACACTGAAACATAAAATAGAGACATATTTTCAGCATCTACAGTACAGTAAATGTACAATACTGATATTAAGTAGACATCCTGTATATAATGATAATTATTTATGTAATCAATCCTTTTAAATGCACTGTAAAAAATCCAACTTAAAAAAAAAGTTGAACTTGTTTGTTTTGTTGGTTTGGCAAAAATCTGTAAAATGTCTGTACAATTACATTTAACATGTTTACTTAACCTAAATCAAAAATGTCTTCATTAAGTTAAAAAGATTAGTTTTGTGAGCAAAGCTTTGCAAATTCACCCAAAAAGGCTTCTGCCAACTTGTTGCTTTAAAGGGCACCTATAGTAAAAAATCTACTTTTCAAGCTGTTTGGACAGACATGTGTGTAGGTATAGTGTGTAGACCGTCATATTGGGGTGATATAAACACACCCAGTCCTTTTTTTCAATTTAACAACATAAAAACGGTGGACCAATTGGAGCGGTTTTGAGACCGACCGCAACTTGTCGTAGGAGTGCGGTCCCCCCGCCCACCAATATTGATTGACAGGTGCGCATTTCCATATCCACAGTTGTTGTTGTTTCACATTTTCAGCGTGTGAGTCAAAGCGACGTCACCAAAGAAACACCCTTGCTCTATTTTTAGATGTAAGGCTCATTGGGCTCAACATTTACCACTTATCGCGGTTGGTTGGTGGGTTTGCATACATGTGTACTTTTCATTGCGTCTTCCCTAAACTTCAGCTGTTTGCATTTCCCGTGGTCACAGAAGCTCCCTGTCATTTTAACTAGGTGTAGCTGGAAAGTGCGAGCGCGTTGCCTCACGTGTGCGTCCCTGCATTGGAAATAACAAACTAACGACGCGCAGCGCCATGCATTTCGCGGTGTCGGGGATGAAAGTGAGGACCAGGGGATTTTCTCACTATTCTGCCACCTAGGTTGCCTCTATGGACGCGCTAGCCCTGCTCATGACACTGACAACGTCTTTCGGATGAGACGTTAAACCGAGGTCCTGACTCTCTGTGGTCATTAAAAATCCCATGGCACTTCTCGTAAAGAGTAGGGGTGTAACCCCGGTGTCCTGGCCAAAGTCCCTCAATCGGCACTTACCCATCATGGCCTCCTAATCATCCACATCCACCGAATTGGCTCTATCACTGTCTCGTCACTCCACCAATAGCTGGTGTGTGGTGAGCGCACTGGCGCTGTTGTCCTGTGGCTGCCGTCGCATCATCCAAGTGGATGCTACACACTGGTGGTGGTGTGGAGAGACCCCCCTCATGATTGTGAAGCGCTTTGGGTGTATGGCCATACATAATAAATGCGCTATATAAATACACATTACATTACATTACATTACTTCATATTTTTTGCCGCGCCACAGAGCGTTATCTGAATGGTTTCATTTTAAATAACATGCAAAATTAGTCTCTGTGTAGGCTACAAGCTTGGAGCTTTAAACTAGCACACAGTTGGCTGTAAAACTATACAAAGACACAAATGATTTTGTAGTCTCTGCTTGGTCTGTGTCTGAGTCGTGCATGTACAGCTGAATGCTGGTCCCTCACTCATGTTGCTTCTCTCTGTCTGCCTGTCTGTAGCCATACACAAAGCGGGGGAGCTCGTGGCTCCGCCCCCTTGTTAAGTTGGGCGGGAAGTCGAAACTAATTTCATGTGAAGCAACACGCCCCTAAAACGACGAACTGTGTACCGCCCCAAAATGGCACTTTTAACACATTTAATAAAAAAATCTGAGTTTTGAACTGAACCTTAACTGGCACACTCAGAAGAACTATAATATTAATATTACATCTTAAAAAAGGGGTAAAATAGGTGCCCTTTAAGTCAGGGGTCTCCAACTCAAATTGGCGGGGGGCCATATCAGTGACTGACAATTCATATGAGGGACGTTTTAACATTCAAGCACAAGAGAAATGTGGAAACCTGATGTAATTATTGCACTCAGACATTCTTCCCAGAGTATCAAAGCTCCTTTATTTTGTTTCTTGTTGTACATATTGAAGGGACTCAATATGTACAAATTGAAAACTGGACTGACACATTTTCAATTTACTTCTTTGTTAAGCTGCTTTGACACAATCTTCATTGTAAAAACGCTATATAACCAAACATGAATTAAACTGAATTGAAAGGGGTAGTTTAAATTGCTATGAAAATACTACAATTTAATAATAGGCATAATAATAATTATGTCCCAATCAATTGTTGCTTAACCAAAAGTTTAACAGATTCAGTGTAAGACAGCAGAAAAAAGTTTGGGTAACTGTATTGACTGCTGGCAATTGTTCTTCTCAGTATTTCTTTTTTTTTTGTAAAACTACAACAAAGAGGGGAGAAGTATGTACATATTCACATGTACTTTAACATGTTCAATTTAGCTAGCAGTCAAATTTTGCTAATGCAAAATTTTTATACAGATCTTACTATGCATATTAGGAGAAAATCTATTAATGAGACCGTTCGAATCAAATATGAGCAAAATGATCATATTTACACCACCAGCATAACATGTAAGCCATGGAGAGGTGTTTGTACAACAAAATACAGGTGGTATAAAACTGATTCTAATCAAATGACCCTTGCATATTTACAAAAATAGAGCTTTAGTAAAAATAGAGCACAAACATTTATTTCAACATTTAAATCAGTCCCAGAAATAATCTGGATGTGCGTTACTTTTAAACACGTGCTGAGAGAAACCGAATATATAGTTCAGTACTTTAAATATCCAGTAGGTGGGGGGTCAAAACCACAAGTGGCTGTATGAGTCTGCAGAACAATGATAGTGTTTTTTTTTTTTTTTTTTTTGGGGGGGGGGGGGGGGTGTCTTGTTATATTTTTTACGTCAGTTGCAGGCTGGAATGAGAAGGAGGGGGGCCGCAAATGGCCTGCGGGCTGAAGACCCCTGCTTTAAATTGAGTTAATCTCAGACCTCCTCACTTTAAAAATTAAAGGTTGCAGTATTTCTAACCCCAACAACAATGACAAAAATAAAAGTAACACCAATAATAACATTAATCTCATTATTATTAACAACAATAACAACAAAATACTACAGCAATCAATCGTTAACAACTACCCAAATGATAAATCAAATCCTCAAACAATCAAATAATAAATCAAAAGACATTCTAATAAGAGAAAACAAATGTATTTGATATTTAATTTGCATGAATAACTCTGTAAAATCCTGTAATAATTAAATGACAAATCAAATGCTCAAGCTATACTGTAATTCAAATAGAGGAACCAGTTTCTGATTACACACACACAGCTGGAAGCTTATGATGGACTGACTATAGGTCTAAAGACAGCTCATTCACACAGACTCTTTGCTGAGTCTTGTTTTTCCTGTGAAGCATTACAAAGCATTTTTCGCTTTTTGTCCTGCCATGTTTTGATCCTTGTCTTGTTTACCATTATTGTTGTCTTGCCTCCTGTCTTGTTTCTAATTCTGTGTCTAATAAATGTTTTGTCAACATTTCATTCATTCAATCATTCATCGGCTCTCTTTATTAATCTGTGTTCGTCACAGCGGAATGAACCGGCAACTTATCCAACACATGTTTTACACAGTGGATGCCCAACCCATCCCTGGGAAACATCCATATACACTCATTCACACTCATAAACTACGGACAATTAAGCCTACTCAATTCATCTGTATCGCATGTCTTTGGACTGAGGGAAACCGGAGCACCCGGAGGAAACCGATGCGAATGCGGGGAGAATATGCAAACTCCACACAGAAACGCCAACTGACCCAGCCAAGGCTCGAACCAGCAACCTTTTTGCTGTGAGGCGACAGCAGTACCTACTGCGCCATCGCGTCGCCCAGTTAATACAGTGTAGACTCAATGAAAACACTCATGCCATTAAAAAAAAAAAAAAAAAAAACAATGTCACCCCTTAACATAGGAATTCATGACCATAAGAAAAATTGTCCTGGCAAGTACAAAACTCACCAAACCATGAAAAATGTAAAAAGCTGCGAATAGACGATCCCCTCCTTGTCTTGCTTGACCTTTCATGTCAAGCATCTTCCAAACACTGCATATTTTGAGTGTCTCCCTTACCACACAGATCTATTTTGAGTAATGCAGTCTCTACTAATGAGCAGAATCAGGTTTGATAGATGAGCGACATTCCCAAAATATGCAGTTCTGGAGGTTTTCCAGGACAAGATTGAAGAATGCTGATTTTATTTTTTATTATTATAATGTTTTTTTTACATGTTCTTTTTTATGTCTGTGGAGGAAGGCACATCTGAATCATATACAGTAGCACATCTTTATCCTTTCATAGTATCACATACAGTTGAAGTCAGAATTATTAGCCCCCCTGAATTTTTAGCCCCCTGTTTATTTTTTCCCCAATTTCTGTTTAACAGAGATAAATGATTTTTTCAACACATTTCTAAACATTATAGTTTTAATAAATTATCTCTAATAACTGATTTATTTTATCTTTGCCATGATGACAGTAAATAATATTTGACTAGATATTTTTCAAGATACTTCTATCCAGCTTAAAGTGACATTTAAAGGGTTAACTGGGTTAATTAGGTTAAATAGGCAGATTAAGGTAATTAGGCAAGTTATTGTATAACTATGGTTTGTTTTGTAGAATGTCGGAAAAAAAAAATAGCTTAAAAGGGGCTAAAAATTTTGTCCTTAAAATGGTGATAAAAAATTTAATAACTGCTTGTATTCTAGCTGAAATAAAACAAATAAGACTTTCTCCAGATGAAAAAATATTATCAGACATGCTGTGAAAATTCCCTTGCTCTGTTAAACATAATTTAGGAAATATTTAAAAAAAAAAAAAAAAACTCAAAAAGGGGCTAATAATTCTGACTTCAACTGTATATATATATAAAACTTGAAAAAAAAAAAAAATATATATATATAATATATATATATATATTATAATATATATATATATTAAAACTTGTAAAAATATATATATAATATATATATATATATATTATATATATATATAATATATATATATTATATATATATATATTTTTTTTTTTTTTTTTTTTTTTTTTTTTTACATGTTTTATGACTATCTATCAACTTTCATTGATGACCTAAATGAGCATTAAAGAAATCAAAATTTAGTTTAGTCATCACAAAAACATGCATTGTTTTGTCACTCGCTTTGAATGTTATCACTCGATTGAATAGGCGTAAAAGCCGAAGCTGGGGCACCCTCCGCGAGCTTGGTAAAAACCCGCGGAGACAGAGAGAGCCAAAGGGGGAGGACTTGTACTGCCAGGCTCGACTTCAGACGCAAACCGCAGGAAACTGACGGTGGCGTGGAAGTATGGAGACATGAAGTACGCGTCCTTCAGGTCTACTGCTGCAGACCAATCCCGAGGACGAACGCTCCGGAGGATGCGCTTCTGCGTAAGCATTCTGAACGGCAGCTTGTGAAGCCAGCGGTTCAAAACGCGAAGATCAAGGATTGGCCGTAGCCCACCGCTCTTTTTGGGTACGATGAAGTGCGGGCTGAAACCCGCTCTCCATACCGGCTGGAGGGACCGGCTCGATTGCATCCTTCGCCAGGAGGACAGCAATCTCCTCTCGCAAGACAGGGGCGGACACAGGGCTAACCCTGGTGAAATGCACCCCGTGAACTTGGGGGGCCGTTTCGCGAACTGAATCGCGTAGCCGAGTCTGATCGCGCGGATGAGCCATTGCGATGGGCCGGCCCACGCTAACCAGGCAGGCAGCGCCCTCGCAAGTGGCTTCATCCGCACGATCGCTGACGTACCAGCGGTGGGGCAGCGCGGAGTGGGTGGGCTCAACCGGGGAGCACTGGGGTCCCACAGGAGAGCAGGAGGCAAAAGATTCACTTGTCTCGCCCCCGTACTCCGGAGGTGGGGCTGGGAGGGGAGAGAAAGGAGATCGTTCTCTCTCGCTCCGCGAGCCACTGGCGAAGTGCACCGATCCTGCGAGCTGGAAGCATAGCGTCCCAGACTGGCAGTGTTCGGGCTGTCACATCCGGGGAAGGGAAAAAATGCTCTTTCTCTGAGGTTTTGATAGCATTTTTTTTTTTTTTTTTTTTTTTTAGAAGAAGAGCCCCGCCCTCCAGCGGGGAAAGAGCTAATTTCCTCCTCTCCAGATGGCCCGTCTCAGGGACGCTTCGGATTCGTTTACCGAACTTAGCGGCGCCCTGGGGCGGGGAGCGCTGGTTGCCTGCGAGATGCTCGGCGCAGCCGCTTGGCCAGAGGCGCAGGGGGGCGACCGAGCAAAGCCGCAGGCGAGCGCTCTCGGCGTGAAGCAGTGGATGTGGATGGCTCGCGCGGGAGAGCGGTTTTACGATCCCCCGAGAGGTGGTACTACCCATCGCCTCCGACTGCTCGCACCGGCGTGAATTTCTGGGCAAATTCACTGACGGTGTCGCCGAACAGGCCAGCCTGCGATATGGGTGAGCTAAGAAAGCGAACTTTGTCAGCATCACGCAGATCACCAGGTTTAGCCCGAAGTGGCATTCCTGGGCCTCTAATGTGACCATCGTCCTTCCCAGGGGCACACACAGCCGACTTCAGTCGATTGCTGTGCGGAGCTCATGCTCAGTCCTGGGTCGGAACCATCCCCGCACAGCTGGGCCAGCGCCTGCGCTAGGTAGCGCTGGTAGGTGGCCGTAGCATGCATGGTGAGGGCGGAGGGCGCACGCAGCACTGCGTGGGCTTCCTGTGCACATCCAGGAAGAAGGGGACGTGGAGGCTTAGAAGGTCTTGCCTTCTTTATCTCCTCCACCTCACACCCCTCTAGTCGGTCCGTCCGCGGGGCTGGGGATAAACCATCTCCAGACCCACGGACGAAACAGCCTGGAAGCACGGCTGCAAAGTCTGCTTTGGATTCGACGCCACGCTCATCATCCCGGAGGGAAAGAGCGGGTTCGAATCCTCATCAGACAATGACAACCAACCCTCCAAGGATGGTGAGGATGAAAGCTCACGCAGATCGGGCAGAAAAAGTGCCCTCCAAGACTGCGTGAGCTTACTGCGCACTTTCCGGGAAGAAGGGGACGGAAGGCTTAGAAGGTCTTGCCTTCTTATATCCTCCACATAACACCCATCTAGTCGGTCCGGCCGCGGGGCTGGGGATAAACCATCACCAGACCCACGGCCGAAACAGCCCGGGAAAGCACGGCCATCATGTCTGCTTTTTAGATGCCAACGCCGTGCTCTCCACCCCGGAGGGAGGGAGCGAGCGGGTTCGCATCCTCATCAGACAATGACAGCCCATCCTCCGATGCAGCGATGGACATCTGATCCTCTGTGTCATCAAGTAGAGGGCGACCACCCGAGGATGGAGCGCTTCTCTCACCTGAAGCTTGGATGGAGCGCGTGGAGGAGCGAGAGGTCCGCGAGCCCGAGGGCGGGGGATTACTCCCACTGAAACCTTCAGATCTGCCAGAGTGCCAACCGCAGTGCGGGGGACAACTGGGGTGGGTCGCTCTTTTGCAAGAGCGAGCCGCGATCTTAACTGCGCAGCAGGCATGACATCACAATGATGGCATGCACTGCCCGTGAGCACCGCATAACATGCTGGACCCCCAGACATGAAATGCAGTGCTCGTGCCCATCATCGGGGACAGGAAACCACCGCAACCAGAAACGCACGGTCGGAGCGACGTCTTGAAAAAGACGCGCTGCACAACCGTGTTGCTCTTTTAGGAAACTTGCTTCCTATATACATACCGCTCTTGGAGGACCGGACCCAAGGACGCCAGGCAAGGGAGAACAACCCAGCTCGACCATCTGACACTGCGTATACGCGCTCTGGACCGGTAGAAGCTGTCTCGATCTCCCTCTGTAGACACAGGTTGGAGATACCCTCATAGACTCTATCTAGGCTCTGAAAGCGAAAAGGATGTCGTTGCTGAGCACATGCTAGCTTTTTATGCCAGGCTGATTGTCATTCAAGACAGCTGTGCATGCTGACGCCGCCAACTCATTGGCATTTCATTGGCCCGTTTTTATACTTTCAGATGATTGGATTCTGACGAAATCCCCCATAGTGAAGTTTTCCACATAGCATTGAAGTTCCCCTCCCGAAGGGGAACTGCAAAAAGGTCCACTTTTGAGAAAAAAAAGAACCACCCCTTTCATAGGCTGGCTACAGACCTGCAAAGTATGAAGCTGAACGATCAGTTCTTGTCACTCGCAGTATGGTCGCGCCATTATTTTAAGTCATTTTAGGTGCGCCTGGAAAGCATGAGTGCATATTGCCACGGTGCGCACAGTGTGCACGTCACTCCCAATATGCACGCAAGAAAAAAATAACGAACTTGCACACGCAAAACACGCGACATGTGAATGACCCTTAGTTAATAGCCTCAGCCATAGTTTATCCAGTATGTGTATGTATTAGCCTCGGTGTACAAGCTTGAAACTTAAGACTAGCACACAGTTGGCATCATTTTGTTAGTTGCAGCAGTTTGTTCAAATTAAACCGCGGTTAATAATAAAATTAGTCAATCGTTGCATCCCTAGTGCCTACTGGTAGGCTCAGAAGGCTGTTATCATCCATCCACATGGTTAATCAGCTATACTAACAGAAACGACTCTAGATCCAGATCTGTTTTTACAGTACTGTGAAGTTTGGGTTTAGGGTAAGGGTAGATGTTAATAAAATGCAATTAATAGAAACTAATAAATAATATAAATAATTCTTGTTGACTTCTGGCCGTATGCGATCTATAGCTGATATTGATGACGATGGATGATAACAGCGCTCTGAGCCTACCAGTAGGTGCAGAAGGCTACTACTGGCCCATATCTATCAGCTGATTACCACTGATAACGCCCATTATATAGAGATAATATTCAAATCGGCTGGCTTTGTGTAGATTGATTGTGTGTGTGTTGTTTGTTTGTTTTGTTTAATTTATTGCTATTTTATTTTGGTTAAGTGTATTTGCTTTACTTAAATAATCTATTTACATTGTGGAAGAATATGAGGGTCAAATGTTAAAACAATATCTGTGAGTGGTTGCTTGAAAACACAATTTAAATATAATAATAAAAAATAAAAAACTTTAAAACTCTCCCGAGAGTAACAAACATTGATTATATGAGATGCTTTGTTACCATTATTCTTCTACCTTCTTGCCAATAAGTGTTTTGTTGGCTGTCAGAATGCACTTAGCACTCTGAGTTAAACGGTCTGTCTCCTAGAGAGGAGGTCTGTGGATGCTGGCTTTATTGTTGTGATAAGTGCTTTCAAAGTCTCACGTCAGGGACCTAAATGTCACCAATTACAGTTTGTCCATCACATGAGTACTGGACAGAAGCTCCTACAATACTGCGATCCATAAAACGCAAGTCATTTTAACTCATCTGAAGTTTTTTGATACTTTTTGTTTGTTCAGTTTTCATTTGCTTCGCAACATTCTCATTACAAAGACATACACCGACTCATGATTGCTTGTCCTACACACTTTTAAAGGGTCACAAAACACCAAAACACATTTTTTGGGGGGTTTGAAGACACTGATTAGTGTGTTCAGGTGTGTTTGACTAGTGTTGGAGCAAAAGTCTGCAGGGACACCGGCCCTCCAGGATCAAGTTTGCCCATCCCTGGTCTATATACACACGGCTTTCTGACGCTACCTACCGAGTGCTTCTAAGTTACCGAGAAATCTGGAGGATTGTTCTCCCATTCGCCATGGGGTATCAAACATACCATTAAAACTCCACTCTCCAGTAGTTCCTCGCTTTCAATATCTCGTTTGTCACTGGGGACATGCAGGAAATGTTCCTGAATAAAAAGTGAAAGTGATAAACTACAGTTAAAGTCGACAAATTAATAATTTGGCAAGTATTTCGATTACTGTTGTCCATGTAAACACAGTCACTGTCTTTCTCTCCTGCGTCTGCGTGCCCAAATGAAAACTCCCATATTTGCAAACCCATCCCTCTTTCCCTCCCCCGACACTCCCCTAAACAGAGCTGAGCACGCCACTTTCCTGACTTTTTCCAAACTAGAGGTGTGAAAACACCCTGCTGTCACGATTATTTGTTTCTTCAGTGCACCACGATGAAGATAGCGACAATTCGATATCAGTTCATTAATAGATCATAACCGGTTATTACGCACTGAGTCATTTATCTGATATGCGCGATTGTCGCAGTAGAATACTATGGCAAAGGAGGCGTGGGCGAGTAAATAGACGTCCTACTACTTAAAAGGTAGATAATTATGCACAATTCAACTGCTTGTGAGTTTGCTAAAAAGTCTTTCATTGACACTGAAGAAGGCGCAGTACACGAGCCGCTATTTCACTACTAGGTATAGACTGTAATCATGGCTGTTCTTCCCACGTCACTCATCGGTGAACAGCGCTTTCATTTCTAAAGCCAATCGCAGTCTTTTCTGTTGAGCAGGTGAAGACAATGACCAATCATAGGGGTGTAAAACCTGACTTGACAGCACTCAAAAAGCAAGCAGGATAATATTTACATTAGTTTATTTGCTATAAATGCTCATGTTGTTCTGTGCATGTATTGGAGTTTTGTTTGATACATTCAAAAAGAGTGTTTTCTTTGAGCAGGTCACATTAAAGGTACGTTCATATATCTTACTGCTGTATTAAAGGACAAAATTGTTGTACAAATAATATAACATTTTTATATATTTATAGATTTTATTAAATAAATGTCTTGTGTTGTGAAGAAAAAATCTAATTATGCATGGAAAGCATCGTCAATGCACCGTGATGCACCAAGATATCGAATTTAACTGAAACGGTGGCATGATAATTGTAACCGAAACGAACCGAACCGTGTGACCAGTGTAGGTTCACAACCCTAATTTATATACTAGCTAGGTTGATTAGAC